>VXAB01003844.1:338572-436159 GCA_013399175.1 Odontophorus gujanensis | reverse complement strand
TCGGCGGTGCGGCGGGGCTGCGGGAGAGGGCCGTGACGGCGGGGCCCGGGTGCCCCCGCGAGGCTGTGCCCTCTGTCCCCTCCCGGCTCTGCCCTCCCCGATCCCGCGGGGTCACCGCGCGGCTTTGCCCCCTCCGGCTCCGCCTCGTGTTTTGCGTGGGGTGGGGTGGGAATAACGAACGAGCCCGCACGAAAGCGCTCCGTTTCCGGAGCCCGTCCGGTCGCTGGGTGTTTGGGGAATGACGGTGCATCTTACCCCTCGGAGCCAGGTGCGAAACCAACAGGTTTGCGCAGAAAGCGAGCTGGAGTCTCGTGCTGGGAGCTGGAGCGCGCGGCAGGCGGAGACCGAAGGCGCAAGCATCCCGCCGGCTGTGTCCGTGCTCGTATCGCTGTTGTCAGCGCATCTCTTGTGTTGGGGGTGTGCTGTAGGAATCGGTTGGCGAAGTAGGTGAGTCCCGGGGAGATCTCTGTGCTGCCTGCTAGGTGCCTTGGGGCACCCGGCTGCATCTGCGCTGGTTCGGTGTACTTTTGCAGATGTTCGTGGTTGATTTAAAGGCTCGGGGGTAGTGAGAGGACTGTGTGTGCTATGCTGGTCTTTGTAAGTCGGCTGAACAAAACTATTGGAGAACATCCAATAGGGAACAGGCAGCGTTGGCCAGAGGACGGTTGCAGACAAATGTGACCTATGTTTGCCTTGGATATTTTCATTGGGAAGTGATGCTGGAACACCTGTGAAGGAGAAAGCCTTACTTGGATATAGGAATTTAAAGAAAAAATGAAAAAGCTCAGGGCTTTTGCTTATGCTTGGACTTTTTTTTGCCGATCATCTTGCTTTTAAGAGCCAGCTATGAGCAGATATGCAAAGACGTGGTTTCCTCAATGGTACCATTGCAGTTCCTGGAACAGCTGAATTGTATTGTGTGACTTAGAGCCATCTAGCATGAATGAACTGCAAGCAAATCTGCTTACTCCTGCCCTCTGTAGTGCAGTCACTACTTAGTCATATAGGCTGCTATTTGGAGTTGTTTATTCTGAATATATTTAGATCTCTGTGCTCTGGGGATGGACCAATTTAATGAATCTCAGCAAAATGAAATCTATTTGAAAGCCTTTACAAGCAGATGATGGCTGTGTTAGAATTAAGCAGTTTTTGCAAGGCATGCACCATTAAGAACTGGGTTAATGACTGTTTCTTTTTTGAAGTAGCTGTAAGTACAGCACAGAAAATGAGAATTCAGGTGGTGATTGTTTTGGTACCATTGCTTTTGCTTGGAAAGAAGGAATGTGAAACAAGCTTAGAAGGATTGATGATCATTGCTAACTAATGCAGTCAAATTTTACCTTGTGAAACGTTGAAAGGTAAATTGGAATAGACTAGTACTTGCTCTTTAACTTGGTGCCTGAAAAATCCATATTTGAGAACTTAACAATAGAAGGTAAGGGGAAGAAGGTCCGGTCTTGTCTCAGTTTTTTTTCCTGAATGTTCTAAATAGCCAGGAAGGAGGGTAGAATGGTGCTCCAGGTGACTGGGAAGAGAAGCTAACCTGAATGCTGGGAAAGCATTTGGTAAACAAGGCATCATCTAAGGCAGTACGTTCCTCTGGCTGTCTCGAGTGAATTCTGTGGTCCACACATAAGGGTTCTAACAAAAACAATGGGAAGGGGAAATCACGTCTTAAATGTAGGGATAAACTGTCTTAATAAATGTGAAGCAAGGAGGTACAGATTGAGTCTTGTCTCAATCCAAAATTTCTGTACAGGTTACTGATGTTCCTCGAGTTGTCTTGCTTCAAGAACTGGTGCTCCCATGCGGTGTGGGTGGTGTGGCACAGTCACTGTTCCCTGTTGCACTGTAGATGCATAGTGTGCCTTGTGATTATTTTAAATAGCACGTTAAGACTATGCATGTTAATATGGTTTTGCAGGTACCCATGTACTTGAAGTAGTCATCTTCCTCATGCACTCTTTTGACCAACCTGGTCTCTTTAAGGTTCTACTTCTGGACCTTCAGTCTCAAATATGAGACATTTAGCAGATGTGCACCTTCAGTGTATCACTGCTGTTTTTATCTTCTAGCTATAATGCCAAGCTAGTGCCTTTGTCTTGCTTTGCTGCCTGTCCTGCTTTCAAGGGCACAGTATCCTGGTGTAGCTAGCACAAAATAGTACAATGCTTTTTTCCTGGTTTTTTTTTTTCTTACTTTCAAAAATCTGCTGAAACACTTTAAAATTTCTTGATAAGCTTCTGTTTGTTTCTACTCAGTAGTATTTTCTCATCGTATCTTAAAAATCAGCGAAACATGGCTCAGATCAGGGACTCTTGCACATAGTGCTGAACTGCAGTTTGTGATGAGTATACTAATATTAAATTGCATAAGCTGTTAACTTCAGTAACACATGAAGTTCTGCACATCTTCCTTGCCGTGGTACTTCCAATGCTGCAGCTTTTGAAGTGATGCAAAGGAGCTGTTGTTTTAATCCACGTAACGTTATGTAAGAGGATTTGAAAAACTGTATATTCACGCGCAGTTCTAGGATGACTTACCCTGGCAGAGTTCTGGTATGCAGAAGTTGATTGAGTTAGCAACGTTAAGAACTTAATGAAGTAAAAAGCCCATGTAGCTCTCTTGCCTGTAAAATATGAAACAAAGTGATTGCTTTCTGAAAAAAAAATCCATGTCAGGGTTGTGTTGTACCCTTTACAACAATACTGAGGCATGTGTGCTGCACTGAATTTGCTGGACTATTTTGTTGGTATCAGTATCCTGTCTATTTACTAACTTATGCCAACATTACTTGAGTGATGAGATGATAGTTTAGATCTTTGTAACTTTAGTTAACTTTGGAGCATGGTGAATGTTGGGTGTCTGCGGGATCTGAACTAATAAGGGATGCTATGAGGATAAGGCATTGAAACTGAGTAACTATAAGTTGTGATAGGTGCTGTTTTGCACAGTTTAGGCAGTTGGTGTCCTGCTTGGGAAATAGAAGCATCAAGTCAGTTGGAGTACTCTAATTCTTATGCTACCAGATAGATTCCAGATAGCTTCATTTCTTTAGCATTTTGAGCTGAGATAGTTCTTAATGGTTCTTAACATTAATATAAATGATTGCTTGTAATAGATGCTAACACTATGTGCACTTTTACTTGGGAAAACTTGGAGATAATGTTTTCACCTCCCTTAATACAGAATAAAAATCATGTTTGTGATTCTGAATTTCAACAACAAATATTAGTTGTTTAAACAGTAGTGTTTATTAATGTTAAGCTATGCTAAAGTGCTCACTGGTTAACAGTGGAAACAACTTTTGAGAGTTCATGAGCACATCTATGAGGTGATTCTTCTTTCTAAAAGAGTCCAGAGTGGTGGGATAGAAATCTGTCTGGTCAGGTTTCTGCCAAGTTCTTACAGTAGGGTTTTCTGGAAGGGGTGTGCAAAGTCCTGTCTAAAAGATAGTGATTCCATCATGAATCACAGCAATGACTTCTGTCTGATACATGAAGAAATTTCTTCACCAGTTTCATGTTCCTAGTTAATTTTGGTAAGAGGAACAAAAGGAAGCACCTAGAATATCAAAGCCAAGGTTGGAGATGTAGCATAAGTTGGACTTTTGAGTTAAATGCCTTCCATGAGTTATTTCTTCTTGCAGGGTTCTTGAAATGCTTGCTGGTTTCTGTTACCTTTAGACTTCGTTGCTATCAGATCCTGATTGATAAAGTTTATGAAGATGTGTAATTAAAATATGTGTTAATTTCCTATGACTGAGAATTTTTCCAGCAGGTACTGCAGAGTGATAATTTTGATTATATAGTTTGATAGTTCTGAAACAGTTTTATAACTGTTTCAAGGATACAAAAAGCAGTGGCAGATAAGAAACTTGGAGCAAGCACTCTTAGAAAAGATGGCTTTGGTATCGTGCTTTACAGAAGGCAGTTCAGGGGAAGTGATCGTTTGAGAAGGTCTGGTATTCTTCTCTGCAGTGAGACTTCAAGAGCAGCTTTAGATCTTCAGTGGTCTGTACTGCTGAAGCTCCTGACAGGTGGAGAAGGGTGGTGGTTGTTTCATGGAGCACCTTTTTCTATTTGTTTAGCTGCGTACTGGACTTTGAGAAGAGGCATGAGGGGAAAACAGACAAGGAAACAAACTGCTTTTGCAGCTCTGGTTAGCGTGAAGACTTGAAAGAGTGGAAAGCTTTTGCTGAGTTTATCAGATCCGTAGGGTAGATTGCATTTGTCTTGTCTGTTACTTCTTAGAAATGGAAAGTGCTTTGTGAACAGTAGTGATTATCAGCATGGTTGTGAAAGTATCTTGGGCTCTTAAAATATTTCACAACTAAAGGCATTTGGGATCACTGCCAGTGACTACTTACAGTGGTTTGTCCGTGGGTCATCGTTTGATCCTTCTCAGCGCATCTGCCCCCATAATAGCTATGGCATCTATTCTGTGCTGAACCCCAACTCCCTCAGCCCGTCTCCATGGGAGACATGCTTCAGGTGCTCTGATCAGCCTCACGGCCTCCTCTGGGCCTGCTCCATCAGTCCTTGCCCTTCTTGTGCTGGGCACTGCACCACTGCATGGGAGGCTTATGGGCGTAGAGCAGGAGGATTGCTTCATTCTCTGGTTTTACAGACTCTTAATTCTTTTGGGGCTATATTTTTCCCTAATCTTTAACATTAACCACTCACACAGCATACCTCACCTGCAAAACTTCTATTTATGGCTCCAGGAACATCATTTTGTAGTTTGTTGGCCTGTCAGATACTTCTGCCTCTGACTGTTCTCCAAATAACAGGCCTTAGAGTTGGAGGATTCTTATTTAGTGTTTTGTTACTTCTAGTTTAGATTCTGAGAAGAATTAGGCCGAGGCATTACCAGCTCTGATGCCTGAAACCCATTCTAGAAGAATAAAATGCTAACACTTCACTACGTGCTTCACAAATGCTAAATGACTGAAGTTAATTAGCAGCTGGCAACTCATACTTTTTCAGAGCAAAATTCTGAATACAATTTAGAACTAGGGAATGCTATTAATTAATGCAAATTAATTTTCTTTATATTTGGAACATAGGGCTACCTGGTAACTCTGCTCTTTGTTCATCCTCATAAGTGAAGCCGTGCTGCATGGTAGAGGGATTTGCTGTCATATCTTGATGTTTCAGTAAGAGTGCTGTGAGGTGAATTCTGCTGCTGTGGGAGCTAGTGGTGAGACCTAATATGAAAAAAAAAGAAGTGTAGTAAATTTCTTGAGATGTACGTGCAGTGTTGTACTGAGGAACTTGTCAGGAGTGGGAGGGTTTATGGACTCTGCCATCAGTGCAGGGAAAGGCACGACTACACGCAGTCTACAAGCCTGTCAAGTGGAAAGAACGTGTAAGATAACCTTGTTTATATAAGGGCAGAGTTGTCAAACCTAACCTCCCCACTTTGCTTTATCTGCAGAGCATTTGGCTGTGGTGCAGCTGTAGGTTGGTGTTTCTTTGTGTACCTTTGAATGGTGGTTGTGGAGACACAGGTCTCGGGAAAGGCTTCTTTGCTGGGCTGTGACACCTGTGTGTTGAAGCAAAGAGGTAGCACAGGTGGTCCAGATTTAAGTCCCATATTGTACCTTCTGTTCAAGGGATATCAGATACTGTGTGGTTTTATGAATTTCAAATCCTGTGGAAGAAGTGGGTCATGACTAGTTTTGAGTGCATAGTGTACATTGGCCATGCATGCTCTTCAAGCTTCACTTATGCATCACTTCATACCTGTTCCAAGCGTGTTGGCTTTCCCTTATCTAAGAGAATCAGTGAGCAAAAGCCTCAGGAAAGCAGATTAGCACACTGTAGTATCCTCACACATAAAGGGTGGCTCATACTGCTGTGAAAATGGATCATCTTTGGAGACTTACAGATTAGGCTGTGAGGTTACCTTGCTGTAGGTCCTACTTGCCAAGTTTTTACATTGTGTAGATACTTCCTTTGATATACACTAGTAACTCATAACTTATATAAGTTGCTTTGATTCAGAAAGTTACTTCTGTATCTTTGTGGTCAACTTGTGCCAAATTTTGATTTACAGTTTCTAGTTAGAATAACAACCTAAGTCTTACTGTCAACATTTATTTATTTAGTAAGTAAATAATTGGTGTAGATACCCTTATTCCTCTGAGACAAAAGAGACCAAAAGGGGAAACAGAGAGCGACGTTTCTGTAGTCTGTCTTGTGGATGTATAAAACATGTACAGCCACAGAATTTGTCACCTTAAACTCCTACAGAAAATAATAATGTGCTCTTAAGAAATGATTCATTTGGTCTATTCTGCTATCTGCTTTAGGGTGCAATTTGTTTGTGACTCTGTGTTGACTGAATCTCCATTTACTGCAAATGGAGACGGGGATGGTTAGCTCTCTTGAGGGATGAGTGCCAGTCAAGACTACATCAGGTTTCATGTCTGTTACACTGATAATGGAGGGAAGTTTTTGCTTTGATAATAGTGTAATGTTACATTGAAATGGAGCCCTGAATCTTTATTTTCCGAAGTAAGAAGCTAATATAGGTAGTAAAGTTAGGTAAACTAAGCTGGTCTTGCATGTAACATATAATCTGATGGAGACTTCATGGAAGGGGTGAGTTGTTTAAAGAAACAGTAATGTCTCTGAAACGTGCTTCTTTTTCTAAACAGACCTGTTAGACATCAATTCAGACACTTCTAGAGATGACTGCATTGCTATACCATTGTTCAGTCTCTTAAACAGATGCATCTAATATTACAAAACTGCTTCTGCAGATCTTTGCTACGACATCTGCAGTATTTGTGAGATGGGATGCATACAAGGGTTGCCCTGAAAGTATTGCCTCCCTGTTTATGTTGGGCCATGATATCAGGGGTGGATTGTCATGGTGTGGTAGTAGAGGCTGAGCTTTCCCACCAGTATCCCAATACATGTTGTTGCCATGTGACAGATGGCAAAATGGTGTCTGTGGAAGTGTGTATGAAGCAAAGGTATGGAATGGAATCAGGGAAAAGTATAAATATAGCAACTGCGTTATCTTAATTAGACTATTTGCACTGTAACCAAGCTTTGTATATACTGTCATAGTTTTGTCTCCATTTCCTACTGGCAAACTAATTTTACTGTAGCATGTCTAGCAAGCCTGTGTTCAGATGTGGGAACTTCAGCTCTGAGCATTTGTTTTGAAAGCACAGAATTAAAAGTTAGTCTTTTACTAAGCCTTTATGTTAAACTACTAATGAATCTATATTAATTTCAGACTGCAGCATTAAATAAGTGTACTTTAGTTTCCATTTCTGTAAGCTTTTATCCTATTGATTACTGTCTGGTGTATTTCTCTGTGGCTTAAGCATAACTGATTTTTGCTGGAATAATGTTGGCAGGTTAATGTTTATGAGTTGTAAACATGTAGTTTGTACAAACATTGCTGAAAATGTGCCAAGTGAACAAAACACTTACGTGTGAATCTTTCCTCAGAGCTTGGTGTTGTAGATAGTCACATTCAGACAAATTACATTCTGTCACATCTGCCTGGATTTGCTTTCTCCCTGTCTGCAGGAATGGAGCCTTCTTAAATCTGGAAGAAATGCTAATTTGAAATGAATTGAGCCTTCTTTTGGTCGGTCACCTTTGCTCTTTCCAGTACTGAAGCTTTGGTTTTTGCCATGCACTAAGAAAGCTGTGTTTCGTGTGAACACAAATACATGGGTATCTTTGAATGTGGGACTTGAAAGGAGATCTCTCTTAAAGCCATATCTCCTCAGAGACCTGTTTTATGGCCTGAGTCAGATCTGTAGGTTGTGATGAATTCTTCTGAATGGAGGTTTAAGTCTTGAAGTTTGACTTAATATTATTTAGGCAAGAAACAGTCTGTAAGAAGCTGAGTGCTGCAGTTTATGGTGTTGATAGCTTTGATATTATAGAAGGCTCTCAAACTCTAAAGTAGTTCAGCTTAAGATATTAATATAGGATGGCTTATGGGCTAAAACAGATTTGTGCGGATGATTTATGTTCTAGTATAAATTTTAAAAAGTTTTTTTCTCTATAAATAAGAAGAGTCTGGTTAGGGTGTGGTTCCTTTTAGAGTGGCTTGGGTTTTAAAGGGACCTTAATTACTATCTAATTCCTAACCTTCTGTCATGTGCAGGGTTGTCACCTACTGGATCAGGCTGCCCAGGGTTTTACATGACTGTGCTCCAAGCATGCTAGGAAACTCATTTGGTTTTCACTATTGCTCTTGAGTTTTAGATGTTTTGTTGTATTTTTATGGATGCGTGATATGTCTGTACCTTGAATAGTCAAATCCAAGAAAGGGAAAATATTTTTTAACAGAAAATTCATTTGTTATTTCAGCACTAGATTTTGATGCTATGGTTATCTGTAAGTGAAATAAAGTTGTTTTTGGAAGAACAGCTGAAGCAGAGTGCTTAATAGCTGAATAATGAGGTCCAGTAGCACAAAATCAACGAAGTTTTGTTCTTTTTAAAGCTTCATTAATATTCCTCCTAAAAGAAACACCAGAAAATAACAACAAACACCCCATGTTTATATAATTGTTCCACTTGCTCTGTTCCTTGGTTAAATTTTGAGGTTTCAAAAGCTGATTGATTTCATTCAAATTTTACAGGGGTGGAGGTGTTGAAGTGAATTCCCACAGACTTTATGGAAGTAGACAGCTGGGTAGAGAAGAGGTTATACCATGATTCCAGCTGGGAGAAGCAGTAAGGTGAGCTTGTTAAACATCAGACAATCCTCACAGGACCCTAAGCTTGTAATGGAATACATAGGAAATCAGGTTCATTAGTTTACTGCCTGTGAAATAACTTGTGTAGCAGGGAGTGTTTTTAATTTAATGCTTAGGTTTCTGACTTGAGAATAGCTAATGTCAGGAGCTGTTTGCTTGCCAGCTTCCTTTTCAGAGCTTTTCTTTTTGAAGTTTTGTTTTGAAACTGAGAAAATGTACTCAGAAAAAGAAAATATAAAGAGCTGTATTTTCTGTTTCATTGAGTTGGCCGTAAGCCATCTGGTTTTCATATTTCTAGGTGCTTTGTGTTCAAAGTGGGATGAATTGCTAGCTTTCGGACAACTGCAGATTGTAACTTAGATTGAAGTTTAACAAGTGCAACAAAAGTTTTTAGGATATTTTACACGGGAAATGAAATGAAAATAAGGCATGAGACTTTCTAAAACAGGTTTGAATATGAATGTTTTGTAAAATGGACCTTACCTGTTAAAGTGCATGCTGGATTTAGTGGTGAGCAGGAATTCAGCACAAACTGAACCTTCTGAGTTGTTTCTGCTTTTTTTCTACTCCTGACTTATTGCCAAGGTTACTAAACAAGCTTTTTATCTCCAGTTTTTATAAATAGTCAAATTAGTTAACCAATTTTTTTTTTTGTAACCCAGATGTTTTAGTTTCAGCCTGTACAGCTTTGTAAGTTTGTGGTAATTACAGTATTAGTTGATAGTACTTAAACTCACATTTGTAACAAAATGAAGTCTACATCAATTTGTTAAACAGGAGATCATGCTGCAACATGAAAGAGTAAGCTGAAACCTAAGATAAATCAAATGTTTTCATGTGAATATTCTATGTTGTCCAGCTGATTTCTTGCCATTTAAATAACCAGAAGAGTTGTGGATTCTGGCTCTGTCAGCATTAACAGCCCTCATAGTGCTGATGTCTCCGTGTGTTTTTTAAAAGAACATGAATGCCACCCAGTTTCAGTGAAATTTTCTTAACACACAGTTGAAATTCTCTCTTCAAACATACTGATAATGTGGCTTCAGAAATGTATTGGTCAACACTGTATGTCCTATCAAACTCTTTGCAAAGCCTCCTCAAGGTCTCATAAGTAATCTGTAATAACATAACATACCTGTGTGACTTCATGAGAATTACAGGATATTGGTTTTGCTTACTTTCATACAAATATATAATCTTGTCCCTATATTTTTTTTCAGGCGTGCTTGGCAGTGACCATGGACTATTTATTTGCATCAGATACTCTTCTATGAAAAGTTCAGTTCCAAAGAGTTTAAGCATTATTTCATCATCTGAAGCAGAATGGCAGGCTTCAAACGAGGATATGACGGCAAAATTGCAGGATTGTATGACTTGGATAAAACTTTGGGCAGAGGACATTTTGCTGTGGTCAAGCTTGCTCGACATGTCTTTACAGGTGAAAAAGTAGCAGTAAAAGTAATCGACAAGACTAAACTGGATACCCTAGCTACTGGACATCTTTTTCAAGAAGTTAGATGCATGAAACTAGTGCAGCATCCCAATATTGTACGGCTGTATGAAGTGATTGACACACAGACAAAACTGTATCTAATCTTAGAGCTAGGTGATGGAGGGGATATGTTTGATTACATCATGAAACATGAAGAAGGTCTGAATGAGGATCTGGCGAAAAAGTACTTTGCTCAAATAGTTCATGCTATATCCTACTGCCACAAACTGCATGTAGTTCACAGAGACTTAAAACCAGAGAATGTGGTCTTCTTTGAAAAACAAGGACTTGTGAAACTAACTGATTTTGGCTTCAGCAACAAATTCCAGCCTGGAAAAAAGCTCACCACGAGCTGTGGATCTCTGGCATATTCTGCTCCTGAAATTTTACTGGGGGATGAATATGATGCACCAGCAGTGGGTATGTCCTCTTCAATTGAACAACTATTCTAAATGTGAAGTACCACGATGATGTACTGCTCTAATTTCTGTTTCAAGATAATGGCATATGTGAAAGCCAGCTAATTGGTTGGGAATATTAGTTACAGATGACTTAGTGTTGAAGTATCTCTATCTGAAAAAATTATTTAAATTCTTTTTATATGGACTGATACAATGTGTATGTAGTAGGTAACTTTAATATGATATTAAGGTGGATGCAGTACATGTATTTGAACTTGCTTTGCTTGAGGATATGCCTCCTTTTCAGGAAAGTACTTGTTATTAATTTATTTCTTTTGTTTAGTTTAGCCATTTGAGAATGACCCTGTGAGTCCATGCTACTTATGTGTTCTGCTGATAGGTGGTAGGAATCCATTTTTATAGTACATATGTACTTAGTTTATAAATGAAACAAGAAATTAAGAGCAGTTTTAACTCCATATTGCTTCTGTGCTGTTTTGTTGTCTGAGAACTGAAAGTAGGAGTAAGTTCCTAGCTGATTCCCAGTTTGAAAGATCAGAGTAGCAGTCATGTGTAAGTTGGCCTTCCTGTTGTACCTGGATAGCGCAGTGTGCGAGACTAATACAGGAAATAGTCTCTACTATTCTTTTAGGCCTCCTGCATATGCTATTAGAAGTAACTTTGTTGTATTTTTTTTAATACTGGCAATAGTAAGTGCTGCTGTGTGGTCATATCTGTTGGCTGAGGTAGCACTGACCACACGTTCAGGTACATAACCTTTCCAGTAGCTTATAGTAGTTACAATATTTCTTGTGCTTGTGTGCCTGTTATCGGATACTTGTAGTCCCTTAATGCTGGTGAGGATTGGGTACACCACTGTACTTAACATGTGATGGTTTAAATTTTAAGACTTTCAGTGTGTCCAAATGTTGCTAAGCTACCTCATAAAGGGTAAGATTTTTCATAGGATGACAAGATATTCCTGCACACTGTTGAACTACTGTTCTTGCCTTTTTTTTTTAAGTATAAATACTTACAGTTATTAGTTCTTATAGTCTAAGAAAGGTTAAATTGGACCCTGTTACCAGCAGGTGGGAACAGTGAGGTCAGGGGCTTGAGAGGAATGGGAGTTCAGGATAGGCTTGTAGGAGATGTAAGCTTTGTTGGAGTGTAAGCTAGAGCATTCCAAATATTGCACACAACTTTTAGGGTTACTTCTAGAAATAAATGTTAATTGAATGCTATATTTTAGGGCATTACTTGGAATGCAGAAACATCATTTGCCTGGGAGTTATATTTCTGGGACTCAGCTTTGAGAGATGCCTTTCTTTGTCTTAGAGAGTTTAGATCTGCCTTGAGCCCAAAATCTTTGACTGGATAGTCTGAATTGAATGGTGTTAATAAAGCATACTTTGACCTCTTACTTCAGTGTAAGAATGCTGACATCATACGAAACATTTATTCCAGTAATTTGTAAGCAGTTCAGTCAACTTCTGAACGAGAGAAGAAAATGATTGAATTGATTAATAGAAAAGGAGGTGTCTAGCAGTCTGGCTTGCTGTGGATAAATAGAAAAACTTAGCTGACAAAGAACTTCTAGTGTAGCTTAAGAATGCTAGTTAGTCTCTATCTCCCAAGATATTTAAGTACATATCGGTGGTCAGTTTTTGCTTGCTCCCTGGTATACAGTGCCAGTTACTTGATACTAGATCCTCTGGCCTTGTCAGCAGATTGCAGAGCTTCTATTCTAACTTTTTTTAGTGACAAAAAACAAAATGCCTCACAACTTGCATTTATCTAAATTTGTCATATTAAAAAAAAAAAGCAAAGATATGGTATTGTTATGAGACTGACAACAGTGGCATTTCTGATGTCTTAATCATATCAGAATGACTGTAAAGGAAAATACCACTTACATATTGTTGCTGCAAAGAGCTGAAGTATTCAGGGTGAGCCTTTTATTAAGTTATATGCTTAAAATTATGGAAAAGCTTGCTTTATGGGGTGCAACTGTTTCAGCTAGTTTAATCTGTCCTTTGTGATGCTACTTAAAAGCTTTCACACTTGAAAAGACACTACCTAGTTTAGTTCTGTCATTTCCTTTTGTGTTTAGGGCTGCAGTTAAATGATGCAAGAAAAGCATTAGGCAACGATCAGAGTTCTTAGGGCTTTTTAAGATCTGAGTGAGTTAGATAATGAGAAGTTCTGTTGCTTGGAGTTTTCCATGTTCTCACAGCTTAAAATTTGTTGTAGTCAGTGTGGGATTGGGGTTGTTTATTTAGCATTATTGAGTGCAGGCCTCTGAAATGGTACTGCAGTACACAAATAACATTAATTAGTGATGGGACCTCCAGTGTAGCAGTCTGTCCTCACAGCAACACAAAGAGTAGTGGGAGATGTTCATAAAAACACAGCTAAGGATATTACAGTTACTTGAACTCAGTGCTGTTTGGCTGGCAGCTTGGAGTCCAAACCATTTTTCTGCCTTCTGTCAAGTTGCAGGGGCCAGCTGCATTGCTTACAGACCCACTGTGTCACTGCTGGAAGCATCTTGGGCTCTTGTTTTCTTTCTGCATCAGGGATTTGCAGGGGCTTATTTACATGTGCTGCTGGAGTGTGCAGACATCCAAAGCTTCAGCCAGGTTTGCCTTGTGCCTGAGCACTGCTGAGCATGCAGCTGACCTTATCTGGCCTGCATGAAGCAGTTCTGATGCTTCTGCTGGCATATAGCACTTTATTCACCAAGTAAATGACTGATGTAAGCATCGTGGCCAGTGGCTGTTTACGGTGACCTCTTACCCTATGAAAATGCTGAATATAAGATTTGACAGGCTTGGCTAAAGGGGGAAAAAATAGTAAGACATTTGTAAGCCGTATATGGTATTGAATCACCTCGCATACCTGACAGTGGTTTTGAATTCTAGTAGATTCAAAACTGGATTGCAGCCAAACATGATAGAAATTAAAAAGAAAAAAAAAAGAAAAAAACTCCTTCAGCAGCTTCTTAATGATTGTTTTCTTTTCTAAAACTCTTAATCTTAACGTTGCAACATTTTTGGATAGTTGGGTGTGTTACACACTGAGGGTGCAGAGAGCCATAATAGCACAGTATGTAGCTGCTTCCAGCATGTGGTTTTCCCCTTCCGTTTTGCTTGCATCAGTGCAGAGCTACCCCTTCTTGTGTGCTACACTCTGTTGCATGGCTGCCCGTTTGATGAGCTGATCTGGTTAGTTAATTTGACAGAAGGCTGTTAATTTTTGTACAGGCTTGACTTCTGCCAGGTTAGCAAACAGAGCTGTTTGCTCACCCAGCGTTGGGCTGGCGCAGAGGAAGCGATAGGAGCTTGCGGCTTGCCCCAGAGTACTGGGGGAAGGTGATAGGACCTTTTTAGCAAGAAGTGAGTTCAGGTTCGATCAGCTCAGCCTGGCTCATTTGTCTTCACCTTCCATGAGAGAGAAGCTCATTTGGCTGAGAATGACAATCATTCATCAAGTAGCATTAACAAAGAGTATTTTATGTTCTGTGCCAGTATCCAAGTGAAACTACTGAGGGGAAGCTGTCAAGATAGACTTTAGGTACCAGCATAGCTGGATTAGGGCCAGGGCAGCTGATGTAGCTGTGCATGTCCCTGTTCATTGCAGGGAGTTGGACTATATGATCTCTAAAGGTCCCTTCCAGCTCTTAAAGATTCTATGATTCTACATCTACTAAACCCTAACTTAAGTACAGGGATGCCTTCATTCATCCCGCTGCATTCACATGTGAACTGTTTTCAGTATATTTCAAACTGCTGTGGAGAAAGTATTTATCATGGTGGAATCCATGCCTGTGGGATAAGAAGCTTCATTTCTTGTGTCTTACAGTGACTCAGATGACTTACATTCAGCCTGTGACCAACTAATTTGGTAACACAGATCTAGTGGGACCTAAATCAATGCTGTACTACTTAGTTACAAATGGGGTGCTCCAGTTTTGCGTGTTTCATCATTCATGTATGAAGCTGTTTGTTTTTGTAAGTAAAGTAAAAAAATATTGAATGTACAGTGAAAGCCTTTAGAGAAAAAGATGGTAGTCACAGAAAATAGGAATGGTATCTGCCATCGTGAGCAAATTGCCTTGAGTGCTTATATTAAAAAAGAAACACTGAAATGTGTGTATAAATATTTGCTGTATCAGCTTTGATAGGCACAGTGGTTTTGAGGGTGTTTTATACAGAACAAAGCTTACTCTACTTTTAACTAATTCATTCTTGTGTTTTTCATCCTGGCCAACTTTCTTCTGGAGTGCTAAGACTGCAAGGTCAGTTTGAGCAGAAAACTGTGTTTCAGTGTAGAGTCAGTAGTTCTGGAAAAGTGGCTAAGCAACAGAAACCAAAAGAGAATGCATTTCTAAATGCAGAGTGGGTAAATCAGTAGAGCAGACTGTTCTGGACTGAGGGCAGTGCTGTGTGTTCAGTAAAAGGTTTTACTGAAGGTTCAGGGTTTTCTGATTTGCTCGTGAAGAGCATCAACAGTTTGTCTTTAACAGTTGTGTGCAATCAGCAAAAGCCAGGCAATTATCTTGAGGGGAAAAGTAAGCAGTAGTTGCCAAACTGAATGAAAATAGAAATCCTTTCCAAAGATAAGAATAGCTACTGATGAGCATGTCTTAGTCAAATAAAATAACATATAGAACAGACTGTTTCATCAGACAGATAAGCTAATTATGAAAATAATTTGCTAAATGCCATTTGCTATTTATGCTCTTTTTTTATGGATGGATAGGGGAAGGAAGAGATTTCTCTTAATTCTGTTGTCTATGTGTTCTCATAGCCGTTTTAATTGGATTTGTGGAACTTTAAAGCAAAGCAGCCGGTTCTGCCTGAAAATTTTGATAATGTTGCCACTGATGGCAGCTGATCTCGGCCTTGGCCTTCTGTGTGGGAGAAGTAAATCCCATTTTACAAAGAACTTTACGAATAATGGAGTTACCAGACAACGGCATCTATGGGAAGTGGGGATGTCAGCGTGTGAGCTTATTCAAAGTAAGAACACAATGTTAAAGAGCAGCAGAAGGGTTCAGTCAGTCGCTAAAGATGGAACATCTACCAAAAATGTGGTCTTTGTTCTTTACCCATGCTTTTCAGATTTAGTTTGTCTGGTGTCATCATCATCCGGACTCACCAACAGTGTGTGTCCAGTAGCATAAATCTATGTGTGAGGTGTACAAATGTTAATACTGCTAATGCAGGCTTATTCTATACTGTCTTTTTTTGGCATTTTTCTTTAATGCAAGGGATGCCAATCTTCTAAGCTCTGTCTGTCTAGGGAGGAAGTACTTGTTATCCTTCTGAAGCACCAACGTATCACTACTGTAACAAGTACCACTGAAATGCTGATTAGTATGATAACGACTTTGCTCCTTTTTACTTTGGTCACGTAGCTTACACAAATCTTCCTGCAGTGTTTGTCATATGAGTTTGTACTCTTTAAGCTGTGTTCTGCCTCTTCAAACAATTGCATGAAATTTTCTGCAGGTTTGAGTTTGTGTTCCATAGCCTATGCTGGGGAAAAAAATATGTATATTTAAATTAGTAGCAAGCATCCTCATCACTGTTACCCTTGTGAATGAGGAGCCTACACTTATTCCTGAGCCCTGGGCAAGTTGTGCTTCTAAATTCCAGTCCATATGAAGTAGCTCAGGGTGGGTGTTTGTGCCTACCTTGAAAACAGTCTTGAGATACTGTCCAGTTGCTGTCATCAAGAATGCAAAAGTGTGGATGATTTTTACAATAAAGTTTTCACACTTAGCTCTGCACAGAAGAACTTCATGTTGAAAGAGACTCCAATGAATGTTAATTCAGGGCTCATCTTGAAGAGTACCCCATGAGTTTGGCTTTCTTCACAAATTTCCTCTGGAGAGGCTGTGGTGATGACATTCTCTTTAATATCCTAACATAGTGATTGGAGTGACAAATCCAACACAAGTGGCAGTTGTGGTCCATTTCCATCCTTCATTGATACTGTCTGTAGATACCTTTGCAGCTGTAAAAATGAACAGCAGCTACAGTTCAGATAATGCTGTTCTGGTGTTTTTGTTTGTAGGAGTGGTTGAAAATTTCACAGTGCAGTGACGGAGCACTGGCACAGCTGCACAGAGAGGTGGTGGAGTCTCCTTCTCTGGAGACATTCAAGACCCACCTGGACGCCTACCTGTGCAACCTGGGCTAGGGAGCTGCTTTGGCAGGGGGTTGGACTCCATGATCTCTGGAGGTCCCTTCAACCCCTACAGTTCTGTGACTCTGTGAACATTCTTATCTCAATAAAGGTTGTTTTTTTTTCATTGTGGGGTTTTTTTTTTCACTTTTGAGTTTAGTGACTTGTCATGCAAGGTAGGTGACGTTCAGCTGTCTCTTCCACACTTCTCATTGGAGTGTTTACTCCAAAAGCTGACTAAGTTACACATTTCTCTGAAGAAGGAACTGTCTGAGAACAGTATATGCTGCGCAAACTGCTCAGCAGTTTTGCTTCTGCTAGAAGGAGAAATTGTGTTCCCATGAAGGTCTCAAATAAATAACTTCATTAAGGGCTCTCAATTTATGTAGCTAAATGCAGGTGTATCTGTTGCAAAAGGAGGAGATTTTTAGCTTATAATCACAAATTCACATAGCATATATAAAATGTGACAAGTGTCTGACTTGCAAGGGCTGGTGAACGTTTGAGCACACCACTAATACTCAAGTTATTATGCCACAAAAACAAATCTTTCTGAAATGCATAGCACTTGTTTTAGGATTAAGTGATGACCTTCAGAAAGCAACAGTGTCTTAACGAAGGAAGCCCAGCTCAGTGGTTAAGCAGGTGAATGTGGGCACTGCTTGTGCAGTGTACAAACTTGAGCAGAGCAGATGCTTTGAGTGCCCTGCATTTGAGGCAGGCAGAGCTCAGGCAGCTAATGACGTCGTTTGGTTTCCATGGCAGTGACTTCATGTTATGTAAGGAAGTTGCGTGTACACAGTCCTGGTTGTCATGGCTCTGGGAATCCTGCTCCAGCAGTCTTTCCTGAGCAACAGCATTTAGTGGCTTTAAAAGCAATGAAATATCCTTGAGTGCAGTTGGCTAGCTGATGCTTTCAGAGTCTAACCTCTCATTTTACTCAGGATGTAATGATGACTTCGTTAGTAGTGCGCCCAATGTAAATGCTAAATTGCCTCTGAAGATCTTTGCTGTGCTTTTGAAAGAGACTCAGATTTCGACCACTGCAGCATAATGAGAGTAGTGTGTCTTCTTTCAGTATCCTAATGTGAAGTTTTGCATACAGCACCCCAGGCCTAAATTCTTCTTTTGCATTAATTTTCCGGAGAGTGTAAATTGGTTAACATCTGGAGAAGAGCTGTGACAGCAAACTTGAGGAAGACTTGAGGAAGCTTACTCTGCTAAGAGTAGTAGGAAAACTTTAAACTGTGTAAAAAGAAATGTTTGTGTCTGCTCTTCTGAAGGTGGGTCTGTGTAACCCTTCTCTTCCCTGTGTCCTTCAGCTGGGAATCTCAGATCAGAAATGGACAGGCATGTGAGCTGCAGGCTGTGGAGAGGAAATATAAGCTGCAAACGTCTCCTATTCCTTGGCCCAAACCAGAGAATTGTGCTTTCAAAGGAAAGCAGCCTGTTCCCTTATTTGCTTAATGTATTGCAATATATAGGTAGCTGGCTGTAACATATAAATATTATGTTCGGTGAGCTTACTCCAGTATCTAAAAGTTCTGTCCAAAGTCTGATTTTTTGGGGTTTTATTCTGCTTTCAGATCCCTGCTGGTGCAGCCCCTTTGTGAGCCAGTACCATTCTGTGCCTTCTCATTGCTTTTGCATGTATTTCTGCAACTTCTAAGAACGTGTGAAACCAATAAGCTCTTTCAGCTGGGGTTCTTCCTCTGTGTTGACCCAAGTTAAGAGTGCCTTCTTTTTAAATGAGGGTAACCTTTATGGTATGTTTTTTGGAAGTGTGCAGAGATGTAAAGAAAAATTTCTGTACCTGAGAACTTTGAGTTATTTTTCTTCCCCATCCGCAGTTATTAGCTGGTCTAATAAGAGGGGTTCTTTCTGGAGACCTTGCTTTGCTGAGATGTCAGGCTCTTATTTCACTGCTGCCACAAGATCTTTCTAATCTGTACATATAGCTTCCTTGGCAGAGCTGATGCCTCTGACAAATCAGAGCACTGGGTCTTGACTGAAGCTTTCACTCAGTTTGATGTTTCTCTCCTTTTCTAATAGTATAAGAGCACTCTTGGAGGTTTAGGAATAAAGATCAGAATGTTGCCTGCTCTGCAAGTGGAAGTGATCTCTCTGCAGAAGGAACCAATCTGCTTTTGCTACACCTGCAGCGTGAGCAGAAATGAGCAGCACAGCATAAGAATGGACAGCATGTAATAAGAAGTGTTGATAGTGGCACTCGATCGGCTGAGTTCAAACAACCTCCATCTTCCCTGGGACCCTTAGGGTCCAGAGAACGGACAGGTTTTCTCACAGTCAATTGGAATTCATAACAGAACAGCTCTGATTACAGCAATAGAGAACAGTATGGCAGAGAACATTCCTGCGTGTAGCCAGGAATTGTATATTGTTTAAGGAGACAGTAATATGCTGTAAACAAACTCTATAACAAAGTAACCTCCAATTCAGATTGTAGTGATTACTCAAAGACAACCACTCTTCAAGTTCTTAGCTAAATGGGACTGCTTTGGAAACAGAGTTTTCCAAAATGTGGTATGGATATTACACGAAGTGGGAGACCAAAAGCCCATATTTCTAATGCAACAAAGCACTTCTGTTCTTCCCTAAAATTGGTGCTTTATATTTTCTGATATTGACAGAAAAATTTTTATCTGTGGATCTCCAATAGAGAAAAGTAGAAAGCACAGTTATGGTATTGAGTTTTTATTTGCACGTGTAGAATGGCTTAAGATGAGTAAATCCATTGTAAATGGTAATACTTCTCATGGTTCGAGTTAAATGACTGCAGTATGTGCTGAATCTCCCCAGATCTGATAGAATTAAATCATATTTTGGAATAGATGCTTGGAAGGCCTCTAAACCTCAAATTCTGAGTCATGCTGAAAATGAGGAGAGCAAAGCGTTCAACTTAATCGTGTGTTGGGATCGTTCTAAGGCCATTTAACTTAAAAACAGATACTTACAGTTAAGATTTCTAACCCTCAGCTGTAAGTGGCTCTAAGATACATAAAATAAGACTCTTGTAAGAGTCTTATTTTATTATATATTATATCTTACTATATTGGAGAATGTACAGGAATTTCTTTTGTCTCTTCAGGAAACGTAAACATAGAGAGATCTGCCAGCAAAAATCCTGTTGTTGAATTAAATCCAGTGTTACACTGTAATAACGAGGTGCAGTTATTCCCCTGCGTACTTGTTGAGGATTGCACATGGCGGTTGTCTGAGTACTTGGAATAGTCTGAAATGTTGAATAGTGCAGTTCTTTATAAAGCATTTGTCTTTCTCGTTCTTGCAAACGATCGTGCTTTGAAACTTCACTTTGTTTCCTGTTTTCTGTCAGTTTTTTTACCACTTCCTTTGCACTTGAAATCATCCTTTTTACGCTGGTGTGAGGAGAAAAAGGCAGTGGTGACTTTACAGCAGAGAGAGACAACCTTTCACTGGTTTAAATGGAGCATTCAAGGTCAGCATGTTGATGCTGTCAATGCTATTATGGTTCTTGCTGTACTGCTTAATGCTTCCACCTGCCATGTGCTGTTCTAGATGGGCAAAAGGGAGATCTCACTGTTGGTGCAGTGAGACACTAAACGCACTGAGTTTGGTTTAGGCCTTATAGAATCACCTCCACTCCTTCTCCTTACTGTGACTAATGATTACTGTGATCGGATTGATTTTTATAAGATCTAAAGAACGTTGCCTGAAATACAGAGTGACAAAAGACAGAGTGAGATTGGCCAGCACTCTGTTTTTACAGTCAGAAAAGAATGTGAATTAAACTTCTGCATCAGTCCGTTACTCAGGCTGAGCTCAGGTCACTTCTAAATAGGACAAATGCTGCAGGAAGATTTGCTAAATACACGGTCAGTGTTTTTTAGTAGAAGAATCAAAGCCCTTAAGTCTTACCCAGATATGCTTAGTGGGGCTACAGCAACATGTATGTTTCCCATTGCATTTCTAACGTGCTAACAAGGTGCAGTAGGCCAGAAAGAACCTCACTGATGATGTTGCCTCATTCTTTAAAGTGGTGTGTTGGTTTGGCTGTAGTTGAATGTGTGTTTAAAAGAAGTAACTGCATCTAGTTGAACTGATGCAGAGAGCAGGCTAGGGCTCATTGAGAGGCTGCCTATGGAGGGGCTGGGGAATAACTCCTGAATGCGTCTTTAATACATCTGCAGCCATCCAAGCACTTAGCTCTGCTTCTGTAGATGAGGAGATGCTTTCTATAATGTGATGCTGGAGAGCTTGTGAAGGTGGCCCCAAGTGGTTGCTGTGGCTTAAGGTCTGCAAAAATAAGGAGGGAACGTGTTAGGTCTAACAGTTATGACTTTGTTGTTTTCACATGGATTCTGCTTTTAGACTTTCTGATCCTTTACAAGTACCTGTACATACATGCTTTAGTATTCCAGAAGTTATTTCATCAGTATTTGTCATGACATATCCTTCCAATCTGAAATTTAGACAGTATATATATCCAGTGAAAGCCAACCACGCGGCTGGTGTGCAGTGTGCTGTGTCACTGCTCCTGTGTGCTGAGCAGAACGTGGCTTGGGTGCTGCTGTCTGAAGGAGAGTGCTCCGGGGTGTTCAGTGTGCTCTCACTGCAGCTGAAGCACTTGGAAGTCAGCTGGAGTTTCCTCTCTGTGTGGTTTCATGGGACTTTAATTGTTGTCTTGCTGCTATTTTTGTTCTCTTCTCGGGACTCTTCCAATATTTTAAGCTCAATTTCTTGGAATCTTCTGTTCTAGCTTTTTGCGTGCTCATTTTTAATTTATGGTTTAATTATTTCACTCTGCAGTACTTTTTTTTTTCCTTGGCTTAAATCTGGCCAATGTAACTTTATTATGGCAAACATAATTTATTCTGTAATTACAGACGCTCTGTGGCGCCTCCCAAAACACTTCCTGCTGAAAGGAGGCACCAAGCATTTGTTGGGGGGCACTGGACAGAATACTGACAACACAACATCAATTGTATCACCAAATAGATGCCTTAGGGAAGGACAGAAATGGAGGAAGGGTACTGATGTACAGAAGAGGGCTGTGAATGGAAATGCGTGATGGTGCAGGGCTTGGCATGCTGGCCTCAAAGTGCTCGGCACGTACAGGATCGAGGCCCTAAAGTAGCATAACAGAAATCAAATAATTGCTGGAGTTAATAGCATACTCTTAGTACAAATTAGAGCTCTGAAGAAAATTACCCTGTAGCGTGCCTTTTTCTCTCTCAGCTAAACCATACGAAGAATGTGTTGTAACTATCCAAATGAATAATTGTCCTAGGGATGAATGCGTGTGATTTACATTCTTAAACAAAACCGTAGCCATCCTTCAGCCTTAAATGCACGCTGAGCGTTCTGTGCAGGCCGCAGAAAGCCAGCTGCACCTGGGCAGCTAACAGTGTGGTTCCCTCACAGCTCCTCCAGGACAGAGCTCTGTGCTTTGCTTCCCGTAGCCACTGCCAGCTGCTCTTCCCTCAGGAGCTTTCTGCCTCTTCGTTTATCTGTTCCTCCGCTTGCTTGGTTTTACTGTGCAGTGCTGGGGTCCAACTGCTGCTGGGATTCCCACAGCGTGGAGTTGTGTCTGAAGTTGAAGAACATTCTAAATATATAGTGTATATTTGATTTGATTTCTTTGTTGCTTAAGTTTCAGGCAGCATGCCATCTTTGTCGCTGTCTGAATTTGCCTGTATTGAATGCAGTGAGACTTCTGAAATGTTTTCTGCTGGGCAAACTTTATTAAGATTTGAAGTTTATGTTAGCCTTTCCAGCAAGTAGAAACCAACTAAAGTGCGTCATACCTAGAAGTGCTTCTTTTTCATCCTGGGTTTGTCATTTTATTAGGGACCAAGGAAATAGTTAAATGCTTTTTAAATTAAAAAAAAAAAAAGTCATTAACAAATGACTTTTTTAAAGAAGTCACTGCTACTGAAGGAAAAATAAATATCTGATGCAGTCTTGTTATCGTGACTTTTTTAGAGTTTCTTACTCTAAAAGGGTAACAACTAAATAAGACTGAGAATAGTTTACACTGATCTGTTAGAAAGGAGCACGCTTTGAGTACATATCTCCCTTTATAATCTGTGCCAACCTGTGAAGGAAAGCATAATAAATTCTTATCTTCTGAGCGACTCTGTTATCTTCAGCTTTAACTGATGCTTTGCTGTCGAGGATGCGTAACAGTTTGAGATGCATCACATCTTTTGAAGTATTGAATTCTGTTTTTTTTCCCTCCTCATAAGCTATAAAAACAGTCAATCTGTGGAACTACTGTATTTTGTACTTCAGTGATATTGCAAAGCCCATAAGTGATGGTGATAGTAGAGTACAGTAGTAAACTCACTATGCATCTCAGTAATACCTCACAGTTTTGATGGTAATAATGTCTGCTTTCTTAACAGTTACTTTAAAACATGAATTATGTATTTACAGATATATGGAGTTTGGGGGTCATCCTCTTTATGTTGGTATGTGGACAGCCACCATTTCAAGAAGCAAACGACAGTGAAACTCTGACTATGATAATGGACTGCAAATACACGGTGCCACCTCACGTGTCCAAAGAATGTAAAGAGTAAGTAGAGTACCAAAGAATTGAAAGCACTCATAGAAACGGATTTTCATTACCTCTGAGAGTCCTCATGTGGATTTATCTATGTGGGAATATTCCATGCCTGCTACTAAAATACTGTGCCTACTTCTGTAGTTGTTAATATTTCCTCATGTCGACTGAGTAGTTTCTTGGGCAGCACTATAACATCCTTTTAATTCCTCTGTCTGTTCTTAGTAAAGGTTAATCCTGTGATACTCTTTTTTGCCAGTAGGCTTTTCCCATACATTTGTGAAACAGTGTCTTTCTTTATTCATTTGTTATCCATTTCATAAATGATCAGAGAAGGTGCGCAGTGTTGGCTGGCTTTGGCCTCCATTCTGCTGAATAAATCACAAGGTGTTACCCAGAGTACTTTGTGGCAGGAGCAGAAAAGGTAATGGTCCCGCTGGATCTCACTTCAAAATAGAAGTTGCCAAAACCCAAGAATATCACAGCAAGTTTTGCTCATCTCTTACTGAAATGGAAACTCCAAGTCAATGTTCTAGGCAGTCACGGGAGAAGAACCAGCTATGTGCAGACACCATATGCTGCTTGAAGATCATGACTCATTTTGATGTGATGCTTTTCTGCAGTACTCACTGCTGCTTTATTTTTTTTAATATATTCCAATATTGGCCCATATGGTAAAGATGAATTAATGAGATCATCAGTCCTTTCACTATAAATCAAAGTCAAAAGACTTGAGGAACACCTAAGATTCTGTTCTTTGTCAGAAAAGGAAATTAGTTATAACTGTGGTCAAAATGACCATTAGGCACATCACCTGTCATCTGTGCAGTCCAGGAATGCATGGCACAATGTGATAACAGTTTTTTATATCTTACAGTATTGGAAAAGCTTCTAGCAGTGGTCTCAACAACTTAAAGGGGTTTGCATACAAGAGTAGGTTTAAAATACAATATGGGAAGAGGCTAAAAGCTCTTATTAGTGAATTCTGTCGGAATAAATCTCACGAGATGCTGCATGTGGTGCTTGGGCCATGAAATTCCTCTTTGTTGGATCCTTTTGCATTATACACTAATGCTAATTTGCTGAAAGGCCCAAGTGGATCTGTTTCTGTACATGGCACATACCTAAGTGCTCTGAAGGTTGGGTTTACTTAAGGAAACGGCTGCCTAAACCATCTGCTTTAAGTGAAAGCCTTCTTGATGTTTTGGGATGCATAAGCAAGCCTGAAGCAGGAGGCACTTGTGCATTTGAGGTGCACTTAGTACCTTACTGCTGGTGTTTTACTACAGGCATTAAAGAGTCAGATGAACTGCATACTTTGTTCTGTCTGTTGTAATACTACTACTACAAGTGACGTCTCACTTGGATAACTTTTCAGTAAAGTCCATAGACAGTGAGTATATGTGACATTCCTTCCTTACAGTGCAGTTGTAAGAAGTCTGGATTAACTTCCATTTTCAACTCCCTACATCTCACACCTAAAGTTGCAGTTACCTCACTGATCGGTGTGGCCTTGCAGTTTGAAGTTGCATGGTATAATATGATATAGTCAGTGAAGTAACTCAGGCCTTACAAGAGCAATGCAGAACTTCCCTTCTGTGTAGAAGCAGTAGTGTTAACATCCTTGTTCTTCTTGTTCAAAGCCACCAATAACTTCCCCCAGCATTTTTCAGGTTGCACAGAGAGATTTCATATACAGAAAGCTAGTGGAACCACGATGTACTAATCATCTTTTCTGTTGACTTTAGGAATGTAATTCCCTAGCAGTGCTTGCAAGCACTCAGCATCAACCTGGTAGTATGTTTGTTACTTCATCCCAGGTGTTGTTTTTAAGGATGGAGGAGATCACTCTTTTCACAGATACAGAAGAATCCAGTGCCTTATAGGTGATCTCAGAATAAAGCATTGCTACTTATCTTGCCATTTCGCAATCTTGTTGACAGCAGCAGTAGTAGAAAATGATATTTCTATTATTGTACAGAGCAGCCTGCAGGCCATCTGTCACAGCTGCCATATAAACCTATTTAAAAAAACAACAGTAAATCAGATGTTAAGAATCTAAGCATAGCAAATGGAAACTGCAGTGTTTATGATATTTGTAGTTTTTCATAAATAAATAGCTTCAGCTCGGCAATATTTGGAACGTCTTTGAGAGTAAATTTCTTACTGTGCTGCTTACTGTAGAGACTTCTGAGGACCCTCATGGGCTGACAGCAGAGTTCTTCCCAGCACTGCTCTTAGAATGGCTGTCTTTTAAACATGTGAGTGCATTTTGTTTAGATGTATTTTTTATTCACAGTCTGATTACACGGATGTTGCAGAGAGATCCGAAGCGAAGGGCATCTTTAGAAGAGATTGAGAACCATGCGTGGCTCCAAGGTGTTGACCCTTCTCCTGCAACGAAGTACAACATTCCTCTTGTGTCATACAAAAATCTGTCTGAGGAGGAGCACAACAGTATAATACAGCGCATGGTTCTTGGTGATATTGCAGACAGAGATACTATAGTGGAGTAAGTTCTCAGTCTTCTATATGTGAAGTTCATTTTGTGCGTCTGTTGTCGTATGGGATTAAAGAATGTCACGATGATGCGGGTGTCTCAGTGTTTAAATATCAAGCCATTCAGTTATCAAAGTGTTACAGCCTTGCTCTGAGAGGATTTTAGGATGAGAAATACTGAAGTGGATCCAGCCTCAGGCAAAACTTCAAGAAAGCATTTTGAACAGTGTTCATTTCCTGAAACAGTTTGCAATCTTGAGCAAATTTGCTTTGAAATCCATGCTTTGACTTATGCTGCATATCTGCAGGAGTTCTGCCTGTCCTCGTACATAGAGGTGATATGTTCCAGCATTTTTCCTTTACCTGCCCTTCCATACACCTGAATCTTTGTAATTGAAAATACCATTTATTTTACATAGATAATGCAAAGTTGGATGAGTGTATTAGAAAGCTGCACGGGTTTCTTCTAACAGATTAAAAAACCCAAATCTTTATGGGATTCAGTACACAGAAAGAGGATGTAGCTGGGTTTTTTCTGTTTGGTCATGTTTGACCTGAGAAAAACTTTTAAAAGCGTTAACATGTGGGAGGAAAGGGAGAAAATAAACGCACTGAAACAGCAGGGTCGCTACTGAAGCTTTTAGCTGCTGGCATCCTTTATGTTGGGATTCTGAATTCAGTTTTATCATGAAGTTAGTGTGACAGCTGTGAGGTAATGGAAGTTTTTCATCCGGTTGCTGCATAAATGAGTTTGAGAACTTTGGGCCGTATGTGCCAATGGGAAAGCCTGCTGCTGGTGCGTAACACTAGTGAAATAAAATGGTATCATTTAAAGTATGGCCAACAAAGGAAGAACCAATTTTTTTTAAACAATGCTCTAAAAGTATCCTCGTTGACCTGCAGTGAAATGATGAGACCTGTTGCCTCTTGTTTTTAGTAAGACCAAGACACAGTTGTGAAGGTGTCAAGAACACAGCTGTGTTTTCCAGGTGCTGTTCCTACTGTATGAAATACAGCAAGGTGTGCAAGCTGCATGGCCAGTGTTTAGAAGCCACTGATGTATGGTTTTATTTCGCGTTCCGTTCTTTCCCTAGGGCACTGGAAACTAACAAGTACAATCACATCACCGCCACTTACTTCTTATTGGCTGAAAGGATTCTGCGAGAAAAACAGGAGAAAGAAATTCAGACCAGATCTGCAAGCCCTAGCAACATCAAGGCACAATTCAGGTAAGGATTGGAGAATCTGAATTTCTTTTTTTGAATGTAGTTGCTCAAGTACTAGCTTTTAAAAATGTGTCACATGCTTACTTACTGCCAGTCTTAAGTGTGTTAGAGTGAAGTGCTGTGGACACTTCAGAAGCTGTTCAAGAATCAGTTACCAGCGTTCTCAATTTCTGCTGTTCTTAGGAGATGAGTAAAGAGGCAGCAGGCTTTCCTACCTGCTGGGAACAGGCATGCTCATTGACCTTCAGGTCCTCATAGGAAGTTAGTGTAATATCCCTGGAAAAAATCAGCTGCGTTATCCTTAAATGTGGTGGGGAATTACTTACAGATGAGAAATCACTCTGAACTTGACGTTAAGCTGTAGTTGTTAGCTTTTGGTTTTGATGGGCAGAACACTCTAAATCAGGATTAGGGGAAACTTCTTCAGGTTGTTGTGTTCTTTTTAATGGCATTTGAGATGGCTGTTATCTAAGGTGAATGAATGAAAGGTCAAAAACTTCATTTCAGTCATCTATTTAAAAATATTGCCGTAGAATTCTTAGTTTGACAAAAACTATTCCAGCACCTTGGAATTTGCAAAGCTTCAGGTCGGTGAGAGGCAGTAAGACAAAGGGAAGAGAGGAGAACTCTGCCATGTAATGAGCATTGATGTGTTCAACCACCCACTCTCCAAGCATCATGTATTTTCAGCTACAGAAGCATATGCTTAAATAGTGACTAGTTTCCAGTTGCACGTTGAGGCATATGAGTTTTGAACAGTTATTTTTCTTAAATGCTTTCTTTTTAATTTGCTGAGTATGTGTTAGAATACAGCAAGAAATCTGCTGCTACTAAGAAAAATCTTTATTGACCATCTTGACAATCTTTCCAGTGAAGATGGAGGTGGTACTGAGGCTTTTCCATTAGTATTTGTCCTCTGACCTCCACTCTTTTCAGAAAATTGCCTTTAAGGCTTAGGTAAAATGTTATTGGTAACTACTGTTAGCAGTAATAGCATTTGGTAGCTAATCTCTTAGTGAGAGAAGAACACTAAATGCTTCAGTTGCTGCTAACCTTCAGAGTTTGTTAACGTGGCAAAGAAAAAGACAAGACTGGTCATTTATGCCAGAGGTGATTTTGTGTAACTTTCGTGCAACTGAAATTGTATAATAGGAGTGAAGGAAGAACACAATGCTGTGATTCCCTTCTGCATATCTGTATTTTACTTGGACTAATGTATAAAAGGTACTATCACCTCAAATTCAATACATTAAAAAAAAAGTGCTTGTCACAAATTAAAGGTAAGCACATTGGAGAACAGGTTCTAGATGCATCATGTGCCTTAGCTGTTACCCTGGATTTAGGCTGAGAATTTTGGGGACTCAGATGAGTCACGTCAGAATATCTTTCCATCTACCTGCATAACAAGTTGTTTCAGAATCTTACAGTGGTTATTATCAACATCTTTGTTGTCTGGAGGTGAGACTGCACCTTGTGTTGTGTGCTAGATTAGACTGAAATCTCCTTGCTGCACGCAAGGGTCATCTCTCTGCGTCCACTCATGTAGGAAACATTATCTTAGCTGGCCTGGTGACAAGTGCTTTAGAAGAGTTATTGTTGCAAGCAAATACAGGTTTTAATCTACAGAAACTGAAATGGTCTAAAGCCTGTGTTACAGAGCTTACCTCTTTTCAAGGTCAATTCTGTGTGCCTTCTGCTCAGCACTTCTCTCTATCCTCTTATATCCATCAATCTCTTCCACAAGAAATCCAATTAGAACATCAAATGTGTCCAATAGTAAGTATTAGTTATAAAACAAATTTCAGAGCTCAAATGAGTTCTAAACCTACGAAGTCTGCTTTTAAATTGTTTTTTCCTTTGTATCAGTATCACTTTTTTGGTAAAACAGCTGTTCCAATTACATAAGAAACTAAGACACAACTTTACTGAATCTGATTCTTGGTATGATTTTATAATGGAGTAATTCATGTCTGCCTTAGTAGTATGAATTTTCTTTGCACGGCAAGCAGATCTACATAAATTGATGAATTCTTGCCATTAATAATCTCAGGTAGCATTCAGGTTACTCCTGCGTGATGGTTCTAAATTGAAAGTGTTTATCTATAGTGACCTTATGGAAAGGACAGCAGTGATACATTAATTTCATTTTGTGAGTTTAGAAGATGTAAAAGTTAAAGCAATGAATGTGAATAACTCGCAATTTGGAGTTCTCCTTCTGGCCCACTCACATCAGACCTACCAGGGCACATTGTGAGGGAAGGCAGGGAGGTTAAGTATGAGCTACTCTGTGACATACAGAGGTACTGTAGTGAGGAGATCTGTTACCTGAAGCCTGCAGCACTCCAGGACAGGGGTCTGTGTGGCTTTTCACCAAGTGGACTGCACAGGTTCACGCAGACCTGGGTGCTGCTGGGTGGTGGCAGCCAGCTGCTGTTGTTACAGGTGTCCTGGGGGATTTTTAGCTTGTTAACTGAAGCTGAAGGCTGCACCTCAAAGCGAAATCTGCAGGTAGGGTTGGGAGGTTTTGAGACTGGCTTTAAGAACGTAGTCTTCTCTGAAGTTGATGCAATTGGGAGGATAGTTGTGAACTGTGGCACTTGAGCAGGTGAGCATCTCGCACTTGAGGATTCTTTTCTATCCAGTAGTTACAGAGGGAGCCTTGAGCCAATGCAGTTCCAATGCAGATGCATCTATCAACCCTGAACACTTGAACATCATGAGGTCACACCTGATTTGAAACTTTTGCTCTGCTTTCGTGCCATACTTTGGTTCTAACCTGGGCTGGAGAGTTTTGCGGCCCCTTCTGGTGACATGCCCCAGAATAGGGTTGGCGATGTCTTGTAACACATCCATACATGAGCAGAAGTCTCTTTCCACTGCTTCTTGTGCATTGTGATAGATTATTTTAGCTAATCACACAATGAGGAAACTTCTTCTAACTTAAAGAGACTTCTTGTGACATTAGAAGAAAATTCTTACGCTGTACAAGAGATGTGGAGCTTATGCCCTGTGCGGCGATTGAATTATTCAGTGTTAAGGTGGTGTTCTTTTGGATTAGGCTTTCAAAATGCAGGCAGAGAGGGAAGACTGTCAGTCCTTGTTCTTAATTTACTGTGTGTGTGATGGGGAGATTAAAGTGCATCTCAGAAATTTGAAGTAAAATATAAATCATTAGACACCAGCTTGGACACTAAAGAAAAAAGGCGTCAGCTGCTGGTGGTAAACCTGGTTTACCCTCAGCTGTCACTTCTTCAATTATGTTTTGATTTGAGATTGACACTCAGTATACACTCATAACAGTTTGAACTTTGATTATTCCAGTTTACTGAGCAGTCTGAATCCTGAATTTATGCAACTGCAGTATTCCAGTTGTTGAGGTAAGGTGGAATAAATGTATGAGGTTGAGGCATATGTTTAGAAATTAAGGGTGACTGTGGAACAGAGCTTAGTCTGAATGAAACTTAAATAAGAGAATGCTCCTTCTGACGTAGCTTTTCAGCCTCACTGGTGTTGATTTTAACCTGATTTTTCTAGTAAGAATACTGGGGAAAAAAGCAACAAAAGCTGATATTCCAAACTACTTCTGTTCATCTTGTACCCGATCCACCTTGCGTCTCTCCCTCGTGGCACTGGTGTTTCTATACCTACTTCAGCTTATTTTCTTGGAAATGCAATTATTTAAAGCTTTGTATTGCTTGCTTCATTTTCTGAATAGTTAATTTTTCAAGATTTCATTTGACATAAAACTTCTAGACAGTGCTTTTGGAAAGATGGCATTCCTTTCAAGTAACAGCGTTTCCAAAGGAGTGTGCATCCCGAGAATGTTTTCTTCAGTTCCTCAGCATTGCTCTTTGCAGACACACAACTGAGCAGGCAATCTGTGTGGCAGTACTTGAGCTCCTCTTGAATCGATCTTAAATTAGCTTGTGTGTTTCGAGCTGGTCACTGGGATGTGACTTTTCTTTTTATCTTTCATACTTATTTATGTAGGCAGTCATGGCCGACGAAGATCGATGTACCCCAGGATCTGGAGGATGACCTCACAGCTTCTCCTCTCTCCCATGCAACCGTCCCTCAGTCTCCGGCTCGCACGGCAGAAAACGTTCTCAATGGTCACAGAAGCAAGGCTGCTGGTGATTCAGTGAAGAAAGAAGAGATCCCTGAGTTAGCTGGGCCAGCTCTTTCCGTAGTTCCATCAGTGAGCTTAAAACCTACTACGAGCGGACGGAAGTGCTTGTTCAGAGTAGAAGAAGACGAGGAGGAGGATGAAGAAGACAAGAAGCCTATTTCTCTTTCTACTCAAGTTGTTCTACGTCGAAAGCCTTCGGTTACAAACCGTCTTACTTCACGGAAGAGTGCACCAGTCCTCAATCAGATCTTTGAGGAAGGCGAGTCGGATGACGAGTTTGACATGGACGAGAATTTACCCCCAAAGCTCAGCAGGTTAAAAATGAACATTGCCTCGCCTAGCACCGTGCATAAGCGCTACCACAGGAGGAAAAGCCAGGGGCGTGGCTCTAGTTGCAGTAGCTCTGAAACAAGTGATGATGACTCAGAAAGCAGGAGACGCCTCGATAAAGATAGCGGGTTTACGTACTCGTGGCACAGACGGGATAGTAGCGAGGGGCCACCTGGCAGCCAGGGAGATGGTGGTGGACAAAGCAAACCAAGTAACGGAAATGGGGGAGTAGACAAAACGAGCCCAGGTGATAACAACAAGGGTGGGGGAAACCCCTCCAGCAACTCCAGTGGTAGCACCAACAACACTTCAGGTTCCACTCGGAGATGCGCCGGATCTGGAAACTCCATGCAGTTATCGTCTAGAAGCGCGGGGGAACTGGTGGAAAGCCTGAAGTTAATGAGCCTTTGCCTGGGCTCACAGATTCACGGCGGCACTAAGTACATCATTGATCCCCAGAACAATCTGACGTTTTCCAGTGTAAAAGTACAGGAGAAATCATCGTGGAAAATGTGTATAAGTTCCAGTGGAAGTGCCAACCAGGCTTCTTCGTTGGGCAGCCTGAAGTTCTTTTCTGACCAGATGTCAGACGCAGCAAATGAATTGGAACGGATAAAGAACAGGAACTTGAAAAATAACGTGCTACAACTACCTCTCTGTGAAAAGACAATATCTGTGAATATTCAGCGGAACCCAAAGGAGGGCCTGCTGTGTACCTCCAGTCAAACCAGTTGTTGTCATGTCATTTGACAGCAGCCTGACTTTAATAGCTTGATCTGTTTGACGGCATCTTTCTTCCTGTTCAGAGCTGTGAACACCTTGTCACTGAACCCCCTTTCGTTGTCTTAAGATTTTTAAGTGGGCTTTGAGCAGTTATTTATTACATTTTAATTTTGTGTTTGCTTGATGATATGACAATGCATGGTCTTTGCATGCTGCTAGCCATTATATTTTTCTTTTTCGACAAAACAGAATATTTTATTGTGTACTTTTTAAGTTTATGATTTTACTATGGAAGATCTGGATTAAATTAAAATGAGTATCTGGATCCTAATGTAAATGGAGCACTTAGAAGTTTCACGTTCTGCACTTAAACTAGAGAGGGAGAAGCTTTTGTTCGCTTGTGAAATGTTAATTCTTGTTCTGACCTTCTGTGATATCTAAAATATGTGATATGTGGCATACTTCTATGTGTCTGAAACAGAACCAAAGCAATAATGTTTTGATGCTGAAAACTCTTCAGGGAGCTTTCAGATGTTCCAAGGCTTGTACAAAGCAAAGGTGCACTGAAAATTAGCGATCTTGAAATATGATTTTAAACCCACACCTATTTGTCTTAAGTTACGAAAGTTATGGCTCAGAAATCAAACTGAGAAGATCTTGTTTTGCTACAGGCAGTTGTGTTTCGTTGTTGGGTTGGGTTTTTTTTTGTTTTAAAGAAGCAAGTAGATGTGCAAGGCAGCTTTTTTCCCATAGAGATATGTTAATATTACAAGCAGACAATCTTTTCTAATATAACAAAGGTAAATTATTAAGTCTTGAGTTTTTATGTGCTAACTGAAAATAAAGTATTTGTATGGATTACTTTTGTTATTAGTATATCATGACACCTTAATATGTTAGGTTTTTACCTCGTGAGCTTTCCTCCCTGTCCTCTCCCTGCCTCCTTCAGATTTCAGAAGGCAGTAAGGGATGGAAAACCTTTAATTGGGTTCAAGTTGACGTAGTTACTGTCACTTACATTTTTCTCATTATCAAGTCAGACTCTTGTAAGACTTAAAGTACTGCTGTTTGCCCGTACATCCACCCATTATTTTCCCTCAGTAATCATGCTTTTTGTTAATATCACTAAAAATAGCATATAGGAAAGTATTTATTTTGCAACTATTTGCCTTCCTGTTGGGTTTCTCATTGCCACGGTGAGGTCTTGCTTTAGCGTCGGCGTGTAGCAGTGGGTATGTTTGACAAGATAAGTTAACTTGGGGAATTTTATTACCTAGGCAAAAATATATTGTGGATTCCTAGGTTGGGGAAGGGCAAGAATGTTTTATTTTTTCATGCTGTGCACTGGGTCTTCTGAGCAATGCTAGTAAAAGCGGTGGTATGATGTAGCAGCGCCCTGGCCAGACATGAGATGTCTGAGAGGAGTTTACACTGTTGAGCATCTTGTCACGCTGCGGAACGTTCACGTACGCTGCGTTTCACGTCTGCTGTGGAGTGAGTAGAGCACCAAAGAACTGCATTACACTTGGTTGTGATTTCTACAGCTGATGACAGCTCTTCTCAATTAGTAAGAGACTTTACTGAGAGAACCTGAATTGCATGGGCTATCCTTACTGGCTCGCCTAGCCGGGGATTTCACATTCTGCTTCCTAAACAAGGACGTGATGATAAGCGTTTCTCTTTTAATTAAGTTTTAAGAGAGAGCTGCGGTTTAGTCAGTGTGGTATTTATAAATGAAAAACTGCAAGAAGAGATGTGTGGGTGAAGCCATAGAACATATTTGCTTGACGTTTTTTGAGCAGGGATCTTATAAAGGGCCAGAATTAAGATGTGTGGTTCACGGACAGTGAGCGTAACATCGAAGTAGGAGAAAAGTTTATAAAGGGCATTGGCAATAAACTTATTTGTTGCAGCTTTTTTTTCCAAGCATTGTAAATACTCTTTCCTGATATTATGTACAGCCTTGGAATGGCACCTTTTAACTAACTCCAGGTGTATTTTGTTTCCCATGTTTTTATATACAAATGTATATATATGGTGCTCACCTTAGGACAGCAGTGTTGACCATTTATGCTGCATAGTTGTATTATAGCCTTACTAGTTGTGTATGGTTGGTTGACCTCTGGGTGTACAGATGTTAGTCTGAGTGGTGTCCTTTATCCATCTGTTGATAGGTGAATGACTGTGCATGTGGTGTACATTGTATTATGTCGTCATGTAAAAGGAAGGGTGAGAATAACCACTACATTAAGATAATATTGGACCAAACTATTACTTAGAGCAAGTAAACAGTTTCTTGTACCCCTTAACGTGTCTTTACAAGTTGCATATAGTTACAGTAGTGTATAAATTAAATATCGTGGAAAAACAATTAGTCTTGTATTTTTCTGTATGTGTGTATATATTATATATAAAATAATGTACCTCTAGCAACTTCTTCTGTATTTAAGATGTGACAATCTTGACACAGGATTTTAAGAGTAGCAGTATAAATAAGCAGAATTAACGAACAGAAATATAAACATTTCTCACCACGAAAGAATTTGTGTGTGTGTGTGTGTGTTCAGAGGGTACAGAAATAGCAGCTGATCTTATTGCTTCCAGCAGTGTTTGGCTTTTTCATTGTATAAAAATTCATGATGTGTGACAGACATGGAAAATCCAGTTAATAAAAGTACTATCTGGACTGATGCATAACCTATGCTGTGCATGGCAGTGCGGTTTGTTACTCCCAGGGCTCAGTGTGTAAGGGCAGCACACGCACTGCTGAGCTCAGCATGCTGCAGGACGGACCTTCAGAGCAAAGGGTGCTGGGAAGGACTTCTGGCTGCCGACACTGGACTGTCACTTCAATGTCACCCATAACTGGTTGCATACCAGTTTGTCAAGTCCATAAGTGGCCTGTTAACTGATTTACTTCTAAAAAAAAAAAGGTACATGAGCTGAAGTTTCAGCAGGACAGAGTGCGTGTCTTTAATCCAGCCTTAAGCCAGAACTGTTCTTCTGCAGTATAAAATGGTAAGAGTAAAAAAGAAACCACCAAAACAGGGAGTAGCAGGGCTTGCTGTCTGCACAGAATGGGGGTAGCTCAAGACAAAGCTGTTTTTTCCACCTCACCCATGGAAGAGACAGAAGCACCCCATAAGATGCTGCGCTGTCTCAGTGTATCCTGTCACAGGTAGTGGGCAGCCAGGAGCTAACACTGCTCATACTGCAGCTGCTTCACAGCATACTCTGTACAACTGAGTCCCGTGTTGCAGTGTCTGGGCTGCCATGTGCTGGTAAACATCTGCTCCTGAACGCTCGGTCTAAAAGGAGGTATGTCAGCACAGAACTGAGAACAACTGAGCTGAAATACAGGCACAGGCTGTCCGTGTCATCATTTAAAAACCTCCGTGCCTTAACGTGTAGTGAGTAGATTAACACTTGTTTTGTTTTCAAGGTACTGTGAAAAGCATTTCAGGTTGAGGGGAGGAATAGCTGAGCCAGTAAACAACAGAGCCAGCCCGTGCTTCCAAACTGCTCTGCCAGTGTTGCCTGAGAGTGCCTGATCGCTGTCTGTATCTGTCTGTGCACGTAACTGCTCTACCCTTCAACAGATGCCTCTCTGGTGACTCAGGGAAGAACTGTGCAAGCAATACCTCATGGGAGAAGAGAGAGGCCGGGCGTCACAGTGTGCTAGGCTCCATCTCTACCTGCATGGGAGGATGAGCCACCACACAGTGGATGTGAGCACGATGAGTGGTGTGTTTCAGCCCTAACAGCAAGTCACCTCCACCGGTGCAGAACTTGATGAGCACATGCCCTGCAGGCTCTTGTTCATCACTGGTGAAAATGCACTGCTAGTGCTAACTTAAAAAATGAGTTGTTTGTAGCTGAGAATGTGCTCTATCAACTAGTGTCACTGTGCTCTTTGTTGTAGTTTCCTGGGAAATAAAGAAGAGGCGTTACTTTTAAAGCAGGCTACATAACTATCTGCAATTAGTGCATTTGTGCTTCCCAATCAGCTATTTGTGTGAGGATGTACCCACAGCCTTTGGCAGCTGTGACCACTGCTGGGGAACAGCCAAAGTCTGGTGGCAGGAGGTCACTGTGCCTGGGCTTTAGCAGGGGAAGGTGCAACCACCCTCTCTCTCCCCTCCTGTTTTTAGGAGAAGAGGAAACAATCACGTCTTACTAATTGGTATGTGCAGGCTTTTTTCATCATGAACAAATAATGTGCCAGCCAGTGATACCAAACTGGGATGGCAGACTGGAATGTCCCAGAGTGACAGGAAAATGACAGAAGACAGCTGGGCACCGTGACAGCCTTTCCAATGGCAAAGTTGACACGAATAAGTCAGAGCAGAGCAGTCCATCACTAACGCTAGCTCACTGCTTGCAGTACAAGGTATTTGAGCAGTAACAACCATACTTGGGTCAGTACAAGCATGACTTGTTTGTTTAGGTGGACTTCAGCTAGCTTATTCATCAAAGTCACAGAGGAACACTGTTTTGAGGGACAGCCAGGACACCCTTCTTAGGAACAATGTTTTTGTGGCTGTCTGAGCCTGCCCTGCTCTGATGCACGGACTGGGACTCTGCTTTTGAGGCTGAAACTGCAACTGCTTGTTAAAGGTTAACTTACCTTGCCCTATTTGCCTAATAATGCAAATGATACCAATTTCTAGGAGTTGAGAACCCTGAGATAGTGGCAGATTAAAGTCTATGATAGTCAAAGAAAAAAAATTGCACTGACTTTCCCAGGCAGTTAGAATTGTCCTGTGGAAAAAGTACATGGTTTTTTAAGGGCTTCGCTAGTCTCTGAGACATGTCATGTCAGATCTCCCCAGCAGCTGATCTCAGTGAGCTCTTGTGTAACATCTTCCTACTCTCTGTTGGGAAATACTGGGCTGCAGGAGGTAAGGAGGGACAGAGCTGTTTTTCTCCCCAGGCACTGGCTGCAGCATGCACTCAGCTGGAGTGCCTGAGGCCTGGGAGCAGTTCAGCTCAGCTGCAGGCCTGCAAGCCCAAAGGAAAGGCTGAAGACTGAGCCAGGGCTCACCTGCAATGACAGATGCCATCCTCACCATGTTTTAAGTCAAGCCACAGGGTGCAGGAAGACCCATTCCCTCTAAGGCAGGAGGCCATCAGGCTTCAAGGCTGACTGAGGCACCAGGCTCTGCTGTCAGCTCCGGTCTCCACCCCTTGGACAAGAACACATGGGCAAGCTACTCCAAGGAAAGCGCACAGGGCTGTAGCAGGAAGGGTGCCTGCTGGCTTTGCTTAATTACTAAATCCTCAGTGCACTAAGTCCCAAGCGAAAGGTAAGACTTGGTTCAGAGTATGTTAAACCACCCAGAATTGCTTGCCTGTTGAAATAGGAACTTTTCCTCTTCTACTGTCCTTAGGTTTGCAGGAGGGGCTGCAGGCAGGCAAGGCCAGTGAGAGGTCCTGAGTCATCAGCCTGCAACTGACACCATACCTGAGGAGAGAATTTTTCCATCACCATTAATTTGTGATTGCACTTCTCCTTAAAAACACTTTTCTGTATTGTTACTGTTGCCATGTAAAATTCAAACTCTCTGGACCAGAACAGGCTCTCCCACGTGCTCATGAACCCAAACAGGCTGCTCCTCCAAAGCCATCCTCCATTTCTCCCTAAAGACTGAGACATGAGTGCCTTTGCTCCCCCAAGCCTTGCATGTGCAGCCCCTCGGACTGGGAACAGATGCGCGTTACACAGCTTGCAAAAGGCAGTCACCAGTAAGTACCTTATTTATTCTTCCTCATGTTTCAGGAGCAGTTCAATGACAAAATACACCACATCACCATCCAGGCAACAGATCTCCATGAACCAGAAACACTCTGTCAGGATTTTAGCATCACAGCTGCTGCACAATGAGTTCTCCAGGACAAAATACTCCCTATACCATAAAGGATTGCCATACTCCTCCCTCACATGCTACGGAGGTTGTAGTGCCTCCACACCACCCGCCTGGAGGCAGAGAATCCACCCAAGGAACATTATCACCCCCATTTCTACGTAAGAATACTGAGCACAAGTGAATGGATTGGCTCAAGGCAAGGACAGCTGCCAAGGCTGCTCACATCACCAGGTACCCAAACCTTACTACAGATTTTCCTGTTAGGCTGCAGAAAAGTGGAGAAATGCAATGACTACAAAGATGAGTATAAAGTTAGCTTTGGGAAAGCAGTTACTTATTTCTTTCATGTGACCACAGCTGACTCCTTTTCCAGCCAATCCTGGGGTGTTACCACAGATGGCCCATACAGCTGCCATCACAAACTTGCACACTCTGAAAGCAGTAACAAGCAGCAGATAACAGGCTCCCATCACAGCAGCTCTTCCAGGCTCACATCCCAACAAGAACCCTCCCCCCAGGTTCCTTGCCGACCATTCTGACTGGGCAGCAGGAGCCAAACATGGGGCAGAAATCTGCAGCAGTAACTTCTCCACATGCAACCCCACAAGTGGCGTGCATAGGTACAGAGCATCTACTGCAGATCAAAGTCACAGCTGGAGAATGTAAGGTACCCATGGTTAGGGGAGATTTTGGTCCTGTAACATTTCATTGCTTTCTGACAGTTAAGAAAAATGGCCGTTTAGTGAAATGCAAAGGGGGGGAGGTGGGGGAGTGTTCATTGGGCACATGGGTACAGCTGTATCACATTTAATTGCACTGTTCTGTGAGTTCATTTAACCAGAATAATCATGAATACAACACTGGTTCATGGCCCAAGGAAAAGACATGGGAAGCAAATGTAAAAGAGAAAATAAATACACGAATATCTGCTGCTTAATCTCCATAGTGTACTGAGCTGCAATCTATTTCCTCCTGAATGCTTTCACCTGGAATCAGAGAAAACTTCAACTCGCTCTTATTTGGGTAACTAGCACAGAGGAGCACGTAATGCTCACCTTATAATATTTATGTTTAAATATTGCTCAGGTTATATAAGGAACAATGATATTTCATTACATAATGCAAACTAATTTGCTGTGTGCAAAACGTAGCTCATCAGCAGTGTTTGAAACAAAAGAAAAAAAAAAGGAGGATTGATTAACATCAGAAAGGGACAAAGCAGGCCACGGGCCTAAGAGGCAGTGCACTGAACTAAGCACTGCTCTACCTTTTTCTTTCTGTTTTCTTTCACAAGGTTACAGCTGAAGTCTCCCTGGGGCTTCCAAGTTCTGTTTTCCATCAGTTGAAGTGCGGTGGGACGGCAGCCTTCAACCAGCCCTCATGCAGGCTGGACTGCTTGGTGTAACGTCAGCTCCACAAACTGGGGTACGTAGGAGAAAGAAAAAAGGGAGTAGGAGAAATGATCTCTTTTTTACAACCTCAAGCAGTGAGTATTTACCAAGTATCACACAAGCAGGTGCCACCTGCAGATATATAGGATAGCACAGTGCACTCCAAGAGCTACGCAGCATCATAAACAAAGGCTCAAGGAGTGCCCACGTCCACATGTGACTGCTGTAGTCATCTTCATTCCTCCGTGTTTACTCCTTCAGTGACTCAGCTGCGAGTTTCATTTGCTATGAGAGAAAAGAGAAAAAAAAATAACACAAACTCAGCCATAACACGATGAATTAAATCAAACTTCACATTGGAAAAATGCTCATTGCAATGAAAGACTGTGATAGGCACAAAAGAAATTTAAAGATATTAATCATTCATTAATAAGCAAATATTTGTTGTGAAGATGTGAACACAATTCACTTCAGCAGTGGGAGACCTATCTACTGCTCACGTGGTGTGCACAATTTTAAGACATGTACTTTGTAGATATGAAGCATTAGTTCACTGTTAGATCCAGCTCTTTTTTTACTCTTTTATTTGATTTCACAGAATTGGCCCAGTAAATACAGGCTGGTAGAATGACAAACCCCTATTAATATAAAAAAACATTGGAAAAGGGGGAAAACCACAAATACAGTGAAAGCTTTCATTCGGTTTCTATCCCACAGCGTAGAGATGTCAGAGTTCTGTCACACATCACCTTCTGCCTTCCCTTTGCTGCTACTCTGTGCCTGAATCCATTCCAAAACATGACTCCACACAGTGAAACCCAACTACAATTACTTTTGTTACCGTTTTTAATCTGCATTTCCATGCCATCTATAAAAGAAGCAAAACTAATCTGTGATACAAACATTTATAATCTTCTCCATGGCAACAGCATAGAAAAAAAATATATAGCACAGTGGAATGCAGGAATACAGATTCCTCTTCTGCATCCTGATTCCCTTATCTGAATAAATGCCTGTGTAAAACCACAGCATCTTAATTAAAGTGACTTCGATCCCTAACGTAAAGACATTAGGGAGATACAGAACATAACCAAACTCAGTTAATGATTTATCAAACTCAAACTTCAGTCACCAATTTTAGAAACATTTTCTCAAATCCTGAGTGTTGTATATGGGGACTGATCATAAAAGTCCCTACCAACCCAAACCATTCTATGACATGCAGAACATAGAAAACTGTTAAGGGTACTTCTCCTCCCTGATTTCTCCTCTGCTCATCAAATTCTGGGGAAAAAAATCCCAGCAAGAAACAAGCATACAGCTATTACTGAGGACTAGATGACAAATCCAGCCAAAAATAGTAATGAGAGCAACTACTGCCATTGACTTCTGAAGGCCCTCCCAACTTTCTGCTAGCACGCCGTTAGCCCGGAACCCTCTGCCAGTGCATTTTAAAGCTGTCCAAGAAACAAACACATTTCCCAGATTGCTCAGTGAGACGAACAACTTAAAATAGCAGTGCTTGCTGCCACGACATACGCAGCCCGGACACAAGCAGTCCGAATGCAGTCGCTCCCATATTTCAGGAAATGAATCAGAGCAAAGTGAGAACCCCAAAAGCTGCATATTCCATTTTGACATTAATCAGTCCCGTGACACTAAAACCTCTTCTGCAATGCCCAGCAGCAGGGCTCCCCTCAGAGATACTTTGGCAAGCAACGCAGGGTGGCACGGCTCAGCAACACAACTCCTCGCCAAGTTCAGGGTGAAGAATTTTTTAATTTTCTACTCTTTCACTCTTTCTGAAAGGGAACTTTGTTTTTTGTTTTTTTTTTAACTGGGGAAGTCTTTTTCTAGGACACTATCCAGGAAAGGGAGCGTATTTTTATTGATTCCAGGCAGAGTATTTGCAAGGTCACCTTCCCCCTGATGTTCCCAACAGAACTTTTGACAAACATTCCATCAAAAACGCATCTCTCTATAAGTCAAGTATTATTATAACCACCTAGGACAAGAGGAATTAAGAACTCCTAATCCTTGCTTTTTAAACCTGCTTGGCACACCACAGCAAAGGAAAACAAGCACCAGGTGAGCAGTGGTAGAAGCCTCCATCCTCTGCCCAGAGCTGTGCCATGCGGCACAGAGCCAGCCCCACCAACAGCTCTTGGTTTACCACTGGCTGAGGATCACCCACAACAGCTCTGTGACCCCCAACCCCACAGGCTCATGCCCACCTTTCAGCAGTGTTCCTGCACTGCTATGGTCATTGAGTTTGTTGTAGGGGGTCTACAACCAATGCTCATTTGTCGTAGATTGTGGAATGTAGCTTATTCTAGACTTCTACTGGTAGGAACTGTTCTAAAGGCTTCTTGGGTATAATACAGTATTTTGCTACTTCCATTTTAATTTTGCATTTGTTCATAAAGCACACATAATATCACTGAGCAGTACTTTTAGTAGAAATACCAAGACTCCTCAACATAGGTTCACAACGAGGCTTCACCAATTAATTATGCTTCACTACTTTTCAACGCTATATTTCCCCAGAATACTTCAATGAAACATAACAGATACCTTCTCACCACAAAAACAGATGCACGCCAAGCCTGGAAACTGTGTGCTTACAACCAGAAATGCCAAGTAAGGTTAAGTGCGCAGAGTACAGACTGAGGTTGATCAACAACAGGTCCCCCCTGCAACTAGAGGGTCTGTGGTGGTCTAGCTGTGCCAGTCAGTGCTGTGAACACCACTGCCACGCACTACTTAAAGACAGAGCTGCCAACACAAGCTAACAGAAACTCACACTGACGCTATGGACTTCTACTGAAGCAAAAGCAGCCCAGCTGCTAAGGGCTCCAGCACAAGCAGTGCTGATGTTGTGCTGCAGCCTCATGGGATGTCAGGACTGCTTCTATGGCACTGAGAACACCCTGGCTGTGAGCACCACAAGCACAGCCTGCAGGCATCGCACCCCTCCCCACCTCGCTGAGTTGTGCTCAGTCCTGGTGAGCCACCCCTTAGCTACTCCTCTTACTGCTGCGTGTGGTAACACAAACACAATTTAACCACAGCCTGAGGAAAGCACTTTTTTTTTTTTCTTTTTAATTTACAAATTAAAATGAATGAAAGCAGAATTTAATGACTCGCCGGTTTGGTGCTTTTCCAAATGTGCACTCAACGTACACGTTTGTATATATGAGCAGACACAAACAGCCATGCAGCTAAATGTAAGAAGACAAAGGCAGATGTTTCTAATCAGCAGCTCCAATTGCTGGTTTTCCTGTACTGGCCGTGCTCGCCTCTTGCTCACTGCTTAAGGAAAGTGTAGCACTATATTCAATTGTTCTCATTTTCTCAAATCAATTATAAGGAAGCAGGATGGATGTGTATACTAATTATTCTTTCCTAGTGGTGTACAGTTTCAAAAACAGTTTCTTAGGCCTCAAGCTGTTTATGACAACTGTAAGAACGTTACCATCATTCATTAAGTACCAGCCAACTACAGACAAGGGAAATTAACACCTGCTTCAAAACTCAGTCAGACTCTTCCACAACTAATACTTCACTTGGTGTGGAAGAGTGAGAACTTATTTAATGGCAATTTGTTAGTGCTGGGTACCGTGGCAGAAGGCTGCGGTAACTGTTTGCCTAGAGGCACCAATCTGCCCTCGGGGTTGTGGCAAGCAGCACTTGGCTCTGCAGAGAATGGAGCCACATTCCAGTGACCTAAGATACAAGTGCCGTAAGAGCAGACGATAACCGAGGCTTGCTCACAGTAGCAATAAACATTGTCTATGCCAGTATCTTCCCACATGTAAATCCAGGGCTTGCACTACAGTTTAACACAATACTCAGCAACCCAGCCAGCACAACCTCAACATCTTGAAAGCAGCTGATTTCCAGAATAAAGTTCCTCCCTCCCTACCCAAATAATATTTTAAAATACTTGTTCTTTGAGACTTCTGGGAATAATTTGACAACTTTCTTATTTAGCAGAGCCAATGGAGCATTTGGAGCAATGCTCCAAGCTAGTGGGAACAGCTCTGTACAAAAGAAAGCCACGCATGAACATTAAAGAGACAAAATGCAGATTTTTGATAAGGAGGTGGAAGAATTCTACATAGAAGATAACAGATGAAGAAAAAAATGCTGAACTGCACTGCTCTCATGAGAAGGATGCTGTAAGCAATTTCAACCCAGCTCTGCAGGGACTGAAAGGTTACTGACCGATACAAGTATTATTCCCCTCTTCTCTAAACTGGAACATCATGGTCTGAAATCAGCACTGACCAATCTTGTAGAATTCCTACAGATCCTTCCAGGCTGAAAAGTTTTTATACTTATTCCTGCAGGACTGACACAGGAGTATGTCTGCACCCTAGAAATCTTGAGTAGGAACCTATGACGAACAGCAATAAGGAAGAGCAAAAAATAGTTCCCTTCCCTTTTACGTATGCCAAATTCACAACAGAATACTCAGTACAAAAAGCTACTGTTAATGAAGCACGTTTGCAGAATTAGTAAGTGCAGAGTCAGGGAAAACTCAGAGAATCACATAATACATGCCTTGGAGTATGTGATTAATACTGCTGTAAAGCCATAGCAGACAAAGCAATGCCATTTGTAGTAGATATTTTCAAGACTTTTTTTCGCTGATCTACTTCATACTGTCTCCAATTCAAATTGCAAGCATTAATTAATACTCATTATAGTATTCTCACTGTATTAGTCACCCTTTGCTGAATCTTACTTTAATTCAGTAGCGCAAAAATGTAGAGGTGTTAACAGAAGAAAATACTACCACAACACTATCTAATAGAGCTTCAGAAGTATGGCTTATGTATTCTTCTGATCCTCAGCTCATTTAAATGATCTTATCTTAGTTTATACTTTTTAAAACTTATTTCTTTCACCATTTCTGAACGCGTAATTGCAAAATGAGAGAAACATCTGAAGAGACATGACCCCAGTCACATCTCCATTCAGAGGGCAGACCGAGCAGTGACTGGAGAGAGGTGGCTGTATCTCTCACATCCCTGAATCTCCAGGTGGAAACAAATCCCCCCACACACACTATTGTAAGGGGGGAGCAAATCTGAGACAGCTTCACTTAGGACTGAATATGTAAAAGTCTATGGGGCCAGATGACATGCATCCCAGGGTGCTAAGGGAGATGGCTAATGAGGTTGCCAAGCCATTCTCCATCAGGACTGTCAGGCAAAACCCACAGTGCCTGGAGAAAGGGAAACATCACTTCCATTTATAAAAAAGGGAGGAAGGAGGACCCAGGGAAGCACAGTCTCGTGAGCCTCACATCTGTGCTGGAAGATCATGGAGCAGGTCCTCCTGGAAGACATGTTAAGGCACAGGATTGCACAAGAGTAGGCAAACTGAGACAGACAGCATGGCTTCACCAAGGGAAGGTGATGCCTGACCAATCTGGTGGCCTTCTGTGATGGCATCAGTGGACAAAGGCAATGCAACAGATGTAATCTACCCAGACTTCTGCAAAGCTTTTGACATGGTCACTCACCTTCTCCTTATCCCTAAATTGGAGAGATGTGGATTTGAAAGATGGACAAGGAATTGGTTGGAAAGTCACTTGGGTCAGGGTAATCCCAGATATGTATACAGACTAGGAGAAGAACTCCTTGAGCAGCCCTGCTGAGAAGGACTTAGGGGACCTGGTAGATGAAAAACTTAACGTGGCCTATCAGTTTGCACTTGCAGCCCAGAAGGCCAACAGTATCCTGGGTTGCATCAGAATAGGAACAGCCAGCAGGGCAAGGGAGGTGATTGTCCCCCTCTGTTCTGCCTTTGTGAGGCCCATTTGGAGTACTGCATTCAGGTCTGGAGCCCCCAGCATAGAAAAGATCAAGCTTTCAGAGAAAGAGCAGGGCCATGAAGATGATCAGACAGTGGTAAAGTTCTGATACAGGTTGCCTAGAGAGGTTTTGGATGCTCTGTCACTGGAGATGTTTAAGGCCAGGTTGGATGGGGCCCTGGGCAACCTGATAGAGTACTTGATCTGGCAACTGTGCCTGTGGCAGGGGTTTGGAACCTGATGATAGCTGAGGTCCTTTCCAACTCAAGCCATTCTATGATTCTGTGACCTGACCTCTGGACAAAAAGCCTGGGAGACCTCACACGCCTAGGGTTTGGCCCAGAGGACCCCACATAGTTTCTATTCCAGTGCTACAGGCACCAAAACCCACACAGTGTTTTCCAACAGACTGCAACAAATTCTGCTGTACAAGAAATGAGACACAAAATTAAACTATTTACTGTCACAAAAAGGGTACAGGAAACACCAACAGCAACAACACAACTCCTCATAACCCATGCTCCAGTAGGAAAGAACCTGCAAGGAAACCCTCGAAGTTCTTTCAAATTGAGTTACGCCCCTCACTAAGAAAAAATACAACACCTGGAAACCCCACAGCTTTCTGACAACATCTGGCACTTCAGCTAGGCACACAAAGCCCAGCCTCACAGTCCAGGCCCCAGTGCTTGGTGCCCTCCCCAGTGGCAGCTCACACAGCATGCCTGCCCCATCCTGATCACCACGTGTCCCAGGGATGACTTGGGCACACGTTTATTTCCTAATTTGTGTCTGTAGCAGTGCGGAGTCCTGATAGTTTCCAAAAAAGAGTAACAACAGCAGCAATGGTTAGCCCTCTACGCAGAGTGCTGATTATGTCATGTAGATTGGACTCCAACCCAAATTCAGGCACTTTTTGGGGAAATTCCTATATATGGCATCAATTTTGATATAAAAAGCAAGTAAGATGGAGGGCACGTAGCTGTGCTGTATTGTGTTACCAAACACAAAACGCTGGAATTACAATGCCAGAAATACTTAACTCCCATCCACCCTGTGGCAGGCAGCAAACTGCAGCCTGAGACTCATGTCAGATGATATCAGAGAAATAAACAACTCAGCGGTATAAATAGAAAATATTAAAATACTCCTAAAGCATAAACCATGTGGTAAGAAACAATTTTCACACTAAGTGCTGGGCAGATAAGTAGCAAAAGCAAGTACATTTTTTTAAGGTCTTCTTTTTAGAGAAGGAACTCGCCTCTTGGTTCATCTGCCACACCAGCATGAAAAACGAGGTTAATTGTGGAATTACCATTATCACAGTATTTACAAAATACTTCCCTGCACTCAAGGACAAACTATTACATATTTAAGTTATTTGGTAAAAGAAGAATACTTTCAGTTCTGAGTTTAATGGGCTAAGCACTCAAGATCAGAAAGCTGGCCCTGTCAGCTCACCTCATTTGTTTTCCTCCCCTGTAGAGGTTCTCCTGTCCTATCTACTTGTCCTGCCCATATCGCTTCTAATACCATTTTCATTCTTGTATTTCTTTTCAAGGATAAGTTTTCTTCTTCTTGTTGCACTTTATATTCTTTACATTCTTGCATATTGTCCATTTACAGTCTACTAAAAATAAGAGCTGGTAACCAACTGCTAGTTACAAAAGATTTATTATTATTCTGAAGAAATCATTTCTACCAATTTTTAAACGTAACAAAGGTTCCTTTGCCAGTACTGTCAGAATAGCACAGCTGGCAGAACTCATTTTTGCATCAAAGATACCTACAATGAGGTAAATGCACTGCCTGCCAAACACCCATTCCTAGGAAAGGCTTCACATGAAGAAAAAGATGCACCTTGTTTTCCACTAAGCACAAGTATTGATCAGTTATAGCTATACTGACTCATGCTTAAAAATACATTTAGGTCAATACCTATCTGACCAGATAAAGCCACATACCTAGTTGGATAAAGTCAATTACTCAAATTGGTCACGGTGGATTTATGGTTGATTTGGTTCAGTAAGTTCTTGAGCTGAACACAGGCAGAGGATGGGAAGAAAAAAATAATAGAGCATTACATAATAATAATAATACATAAATACATGTGCCCTGCTCTTCACTCTGTCCTAGGCACCTGCTTAGGGCCTGGCCTAGAGAACAGCCTGCACGTAGGCATAGCTACACACACAATGGGCACACGCGGCTTACTGGCCTTCACATTCTCATTTGTGATGCAGAATTCCTTACAAGCCACTAGTCTTAGAAAACTGCAGAAGATTGTCTAGCAAGCATGTATGAGGGACAGGATATGCTTTGAAAAAAGCTTGCAGACAGTTTGAAAATGAAGTAAAACATTGCTTTGGCAGGTTCATAACTCTGCATTTCCCCAAGGTGATGAAAGTTACTGCAGCTGGCATGGTCTTAAATTATAGGAATAACAACAAATTTAAAAATTACTTTGCTAAGCCTATAGTAATTTTAAGCAACCTAGCAAAAAGCTCTCATTTACTCCATTGAAGCCAGAACTTCACTTTTTGTGCTTCCTAAGTTGTGAGCAGATGAAACTCTCTTCCTTTTCTCCAGCAAACCAGCGGGAAGAAATCCTCTTTGCTATGGGTTAGTTTCTTCTTTTGCACAGTAGTGACACAGTGCTCTGTTGAAAAAGCTTGTTTGATTTCACTAGAACATCCAGATCATCCTTGGTTACATTGGTGATCCAGTGTGTAGGACTGCAGTGCCCCAGACACTCCATTCAGCCCCTGATTCACATCTATTTGTACTTCTGTTAGAGACTGTAATGGCATTTCGTGCTTTTCTATAGGCAATTTCTTTACCAAGATTTATGAAATTATTTGGCAATAAAGAGATACAGAAAATTAAAGATACGTACAATAGCTACTACTTTTGTGTGGAAGAGTTGGATATTTAAGCCGCATTGTAAAATGAAGATAAACAATGACTGTAGATAGGCTGAATTATGGAGATTTAAGGGATACAGCATTCTACCCCTTGTGGACTCCCCATCCTGTTTTCTGCTGTCCTAGCTGCACCCCCTTCCTCGGATTTTCACTTGCCATTTCCTTAATGGCAGAAATGGCTCCTCATGCACCCACACCCAGAAGTGGTGAGGGGAAGGCCTGTTGGCAGCGTGCTGCAACCTGGCACTGCTCCACAGGGACAAGCACAGGCCTCCTCCCACCCCATCCTGCTCTGCTTCTCAAGGGTGGGAGACGGGGAACAGAACTCCAACAGCTCTCAGCTGCTCTGCGGGGCTGCACGAAGCCTGGCAACAAAGCAAAGCCAGGAAATAGGCATGCTGGACAGATAGCAGCTGTTTGTGTCCAGCCACTGTTCTAGAGCAGCCTTCTCTTGCCAGAGCAAGTGCTGCCAGCTTCAGCATGCATGCACTGAGTTCAGCCATTGTGATCTGTGTCCCGTTGCCACAGTAATTTAACTCTAGCTGACCTCAAGGCTTTGCCTTTCAATGTTTCCTACACACCCTGAAGTGCTTTGATGGTACCCTGGGTTACCAGGACCATCACACACCTGCTGCTCAATTCCAACCTGTTGCAGCAATAAATATATTTATGGTGGCACGCAGGAAAATATCTAAAATGTCTCTTCAACACATTAGTTGTAACGCATTAAAACGCTGTGTCCTATTGCTATAGAAACACTGTACAACATCACCACTTGTCAGAAAATGTACTCTGTCTTATCCATTTTGTAGTAAGACCTATACAAAACAGGTTGCTACAGCTATCAAACAAATCAGATTTTAAAAACACTCCAGCAAGTGCTGTCAAAGGACTCCAAATAAATGTTCACGGCATCATATGATTTTGCATCAGTGAAGTGAGTTAATATTATCCACTGAGTCACTTATTTAATTCACTGTGAATTTATGTGATGGTGTAAGCTGGGAGGTGAACACACATTTCCACAGATCCCTCAGGGCAAATCAAAGCAAACAAGCTGGGGCAGGGCAAATAATTACAAAATATTAACAAGCTGAAGAAATCCATTTTCTGCACTTTGAGCTTGATGGTATGTCAGTACTCACATGCTCACGTTTCCTATTTGGCACTAGACACAATGCTAAAACAAAGAGCAAGAATTCCATACACTCTTAAAGGATCAAGAGAACCGTAAAAATCATGGCAGCCAGTTACACTCCTTCCTAAAAAAAAAAAAGTAATAATTCACAACAGTAGCTAAGGATTTCTTCAATAAACTAAAGCAAACACCTCTCACATGCTAAAAAGAGAGTATACAAGTTTCATTGTAACAGGAAATAACAGTACTGTTAGTGGTGTAAAGGAATATGTCAAAGAGTAGAAGAAAATGGAATTACAGGCTGTGGTTTACAAAACACCATCACAAGAACGCACCTACAAAAGGAATTCAATAGCATCCATGCACACAGATTTTCCCTCTCTCCATTTAGCTGTGTACTGCCTATGTGTATTAAAAGAAGGAAAAAAATAAAGATGACTTCAACAATGATGGCTCCAAAGGAATGAACAGCCTCACTAAAATGTCTGTATGTCAAGAGGCATTCTCAACAATACTAATCGAGACTGCTGGTTTCTCTTTGCTGTACACTTTTCTGTTCTGCTTGTTTGTTTTTAGCTTAAGAATTCCTCCTATGCCTTCTTCATTAGGAACCTATGTAATCTGTAAATGGGCCAATGCTTCCCCCAAAATGTTACAAAAAACTCTTCCTTCAGACCAGCAAAGGGTTATTTAGCAGACAACATATTAAAAAAAAAGCATGAAGCACTAACATGAAATACAAATATTATTAAAAATGTTACTGCACGTTGCTAAGCATTTATCTTCAAATAATTATGTTTTAATTTTGCTCTAAACGCTAACTATTACAAAAGGACTTCCAGGAATTTTAAGAACTATGTACAATTAGACTGATGAAAGAGAAATTGACAGGAAAAGGGAAATTATCATCAGATATTAAATGGATCATTCTGCTCCCCTCCCTTTCAGTAGGAAAATAAGAAAAACAAACACCAATTTAACACAAAATGGAGAATACGAAGTTATAAAATTAAGTTTATCCCAGAGAAATAAATGGCCTCTTAGTTCCTAGTGCTCTGAAACTCAAGGACGTTTGGAAACAAACCCACTAACAGTCTTTTTTCAGACTAAAGGAAAATTAGAAAAAATAGAGAATCACTTTCTGAGTATTGGGAAGAAATTCTTTACTGTGAGGGTGGTGAGACACTGGAACCGGTTGTTCAGTGAGGCTGTGAATGTCCCCTCCCTGGAAGCATTCAAGGCCAGGCTGGATGGGGCTGTGAGCAACCTGGTCTAGAGGAAGGCGTCCCTGCCTATAGCAGTGGGCTGGAGATAGGTGATCTTAAAGGTCCTTCCAACCCCAACCATTCTATGATTATTATGCAAATCTTCCTCAAATAGTCTCACTGCTTTTCTACCCACAATGTATCATGCAACTACATAACCTGATTACTTTTTTTGCTACCATTTGAACCCAGGCTGCTGCTTTACTGACATTTACTGCTTGAACTGCTTTATTGACATTGAAGATGTCCATAAGGATATTCCCATACAACTTCCTGCAGCATCCCCTTCCACAAAACACCGAGTGTAGGGAGTTGAGCTGAAGGGTGAGGCTGAGTTGGAGTTATTACTCATTACTGACAAATGAAAAGAGAAGCAGCCAGTAAAAAAATGTGAAGAAACAACAACAACAACAACAAAACAATTAAAGACTTAACATGAAAAGGAAGCGGGTAGGGACCTGATAAATAAAAAATGACCCAAAGTGCCTCTAAGCAGATGTAGCCCTGGTCAGGACAGCCAACCTGAGAGGTGATAAGAATAATTTTTAAGGTCACAGATGACAATTTACTCCTGATCTCATCTCAGGGCTTCCTGTTCTGTTTGAAAAGCACATCAAGTACTTTAACTACTTACAGGATAATCGTCTTTCTGTAGTACATATTTCAAGTACTTCACACAAGTTTCCTAGTTTCCTACCAACAAGCTGTAAAAGAGTCTGATACAGACACAGCACTCCATTTGCTCCCTGCTACTGTAAAAATAGAGAATGCATGAATAACACAGGAAAAAGCTTTAGGTCAAGCAAGACTGGTTCAAAGACTATGTTTAAATAAGACCAGATCAATGGGACTAGAAATCAAAGGAGAATCAGTAGCATCCAATAAGCCAGGGCAAACTGGGAGGAAGTGCTATACCTACCTCCCTGTGTTGTTCTGGAGTCCTGACCTGTACTTTGGCACATCAAAGAAATTCCAGGTTGACCTTTCCTGCAAGCTGAAACAGGCCAACCTCTGAAATGGCCTGATGGCAACAAGGAATTGCCAGATTTACACACAGTGACCATTTCTTGTCTTTCTCTAGCTGCAAGACCGTAGGTAGAAGGCATACAAGAAACAGAAATTTGCATTTCGTGGTTTTTCTGTTCCTTTCTTCTAATGCTCTTCTGGTCCTCAAGAAAGCAGAAGTCACCTTGGACACAGTGAGCAGCAAGAGCAGCAGCAGCCCAGGCCTCCTCTTGCCCCAGGTTCCGGTTAGAGCTACTACTCATCATGGTGACAAATCCCCTCCTCTGCAAGTCTCTGAGTCAACAGAAAACAGAAGTGGAACTTCTGCTAATATACACCTTCCCTCCGTATTTACCATGCTATCTGCTCATCCTCCTCCTGGTTCATCTTTAGGTTAAAGGATATATTTTAGCAGTGGTTCTGACTGTGTAACTGTTTGAGACCCTGTGTTGGAACCAGATACACAAATTCAACTGATTAATGAGATGATCCTAATAGTACTTAATACAGAAAGAGAGTAACAGCTCCCATTAACAGTAATTCCAAACTTTTAACTGTTCTCTACAGTTTCTTAAGCTTCTCCTGGAAACAACAGGAATTACCACTCCCAGAAAGTAACTGGATGAACTAATTAATGGTTTGGCCTGATAATTTCAACATCATCAAATTATAAGCAACCAAGGAAAACTCTGGGTGTGTTCCCTTGCAGAAAGGTATTGTCTTACTGCATGAGAGCCTCATTTACTTACTTTCAGTTTCTCAACTTGTCAGATCAGCTCAATTCTAGGTTTGCTCAACAGCACTTCCATCAACCCAAAGCCAAATCTGTCTCATGTTCCATTAGGATCTCGCCTCACTGCTAGTTATCAAATGATAGCTAAGGGAATGAGCCTTTTGAAGAGACAGACTGATTAATTTTGCAGCATCCCTAAGAAGGAAGCAGGGAAGACCAGGAGTCACAAAAAGCTTATCAATTCAGCAAGTTTACCTCTCCTTTAGATTATACACACCTGAGAGTACTCTAGCTTTTGATAAAATCCATCAGCTTAAGACAAAGCTAGAAAGAAACTCATCCTGTCAGGGAAATGGGCTTTCATAGTCTTTCAGTCTCTTACCAAAAAAACATTGAAAACATACCACATCAAGGATGTAGTATGCAGTTCTAGCAAAGATTCAAGAACTGAAGCAACCTCACGAAAATCTCATAGAAATCTCAAGGGGGAAAAAAGAAAACAGCAACTAAACTTTATATTCTCCAAATGCTTGTTGGGAAAGCGAGGCTTTTTTTTCCCCCTCAATCCATTTTGCAGGAGATACAGCCTTGAGCAGTTCACAATACACCTACTACTGGCTGAATAACATAGGAAACTACAGAAGAGCACAATGCTTTGAAATGATTTCTGAAGTTCTACTTGCTGTCAATAGGAAAATAAATGAAAACAGGCAAAAAAGATTATTACCTACTACCTGAACTGATAACATCCTCATTTCCAGGCCTGCTTTTCCACTAAATTTCCATTTATTTTACTAAACCTTTATAATACAACAAAGTTTATATAAAGTATCTGACTGGAGACCTAAATGCAGTTATCTTCCTCCTGGCTTCTCTAAGCTGTTTTGTAGGAGCCAGCATCTAGAAAGGCATACTTTGGTACGCAGAGACTATGCAGTGCTCCTGAAACTTCCTGACAGGCTGCTTCTCAGAAACAAGTAGACATTATCTCCCCAAAAGCCCTGCTCTGAAAGTATTCTCCTTTGCATATCAGCCAGCAATCACCACGTGCCACGTTACCTGTAATGCACATAATCACACATCAGAGAGAACCACTGCTGAGAGCTACATGCAGAAAAACTCATTCTTTTGTTTGAGCACATGGCTATTTGTTTAATTGTAGGATGTGTTCTGTGTACATCAGTGAATTTGTTTTCGTGCAAATTTTTCTCTGAAAACTTTGGTATTTTGTTTAACATCAACATAATGCTTTCATGATATGACAAAACCAAGTCTGATACACATGCAACGATGCATACGCATGCCAGTCTGTAGGAAACTGTAGTACACCCCATGATTTCAGAACGTTCCTGGCAGAACCTTACACCGATTTGACAAAAACAAAGTGTCAAATGCTTCAGTTTGAAGCTTATTTCAGGAAAAGAAGGTTAGGGGAACTCCAGTGACGTCTGCTTTCTACATCACCTCAGACTACGTTTCAGTGCTTTATAAGATGTTCTATTTTGAACAGACTTTCTTCAGCATGAATAAGCACTAAGGGCCATTTGCAGACTGGAAAAACAAATTTCTTGCTGTTCTTAGAAAATAGCATATAATGAATTAACTACACAGTGGGCAACAAGAATCTAAGACATCCCCCACACTAACCATGAAGGATGCTGCATGCTAGTTAAGCCCTGACATGCCCTCTGACCCTGACTATCTTGCTTTGAACAAAGCCTCTTGCATTACTCAAACATCAAGCCTTGCTGCTTTGCCACAGAAGCATGTAAGATTTCAAACGCAGCAGAAACACTGCTGCTGTGGTGCACCACAGGAGAATGAGAGACAGGACAGGCAATGTTCATATGCTGACCATTACAGACATTCAGGTTAAAAAAAGAAATAATCCTTCATGAACACACAGCAGGCCTCATTTGCTCCAGCCAATGTACTCCCTTCTTTTGCTTACACAATGAAAACCCCTCATGCTAATGCCACTCTAACCTTCTTTTATTCATTTTTCCGTTTCATCACTTCACACTTTGATCATTCCATAATTCAGCTACTGTTTCATTGAGATGGGCTATAACAGATTTTCTGGCAGGCTGAACTATGCACCGTTCTGTTCACAGCCGAATTTTCCCCAATCCTCTTCCATAAGCAAATCGGATTTAAAGAGGAAATGCAGTGAATGTATCTCACAGGTCCATTCCAAGCACTTTATGATGCACTGCCCTGCCCTGAGTTTCTCAATTCTCTAAATACGTGCTTTCCCCTCAGGTTTGTTCTTATGTTTTCATAACATTCTGCACAAACAAGTCTCCACTTCTAGGAGGTCTCTTACCAGCTATCCTCACAGCAGTTTCACACTGAGGATGCATGTGAATAACAAGACACAGAGTCTAAGTACTACTTTGCTCATCCAGCACTCCCAGACACATGCCCTGTCGCCTCATGCTAGAGGGGAACAGACTTTGAAGAAGGTAGATGGTAAATATGCATACTGACAAAACACTTCTGACAACTGCAATTATTAATGGGTAGCTTAGTTTTCTCCCTTCAGTGCCTGTCCACATGATCATTCACACTGCCACAGACTCTAGCAGCACCCTCCCACACATTCACACTTGATTAGGGGTTAGATTTGAGTCTGTCAGCTGAACGACTTACACAGGACTGCCACAAACAGCTTTGGTTCTGGATGTCTCTTCAATGGAAGAGCTGGTAACAGTGGCAAACAACAGGGTTACTTTCCCCACATCAGGGCTACCGCATTTCCTAAGGGTAACACTGTCTTACACACTGTCTGGAGTACCTGGCTAAGAGCAGGTGAGCAGCTCTTTGCAAATTGTGGCAACTTGCTATCTAGTTAGCTTCCCTGGTAATGGTTATATATTGAGTATAATTATCTCCAATAACCAAAACATCAAAACAAACAAACAAAAAACAAACAAACAAACAAACAAAAAAAAGGCAAGCTCAAACATTCCAAGCACCTGTGTGCAGTGTAATGAGCAGCTGGACAAGCAAACATCACACATTACTGTGCTGCTTGAGTTGACAAGACGCATTACTACAAAATAAACATTAAGTAATTCTTCTTTAAAGCCCAAAATAGTGTCTGAATTTCAGTCGTGGCTAATAACTGCCTCCTAAAACATGCAACTTACACGGTAATAGTGTGTCTCTTCAAGGCCCCCCAAACCAGATGTTCAAAGCACAGTGGCCACAGGTGGACCACAGTTTATGTTTCCAGCTACCAGCCCATTTCAACAGGAGTTGTCCATTTACAGAAGTCTGGAGGATACTGCCTTCTCATTGTTTGAAAATCAGTAAGCTGAAAATCAGGGAAATAATCAGCAGCCTATCACTGAAATTGTAACACAATTCCTTCTACCATGCAGTCAGCGGCTTCCAGATGTTTAATCAAGCCGTATGCACAGCTGTATGTAGACAGAACATAAATCCCACGGAAATCAGGCTTCATTAGTTCTGCTACTCATAAGCAGATTGTGGTAACATGAGTACATGAAACCAAAAAGTTGAGCTTGTATGAAACCAGGCCCATCTCCTTCACAGTATCTGCCCTGAATACACTTGAGAAAAATGTTTTCATCCCCTTCCCTGGTAATAACCTGTGTTTATCAGTTCTGTTACTTTCACTCATCTCTTCAGATTTCTTTTCAGATGTATCTAGAAAAGGCTGCAAGACCATACGGAATATAATTTTTCTCCTTTTCTGTCTCTGAATGAAAGTTGGCATTCTAAGAGAGGGAGTAATAAAGTTTAGAACATTTAAACAAATGAAAGCAAACATATGACAGAAGGAAACTGTCAGCAGCAACAACAAAAATCAGAGTAACTACAGCTTACTCCTTTGATAAACTTGAAAACACTCACGTGTTATAGAAATTTTGCTCTCCAAGGAGCCAGGAGAATAATATCTGCCATGGCAACCGAACAGAGCAGTCTTCTGGCACCTTCTGAATGAGCGTTTAGGAGATTAATTCAATACTCCGAATGATGAAAGGGCTCTTGAGATCCATAACTGTCTCCCACAAATTACCCTTATTGTACAACTGGATGTTTAGAACAGATTGCACATTATCTATATTGAACTAGAGCTTTCACAGCAAATTTATACGAAATAGATTAAGCCCACATGATGTGTCACACTATTTTCACCCACTCTTTCCAGTGCATTTACAAAAATGGGTATTTTATTAAATGGATCACTGCCGTTTTGCAAGATTTATTTTTAAGTTTATTTATATTTAGAAGCTATCATAAAACTTTTTTCTACACAAATTTCAAATTTCTGAAACACATGAAAGTATAAGAAGCTACAAAAATAAATCACAACATAGTATATACACACAGGAGAAAGACTACCACTTAAATGAGCCATATGATTTTCAACCATTTCACGTTTCACATATATAGTAAATTGAATTGATGATAAATCTCAGTAATAGTTACGCACCTTCCTACTCAAACGGCTTTGTTGTTTTTTTTTCAGCAAATGCAGCACCTGATGGACATGAGACAGCTCACTGAAGACAAGCAGCTCTTAGACAGCATTTTAGAGGAGTATATTAAACATCTAGCTGCGTCATCACAGTCTAAATTACTATGGAATCCAGCCTCCCAGGATTAAAGTAATTTAGTACTTTGTTTACTGATTCCTTTATATTGCAAACAATCATTCTGCACAACATTCAAAATGGAAGAAACCTGCAATAAAAGAGGATTTACGGTGCAAATGCATTTACAAACAATTTCAGCGTAAAAGATATAGTCAGCTAGTTTTAGGAATGCAAAAGCACACACTGTCTCATCTGAGACTACTCTAACAAGATCTCTGCAGCATAGCAGCATCAAAGATACGGTGCTTCATTGCTGTATCAAATGAGTATCTTTCCAATTGATGGCAGTTACAAGTACCTAGACTGCTATGGAGGAGATAAACGTAAGTATCAGTCTTACCCAGTCAGATCTAAGTTACTCCAGATAATAAATGGAATTGATTCTGGTTTGTATTTGTCAATTGGATCACTCAATGTGATAGTAAAAGGCTCCCACTGAATGCAGGTGGTCTCGTTCTCCTGATATCTACTAACTTCTTACACTTTCTTGTATAATAGTTCTTGCTAACCACTACTTAAAAGGCTTTAAGATTTTATTAATGAATAAAATATTAGATTTGCCAAGTGGAGAGTCTAAAAACCAGGATAAACTAAAATAAAGTTAGTACATGCAATTCTTAAAGCAGCATTAAAATAAAAACTTTTAGAAGGCCATGCATCATCTGTAGTGTGCAACTTCCACTGGGTAGCTCTGAATCCACTACATTATTTCTAAAAATCTCAGATTTGGATTTTTATCTCATTATTGTGTCTTATTTTGGCAAAATCTATACCTCCAGAACTCAACATATGCTAGAGAAACAACACAGAAACTAATGAGTACAACTAGGGCTATGAAGATTCAAGTCTTATGCAGTACTACCACATATTCACAAATGAGACAACTCTTAATTTACATTGCTAAGTACTGATGATGTTTGTGTATCTGAAATAGCAAAGAGTATGTAATTCAAGGAGTAACAGGTTCTAAGCAGGAAGTACTTGCCTAGCCACAGAACAGCAAGAATAAAAAGAAAAATGTAAGTAAAGTAGCATCACTCACTGAGCATCGTCTAACTTATCACAGACAGAGATAGGAATACTGAAGAGGAACGGAAGAAAAGAAAGGAAAAATCACAGTGCAATGCTAAAGGATGATCCAGAGCACAAAGGGCAGAACCATGGTTTGGCAAGTTTCCTTCAATTCACTATTTCTTTGCTTCATTCCACTTTAAAATCACTATATGCCATTAACAAGCCTTCAGTCCCCATTTGGGGTTTGGTGAATAAGGCTGATAAGTTTTAAAAGGTCTGTTTAAAAGACTAAATATTTTGAAGGAAAACCTCGCAGGAATAAAATCTGTGGGCTACATCTCCCAGGGGCACAAGGCTAATGAATCTAATGGAGCTGGGCTGATTACTGAAGCTGAAGACTTTTGTGCTTCAGAAGTTGTAAAAACTAATGAAGTGAAACAGATTCATACATTTCTTTAGACTCAACAAGAAAGCTACACAGGTTTTACTACCTATATTTTAGAAAATGATTGAGGCTTTCAAAATCATTACAATAGCTCTCAAAGACATATAGCTGCTGATTATAAAGTTCCAAAAGAAACAACTATTTTCTGTTTAAGAAGAACTAAATAGGTTGAAATTTCAAGTTAATACTTCAATGGAATTAGAAACTGTAATTTGAGAATTCTGTCCCACAGGATTTGCAGAAGTACTTACATTATTCAGTAAATCGCTCCTTCCTAACAGTACTGCCTCAGTATCATTATTATCCAAACCTACTGTTTGCTTTACGAACAAGATAGAGAAATCACAAAAACGTGTTAAGAATTTTAATGTGCGTATTCATGAAATAAAATGTCTAATTAAAGAGCAAAGAATCATCTGCAAATACGTAACCTCTACCAATAACAAATTCCTTTGTTTCCATGGTGGTTGAATCTTTTCTGCCTGAGTCTTTACACCTGCATTCATCCCTTCCTCTCTACGTTAAAAACAACAGCAAAACAAACCATAAGACCCCACAGATACGTCATTGTTAACCTTTCCAATTTGTCTCTTCAACCATGATCAGGTATGAGTGAGTCATCACAATCATGTCCTCCTGGGGGGCTGAAAGCTGCTCATTACATCTAAAGGTAATTAGATCTGTCAGAACACCTGATTTTTCACTATGTCATCTGGAGTCTAATTTTTAAGTACAGTATAAGAAAGACAGCAAATATATTAGAAAATATTAGATAATCTTAGCTATAGATTCCTCTTGTCCAGTAGAGAAGTTAAACATGCAGCATGAACCGTAAACTTTGGTATTGGCTGGGGAATACACTTTTTAGGAATGAGTTTCTCACAACTGGGTGAAGACATACTGAAAGCTGTACACCACATTATGAAAGTTATCCAGATATTCTGAATGAATGTAAGATTTATCTTCAGTAAGATGCTTTCCGAAGCTTTGTCACTTAAGCACCTTCCATGTCCTTATGTTGATAACTGAGTGTTGCCTTGGAAACAAAGACTACTGCCTATCCTATTCATTTAAAGAAATTCAATCAATTTGAAATCAAATTTCCAACTGCTAATGTTATACTTGTCACAGGCACAAAACTTTTATGAGTAGAAATAGAGGAGTTTGTAATAATTGTTCTGTTTTCTCAGTTCCACTCTTCCAAGAGTGTACCTATAATGTTCTGTTTCTTTTACTGCTCTTTTTAAACTCCATTCTTCTGTGCTACTACTCTGCAGGAAACTCAATCGCATACTTTCTTTCCTTCTGTGTAAAAGGGTGATTAGGATAATAGAGGAAGCAAACAGTGGGAAACTGAAAGACCTTTAGCTACAAACAATCAAATACATAGATATAAATAGTTTCGGTTCTAGTGTTCCTTAAATTCAGCCAAGAAAATTAAAAACAAACAAAACAACAGAACCAAAAAAACAGGATAAGCAAAAACTTCTACTCTCTATTTTTAAGCACATATCTGTTTGTTTAGATAAAAGGACATGCAAGAAGATGAGAACCACCACTCAAAGACATTCCATTCAATCATTCCAGTTAAGTCATGCTGTTTAAATACAGCTTAATAGAAGACACAAAGAGACAGCACCAAGCAGGACCTTTGATAGAGATGATACATTTTCTAAAGCTCAAATTCAGCCTTGTGTTAATAAGACCCTCTATTCACCCTTGGATAAACTATGACAGATCTCATTTTGTCCCTTACTTGGTCAAAACATAAGGCCTTTCATTCTGAAGTAGGATTTACCTTATGGACCAAGCTCGTAGTCAGTGCTGATCGGTGAAGATGTTCACTCTTTACACTAAAGCACTCATCTCCAGATTCTGTGTGCACAGTTAACAGAAAGAAGGACTGGATTTTGGCATAGATCACTTGCAACTTGAAATTAGGTTCCTGTGTTGAATTACCTTTCAGAGGAATCTCCTGTTCACCTTCCTCAGTCAGCAGGGTTAACTAGCGTATCTAAAGTAAAGTAACCCATTATACCTATATAATTTTCAAAGCACATACAGCACCGAGGATTTTTCTTTATTTGCTTTCACTAGAAACTGTACTTATATTTTACTTTCAATTTTGATATGTTAGTAAATCATAGTAAAAATATATATTCCCAACTGCTTGTAACAGTTTTGTATGTTCAAATAATTTTTCTTCCTCTCAAACAAGAGCGTCCTGAATTCGTGCACCTCACTTCAACAAAACAGGGCGTACAGCAAGGATCTGTACACATGGATACAGCAGGCATCAGGATTGTCCTTAGTACAGAAACACTGTCCATCATCCAACAGACAAAGCAGCTAGCATCCTGAGAGTACAAAAATGCAAGAATTTTATCCAGTAACACACACCTTCTCAAAACATTAGGAATATCAAGCTTATTGCATCTGTACAATGATGTTTCTGTTGCTATTGAGCCATGTTTGAAAAATGACATCCTCCCTCTCACTGTTTACAGATTCACACTACTTCTGTAGGTTTTGTGTTTTGGTTTTTTTGAGTCAAACAGTGACAAAGCACCACCACATGGCATTCAATCATCATTCAGGCTTCAGAAACCACCATTTACACTCAACCATTAAAAAAATTCACTGGCTTGGCCTTCTCACATCTGCATTTCCTATTCCCCAGAGAGTGAAATGAAACCAGACTCCACTTTAATATTCCAGGGCTTAACAGCTTCAAATATACAAAAGAAGTTCTCATGACCAACCTAGCCTTCCTAATCAAACCACACAACTTTTTACCATACAGGTAAAACTTTATTTCCACATAAGCATTTGCACCATCAAGGACATAAAACTGCATATATACCAAGAGGGGTAAAAGTGAGTATTTAAAAAAAAAAGCCTGAAATAATTAATAAAAGTCCAATAAAAGAGCTGCAGAATGATTCAGTATCACAACTACTATTAAAACTGTCACTGACAGGCTGATTCACTATCACCAAAACACAGTAATAAAGGGCATAAGGTTATGTACACATCCATATGCACATGCAGGTGGGTAAGGACAGGTACACATGCACAGGAATCAGCATATTAGGAAACATGATGCACTTCAAATAGATGCAAGAGAATTCAGAGTTAGCACACTCCAGCAGATGAAGGCAGGAATCTCTCAATTTTTCTACCGTGAAGACACTAATTACTTGATTTTGGTATCAGTGTAAAATTAAAAAACAAATGAAGGCACATCTTACAGGCATGTCATATGCAGCCACCTTTCCTGTCACTCCTCCACCTCCCTCAACTTTCAATTTCAGGTTCGAACATTCAATCTCGTTTACACTGTGCTTTCTTTTCAAACCAGAACATTCTGTTCTCATTGAAAGGAAGGCCTCCAGAGCGGAGTATTTTGAGTGCTATAACCAAATGTATGTATAATGAGGGTAAAGTAAACGCAATTTAATCCATTTGAGAGGCCAGGAGAAATATTGAAATACTGAGTATTATGATGAGTGAGCAGCACAATTCAGAATAGATTCTTTTCTTCCTTAGTTCTTTGTTTGTATCCTAATAAAATCAATGTAAACAAACTGCCTAGTGGAGCAAGGCTAGCTTGGGTACTTAAATTACTTTTTTCAGATCATTTCTTTTCCTGGATTAATTCCATTGTCACTGTGTGTACAGCTATTGAACACTCATAGTGGCAAATAAATGGATGTTTTCAAAATACTCACTCTACAGGGACTAGAAATGCCTAGCAGCTGATTAGAGTTCAGGGTGAACTTTGCAACGAGGCAAAGAATGCATTTATTACATCAGGTTCGTGAAACTCACTGCCTTACAGTGTCTTTCCCATGGAGGTTATAAACATTAAGTACAACAAAGAAATGCAGAACTGAGAACAGTAGAGGAGTCTACACACCAAAATGAATCAAGACAAGCACCCATTGAGAATAAAGTACACTAGACAGAATGAGACAAAAATTGGTACAAAATTTGACAGATTGGAGCAGGAAGGAGAGGAGACCATTTTTATACCGAGTTATCCCCATAAACTACATTTACTTTATAGTCATGCTCTCTGTCAGATAAAGTAACAGTCTGCCAGCAGATCAATGCCAGAACTAGAATGTGGAGCAAATGTGATTGTCTCTTGTTAACCTACAAACTAAATACTAAAGAAACGTTATTTGCTTTTAACTTTTAAGTAATACTGAATGGATTTTGCTGTTGATACACTCGACATTAGTTTGGATGTTCTTAAGTCCCAGCTCTAGAAGGAACAACTCGTTCCCCACTTCTTCAGCAATTAGGAATCAGAAGGTTGCACCACTTTGCTGAAGCGGCAAAGAATTAGTGTGCATCATGTAAGTAGTGCAGACAACGTGTCCTGAAGAACAACCCACTACTTAGTGCAGCAGGTAAATTATTTGTCTTCCTCAAGCAACTGTACACATTGCTCTCACTCCCAGTGACTAGCCATCAGCTATCATGTGGGCTGGAGGTGTGTGAGAAACGTTCTATTTAAACAGCACAGAGGCTGCGGGCTGGTTTCACAGGGCAATCATCACAGACACGAGAAGTCAGAACAGATTTAAGTTTTTTCCTTGAGGAAAAAAACTCAGTTCGTACTATGCTAACAAAGCAAAAAGGGGTTGCTTATAAACTAAGCAATGCACAAATTCTGTGGCACTAAAGGAGGAAAGTGGGCTGCAGAAACTCCTGCAAAATGTTTCTTCGTGAGCTAACAGGAAGCTGTGATTGCTCTAGCACCAGCCAGCAGGCCGACCAAGCAGCTGTTATCCAAAGGAGGTTGGTTTTTAACATCAGACTGCCAACAGACAGAGCTGCCTTCATTTTACTTAGCAAGGTGGTCTGAATAATTTTGTTTTTTTCATCGACAAGAAGTTCTAAACTATAGCTGAACTGCCCCCAGCTCTGACAGTGGGCTGCATTAACCCAACAGTCACATGTGGGACACAACAATGCTGGTGTGAATGCAGTCCTGCGAAGCAGTGTCTGGCAGAGCAATGCGGTTGCAGGCTGGACCTGTAGCAGAGCACTAGTATAGCGTGCACCATGGTAACTAAGCCCCAGGCACATCCTGTTTGCTCAGGAGTTTCAAGACTTGTATGCTTGCAGGATACAACATCTGAAAGATCTCTGTAATAAAAACAAAACATTTCATCTAGTTTGATGTTTGACAGGTACAAAGGCTTCAGTTTAGCTTGATACTGAAGTAAAGCGTTCCTGGACAGAGAGGAAGGGATTCTGATCCCGACCTGTTTGGCAAGTGGCCACCACAGTGCTCCATTAGTGCTTGGCCTCTGGAACTCCAGTCCATAAGAGGATGCTGCTTCTGTAAGCATCAGTGCTTCACAAGACCGTGGTAGAAATGCTTCTTGCAAAGACCCCATGCCATCTCACATCCGACCATTCAAAGAGATTTTGAGATGAGGACAGCGATGAAGAATAGAACATTTTTGCATATTCAGTTGTGATCATTTCAGTAGTTTCAGGAGAAAAGAACATCTTGTAGATCTATCACTTGTTACCACTACTGAATACAGCCATCTCAGCCATTTGACTTGTAATTGAAATTAGACCTGGCACATGGTCAAGAAGGTGCTGCTGCTATCTGACCAAAGACCAAGAGTCACGCTCATTATCAAACACCTTTTGCTCTTGCTTTTAAACAATGATAAATCAAAAAGGCCTCAGTAGATTTTCCTCACCTTAACTTTCCCCCCTTAGTGAAAAAGCCATTCTCCTCCCTGCAAGTGAACTCCAGTTCAATCTTAGGATTTTGTTAGTAGTATAAAAAAGCTGACAAAAGCTGAGATGCAATTCTTTTTACCAAATTAAAAGCAAAGAAATGTTTAATAAATCTGTACGAGAACGACAGCCCCTTTTGGCTGGGCCCAAAAACTCCCCACCATTTCAAACAGTACTGAGAAGGTTCCTCTGCATACGAAGTTTTATAGAGGAGAATGCTCTTTTAAACTGATAATCATTTAAGAAATTAATTGCATGTTATTTTGACTGATTTTGTTGGTCTTACAAGTCACTCATTTCTTTGGAACATACATATGTACCTCTCATGCAAAGCCACTGGACCTGCTGTGGAAATAATTCAGATGCACATGTGTTCAGTGTGCTGGCTTCAGGCAAACGGCAGCTCATCCCGGAGGAGGAGCAGTGACCCAAGTGCCAGGCAGCCCTTATGTAACGGGCTTATGCACCTTATGTAACCTCCCCATACTGACAGCCCAGCGTCTCCAGGATGTCTGACCACCCGGAAGCTCCTTCTTTCCAGCCCTGGCACTACCTGCCTTTTAAGGAGGTACCTTAAAAAAAAAACCTACTGACAACTCCTGGCCTCCCAAGACTGCCTGTGTTAATGGCAATGCACCAGCTAGCAGCAGGGAGAGAGGAGCTCTCCAGTTTCTAGACATTTTCATACATACCCCTGCAAATTCATCCAACGTTACAAAGTCACAAATTTTTCTTCCTGACTGGTATCAGTGCAAAAAAAACAGAATACTCTGCTCTTCAGAATGTGTTCTATTTGGCTTCTCTAGGGCACTTTAACAGCACAAAAAGGTTAATCTTTTCAGCTACATTTGCTTAGGATTCTTTACAGCTTCCAGAAAACAGTATATGTAAAAGCAGTTTTTCAGAAAACTGTGAATGTAAATTGTTTGAAATCACACACTGATTAACAGAAGTGTTAACTCCTAGCACATTGTTATAACAGAACATCCTCCTTTATCACCACTATTGTTATATTTACATTGGTAGAACACAAAAACTATTTAGCTGGAGCACGCCTAAAAACACTGGACGGAGAACGCAAGATAATTCAACCTAAAAAAGCTAAGATGCTTTGGGCATTAAAGCAGACCCTGAAATGTTTTATCTTAGTGCAATAGTTCTGCCCTGAAAGCTACCCGCTATGATTAATGTTTGCTGGTAAACATGCACGCAATACAGGAGCAGAGAGAGGAGTAACTTTTAAATGCATGTATTCCAACAAAAAGTGGCTGCTTGTAATCAGTTGCATTTTTTCAAAGATTGACTACTGTGCCTATAAAGAGGTTGCTAAGAGAATAAAGGAATACAGCAGTTAAAAGGGAAAGATGTAACAAGTGTTGTGCTGAAAGTACTGATACAATACTTCCTTCTACTATAAAGTTATTATGAGTTTGGGAGGAGGACTTCTAAATGCCTTGGTTCCACGTAATAAATGTGACTTTAGGTTTAATGTCTTCTCTTTATGTGTTTTCATGTTGCTGTTGTTCTACAAAGAAACTAAAGGTCACATTATGCTGTGCCATAACCTGCATACAGACAAATCAGGACATGAGATCAACCACCACCAACTTTTGCATATCTCATCTCAACAAACTCAAAATCCAGACTTTTCAGGGTTTCTGATAGATCTTCCCAAATCTGGCCATCTGCCTGGCTCCTGCTGTGCTACCAGAATGGTAATACTGTCTCTAAGCAAGAGGATTCTTCGAATCACTTCACATTATTCGGCCATTTATACACAGAGGAAAAGGGGAGTTAAGTTAGCAAAAAACCCTGAAGCACATGTTTTGATTAATTGTCTTAACATAAATTTGCAGGCATCATTAAAAAGTTTTAAGTAAATCAGGCAGTAATATTTTTTACAAAACCCATTTTAAAAAAATAATATATATATATATAAACTCAAATTCAGATTTGAGTTTATATATATATATATACAGATTCCAGAAGCCAAAAGACCTCAGTGGTAATTCAGCCAAACATCTCCTCTTGTATGCAAAAAGCTAATAAATTTTTCCACCAAATCTGATTAGAATATGTTCAGTCAACTGCTAATAATCAACCCATGTCCTTCACACCAAGAATAATGAGTTGTAGCACTTCTTGCCAAAGGACACTGCAGATCCTAAAGCTAAAAATGGTTCAAAAGGAGAAAGAGCAACATCACAGAATAGAAAATCATTGAAGACTCCTATATACAAAGGAACTCAATTAGGTGTAGAAAATTAGAATCAAACATTGCCGAAAGGTTGAAGACTTCTAGAAAGATGCACATCTGCTCGACATGTTTTCCTGTTCTTTCCTAGGCATCTGTAGCTGCAGGTAGATACAGCACACCATCTTTGATAAATGTTTGCTTAGTCCTTAACGCAGCAATTCCTTGTGCACTCCATTTCTAATCTGGTCTAGAATTCATCTGTTTTCACAGATACAAAGATGTACCTGCTTTATGAATGAATACATGCAATCTCTAATAACAGCCACTGGGCCACACTATGATTTTCTCAAGGGAGTTGAACACCAAGTCAAGCCAAAACCCCAGTGCAATATGTTTACTCAGCTGTGGGACCTGAGTAGCTCCTATGGGACAGTAATTTGACTAAGAGTCAATCCTTTGCATTACCTAGTAGGCAGGGGCAACCAGTAGAGCACCTCAAGGGTCAGAGGCTTTCAAAGCCCAAGAGCTTTAGCAATGCAACTTATTTTTTGTCTAGCATTGGAGAAGTACAAGCAACAATTCCACCTATTGTCAACTAGGGAGAGGTAAGATTTAACATATTTGATCCTGTTCATGCCTGGTTTATTTGCACATGTATGGGATGATTAAAAAAAGGTACAGAACTGGATAACAGAAGGTGAGGGAAGCAATGGTCCATTTAAACACCTTTACAAAGTATCTCATGTTGAAAGTCAGAAAAAGTATCCATATAAGGACTGCTTAAACATACAAAAAAGTACTACTTAAGTCATGTATATAACTTATTATTTATGGACATTATGCAATCAAACCAAAATTTACACATAAAACATAATGCTATTATTCTTATGCTATTCAAACAAGAAATTAAATTCTATTTCAGAAAAAAAAGTCAATGCATATGTAGAAGACTTGCCTACTTGGCATGCCTATTAGCTACCACATTGATGTGGAAGTGTTGTTTTTCAGGCAACAAAAACTATAAATATTCAAGGTCCCACCAGGAAGCATAGAGGTATCTCATATTTAAATGAATAAAAACCCAATGGCTGTATAGGCAACATGCATCATATTTGAAAGCTGATCTTAGAGCTGCCATGATCAGTCTGTACAGCATGAACAAAGACAGCCATAGAGTAAGTGCCATCACTAGCAACACATCCACAGAAACCCTTTTTCCTTCCCCTTCTCTTTAAGGAATTCTGTGCACTACTTTCCATCTACTCTCAAAAAGAAAATTTAGCAACAGATTTCATTTTGTCTCTTGCTCTATTCCTTTACCTTCTCAATACATGGCACGTTATTGAAAAGCCTGTAACTGCAGAGACATGAATGCCCTTTTGAAAGCTGGTTAACAGAGTTCTTGAAATCACATCTCACTGTGAATTTTACTCTCATTCACATGGAAAATGGAAAAACCTCTTCCCTTGTATTCAAACCAGTTCATACATTACTGGGAACCCCTCTGGGTTCTGAAACTATAATACTGCAGTTACATCAGGCTTTCAGCAGGAACAATTTTAACCTAGATTTGTTCTATACCCTTGCCCCAGGTTTCCTTGCTGAGATCACACCCTGTCAATGATCTGGGCCATCAGGCAAAAAGCGATAACTAAAGTGAATGATATTCATTCCAGCACCAGGCTCTAGCTCATACTTGAAAAAGATGAAGTGAGTCATCTTTCCAGAGTGACTTAACTGTTACAGAACCAAAAGGACAGTTTCACCCCTGGCAACAGTCACAGAAAATGAAGGAATTGTTGGAAAAGAAAATAACACCTTCTATGAAGCTAGGGAAGCTCAGAACTAGGAAGACTTGGTGCAACCTCACTTTCAGCTGGACAGTCATAACTGAGAACACAAAAACTTCCTGTCCCAAATTAATTATGGGTTTTTGATTTTGTCTCATTCTGTTCTAAGGACCAATATTTATTCTGGTTTGGCTGACACACTGATATTAAAAACATTTTCCAAAGAAAGGACCAGCCCGGTCTAGTGGTTGGTGACCCTACCCACACAGGGGGGTTAAAGCTAGATGATCTTGAGGTCCAGGCCATTCTATGATTCTATGATTAAGGTGTTGATATTAAAATATATATATATACATAGGCAAAATTGTGTGAACACAGCCTGCACTCCTGTAGGGTGTAAGTCTTCCTTGTTTAAAAAGCTGTGTATGAAAATATAATTAATCTTGCATTATATTTGCATTATATCCCTGCAGCTACCAAACACATGCAAACAGTACATTAAGAAATGTTGGGAGGCATTCTGACTACTCATTAGGGAAAAATTGCATTTGCAAAGTTGAATTAACAAGTTTAGGCTCTAAAAAGCAAAAACAAAAACCAGCAAACAACAACTATTAGTAATAGTTCAATTTTCACATCAGCTGTGAGTTACATCTGGTTGCAAAAGCCAGGAGAGCCTTTAAAAGAATGCAAGCAGATATTTTCACTAGAATAAGTGAGACTTATTTCTTCAAAAAAATACCATTTTTAAGGGTGGTTTTGTTAGGTTATTTTGGTCAAAAACATAAAGCAGGTGTTTCATTTCATCCCATTCTGTTTTAACTTAAATCCATCAAATTCATCATTTTAGCTGAAGCTTCACCAGACTTTCTGACAGGTTGCCATCCAAATCCTTGACAAGCTGACTGAACTCTTTTCAGTCACCTCTCCTCATGACTGACTGACTGTGTTTGCTCAGCATTGTCAAAAAGCACAGAGCAAGCTTCTGCTTTTTGGATCAGTGGTGTTTTGAGGGCAGTCCCGAAGCTACAGATCATCCTTTTCTGAGCCCACTAATTCCAGTAACTATAACACTGAATGAGACAGTAATGCATTGATTTGTAGCTGCCTTACAAAAACTGCCTTCATTTCCCATTTTTCAACATAAAATAGCACGATGTTTAATGCTCACAATTCACACTCTCCCAATGTTAAGCTGTAAAAATGGCTCCCATTCTTCTCCTCTCAGGAAAAAGAGGACATTTCTGTGGCTCACTAGTAGTTCAAGCAGCTCTATTGGCCCATCACAGCCACAATCTGAGACACATGACATGCTAGTAGTGTATACCTGCCAGAACAGCTTCCTGAAGAGTTACAACAGGGAAGCATAAGGGTCTTCTGCACTGAGGAGCACCTAAGTTAATAGTATTTCTGTGGAAAGTTGTTCTCAGAGATGCTTAAGCACAGGCCAGTGGCCAGAGGGGCCAGCACTTTCAAACTTTGTGTACTCACCTCAAGAAAAGATGTGAGTAGTGCTAAACCTTTCCCATGGGAAACAGCAAGGTCTAGCCACTGCTGTCAACAACAAGAACGCTCAGCAGTTACCAGAGCTGCCACAGTGCAGTGAATTGCAAAGGTAAAGTACTGAAATTGTGATTTTTATTAGAGAGAATAGTAACTCTTACATGCCAGAATACCTGTAACAGCAGGGTGAAAAAGCCAACGCGTTCCATATGCCTGCACCTAGGCAATCAGACAGCAGGCTCCTGGCCATTCTCTCATTGCCCCTTTCAAACAGAAAAGCTAGTTAATGCACTATCATGTTTTGAAAAAGCCCTTGGTCATCAGAGATAATACTGTGATCAGTCACAGCTTTTTCCAGACCTTGTATTTCTTAGAAATGGGACTGAGACCACCAGGTTCACTTTCAGGAAAGGGATGACATTGCTTGGGAAATCCTAGAGTATATCACACCTACCATCGCTTTGGAAATGTTTTTCTGCTGAAAATCATTAAGGAGCTCTACCGACATACAAACACACTCTAAAACAATGAAGTAACTGCTTGTAGAGATTCAGAACATGCTACAACATTAAGCAGTTGTGAGCAGGTGGTAAGACCACCACAGAAGATGCTGGATGAGAAAGCTTTCAGAACTAACACTGCGCAGTAACTGCACTTTGTGAAAAGATATCCTATTCATCAATATTTAAAGCTTTATTTTTCCTGGGAAAATACCTTTTTTTCTATTGCTATTTTGAAGTTCTTTTCATATTTCATGCTCAGTAAGTAAATGAGCATGAAAGTGACACGAGCAATCGTTTTGCCTCAGTTTAATTCTCATTTGGTTTGCTTGGGTACACTGAACTCTTTTGTCTATTCATTAAACTTTGACCTGTCCAGAAGCCAAAATGCTTATCCATGCAGCTTTCAACGTTACTAGAACATTGCCCCAAAAATGCTAGCTGCAGTGTTCTCATACTAGTTTTACAGCACTAGGACACACCCTACAAACATGGTCATTCCTGAACCACTCAAGAATGAACCCAGTGCTCTCTTGCTGCTTGCAGCACACCTGTACTTGATCTCTTCCTTAAAATAGGAAGTAGATCAAATAACATAGCACACCTCTGCTCTTTCAAGAAATAGATGCAACAGAACTGTGCTGTAAAGCACAGGGAGAGGGCCTCGTGCACCTAACTCTGCTTTACAGCTAGGTGCCTCCTTACAAGGGATCATAACGTCCACCCTAGTAGCTGACAGTGCCTATTTCTCATTGCTCAGCATCTAAGTTTCCTTCCAGGTGACAAAAAAGCAGACAATTTTAGGGACTGGGATCAGGATTGCTCCTGCTCCTCTTCCAACAATCACATACCGTATTTTTCTGAATCCACTGTTAAAGAGCTCACATTGCATTTATTATCTCTCACCCTTTTCTCCCCTAAAAAAGGAGTTAGTGTATAACCAGCCTGAAGGATAACTGGAAAATCTGAAACAAAGTCCCTAGATGGATAACATTCCCCAGTTAGGATTAAAAAGTTTCAAGGATTTTGTCTGACACTGACCACACATACTAAGAGTATTAAAAAGTGTTCTCAAAATAAATCAAATTATTACAAACTATTCAACAGCCTCAATGTAAACTGCATAAAAAAATGTTTAAGAAAGGCATTTCAGAACTTCCTAAAAACCTTTCTTGCCTGAAGTTTGAGAAGAACTTCAGAACAGTAATGCTGTTATTCCAATATAAAATGTTAGTGTTTTGTTGTTGATCTTGTTTTGAATTAAGCATTTTTCATCATACAGGTTTTAACAAGCTTTAATGATTATCATTCATCTCTATCAATGAGCTGGAACACCACACTCCCTGAAATCCCTTTCAAGGAGGTACTTAGTCTTCGTATGGATTTGAACACTGAACAGTTACAGTTCAACTAACCAGGTTGGAAAGCAATTATCTTAGCATTAATGAAAACGTGAAAGTGCTCACCCTGCCTGAAGTTAAGGATCCCAAACATAATCAATAGAACAGCTCCAAGCAGCTGTATTAGTTTCTCTCTCCAAACATTATATATAGAGCTTAATAATCTATTTTGGCATCTTAAGAGATTTACAGCCTGATACTGTTAGCATCCTTCTAATAGATATATCCCAAGACAGTGGTAGTCCAAAAGCTTTGGAAAAAAAAAAACAAAAAAACAACACAGATCACTTTTAATGCAAAGCTCACATGGTAAAATACAATGATATGCGTGTCTAGATAGCATTAAGAGTGTTGCACACTTCCATAACAGCATATAAACCAGTTTCTCTGCAATGTGATACCACAACACTTTTACCCCAGACTTCTGTATCTGTTGATTTAAACAGTTAATTCTGTTTACTGATATTTTTGTGCTATTAAAGCACCAACTAGGGCACCTAAAAACCAGCCAATATTCTTCCCAAATACCGCAAGAAGACTAAAAGTAATAGATGAGAACTGCCAGGCTTCTGGTTCCCACTGAAATTTGGATTAAGTCCTGACTGCTGACATATATACTCGTGTTGAAAGAGACTCAGTATATATTCCAGTTGGAATGTCATAATCAAAGGTGACTGTCTTCACTTGAGCTTAAGGTTCCTGTGGATGACCTAGTTTTGCCTGCTTACAAAATGCAATCAGAGAAGGAACAACTGAAATTGAATTGTAGCCCTGCTCTTTTTAATATCATCTAAAAAGCACAGGAGATCCATGACTAGCTCCTGGAAACTTCACTCCAAAGTACTAGAAAAAGGCAAAAGAAAATTATCAAGGATTAGATTCAACTGTAATCTGAATTTTATTTGTTACGGCTGATTATGGAAGACATTGCTGACCTCAACAGTGATGTTCTTCAACCACCACATGAGAATTGGGTTTTTATAACTAGAGAAAACAGCACATTTTTTTTCAGACTTAGTTTGTTATTTTGTTCCTAACTAAGAGATGATTTTGTCACAAGCAGTTATAGCAGACATTCCAGTTCTACGTAAATAGAGGTTAGACAGCAGCAGCTGGAGCACACAAAGGATATGCTTAATACAGCATTAAAGAAATCTCAGCAACGCAGAATTTATGTATTTATTCACCTAAAACTAAAATAGAATCTCCTCAATTTATCTTTCCTTCAGGCCACCAAAGCTTTTCACTGCTATATATGTCAGTTGCTCTTACCTGCTGTTTGAGAGCCTCTAGAGATTCAAATTCCAATTTGGCCAGCTTTATCTGGATCTCTCTTGGTTTATCAGGAATTACAAATGCCATGACAAACTTTATTGCTAGTAGTAAGTGCTGAAAAAAGAGAAAAAAAAATATTCTATAGAGTTTGAAGCATATTTTTGAAGTGTTAGTAATACATGTAAAAACATCTAGTGTGACAAGTACATAGATAATAGATAACATACTATAACCATGTTTAGCCTCAGCTACTCTGTGTTTTCTCTATTTACATTGATTTATAATTTGAACATGAACATATATTGTTTAGTTTATTTTCATAGAAATCCTACTGTCACAGTGATCTCTAAGTTTCTAATTTAATTTTGTATTTGTTATTCCAGTAAAACAGGTAGCTCTTTAAACATTTTAGTGGGGCACAGAAACTGAATTACAGCACGCAGTGTTTTATATACGTGTGTATATAATACATTTACATATACAGGACAGTAATGCATCATCAGCGAGAACCTGAACACAGATTAGGAGGTTAATGAATCATTTTAAGTGTCTGCTGTGTAATGCAGTGTGTAATACCATATATTTTAAAATGCCACATCAACAGTAAAATATTCTACTCACATAGAAGTTTTCTTTTCCTGCTCAGCTTAATGGTGTCCCAACAAAAATGCGGCAGCTAGCCCTAAAAACTTCTTTTTATTTTTTTTTAATAGGAGAGCAAACGTGTTTTTAACTACTTCAGCATGTGAGGAGCATTAGTGTGTTATGTACTGAACAAGGTCCAGTAAAGCAGTACCCCAAAGCTTTTTTGATGTGTTTGTTTTATTCCGGCATATACCTGTTTTCCACTTATAATGAGGATTGCCTTTGACACTCTCTTCCAGAAAACAGAATTTCCATTCTAGCACAACCAATAGCTTTTAAACAGACGGACACAGCCCCAAACACAAAAGCAAAGCTTTCAACTCAGAAAGCCTTCAAGCCAGAGAGCTCTAGAGAGCAGTAATACAAATTGGGAATAGTCATCATTTTTGCCTGCCTTATGCCCTGCAGATGACTGGACTAGATGGACAAGGCTCTATTGGTTACAAACTGCTCAGAACCAACTGGGATGCCTTAATATGTAAGGTTGTGACCTCACCTAATGTGAAGGACTTAGTAGACAGCAACAGCTGTTGCTTGGTAACATCTTTAAGAAACATATAGATTCCCTAAATGCGTCCTGCTTTTCTTACTTACAAAGTAGAGTAATATTAATAAAATTGGGAAGGCAACTGACAGAAAAGATGAATGCTGGTCACTGGACCCATACAACCTCTTGAAAAGAAAATGTATCTAATTTTATTAGCAGCTCATATTGCATTTTGGAATTGCCATCCAACTGAGGAAATGCAAGTCGTTATTCAAGAGAAATTGAAGAAAAAGTAGGGAGATGAGTAGTTGCATTCATTTTATCATTCCTATTTTGTACTGATTTCTTAATGCTGTCGTACTATAATTCCCGTAAATCAGATCAGGAAAAGGAGCCATCTGCTTTTAAAGAAAAAATGCCTTACGTGAGCAGAATAAATCTCCAGAACAGACCGCAAAATTATCCTTCGTAGCATAATGTTACATTAACACTGGAATGAATGGATTATAGGAAGAAAACACTATTTTATCCCAAGTTGTTACACAATTAGTGTAAATGTACCCATCCAGTGTTAAAATCTCTTCACAGAGCTGATTTTGGCATCTTTTTAACCCAGGTTACAAAGCCAACTACTATTTCTCACTGCAGCCATCAGAAACCAATGCTGCTTCCAAGAACATGCCCTTCATAACAATTTCAAGAGGACTATTTCACTATGAGCAAAACCCAGGATAACATTAACACAAGCTGTAAGCTCCCTGATGCCAGCAGCTAAGTCCGCCCCACCCCCACCATTTTGCAATCTGCCAAATGGGCACAGAGAGAAACAGCAACGAGTCTCTCCCTCTTGGAAAACTCGGTGCCATCAAACTTTCTGTGGTCTTGTGCCAGGTGCTTCCAGAGCTGGAGGAACTATTCTGCTCCACGCAGCTACTGACAAGAGGAGAAGCAGCAGCTGTGTTTTGCAGCAATGTGTCCCCAACCTTCTCTTCCAAAACAGAAAATGCAAATTAGGGTTAAATTCATGGAATTTTGAAGAGCTGATTTGATTTCTATAGTGGTCTGACTGCAGCAATTCCTGTCAAAACCTACTCAACTGGAAGAAATAAAAATAAAATAAAAGGAAAAATAGAACAAAAGCAGTAGCTGCATGGCTGGTTAGTCAGTGCAGTGCAGTGTCAGCTTGGAAATACTTTAATAAAATTTTGTAGCAAAATCCTCTTTTTTCTTTTTTTTAGAATTTAATATTTAATCAATTAAAATGAGAATCTGAACACAGTCCAACCTACAGCCAGTATGTAGTAAGAAACAAGATGGTCACTGATTACTCACTGTACGTAGATAAGGCATTCTACATGAGAACCAACACAGCACTTTCAACCTCAGTTCTCCACTGGTAAAGGAAAATGCCTTCACAAAAGTAAAAGGAAGTAGCACTGCAGGATCATGTTATTGTCACAGCCAAACACAGTGAAATCATCACAGTCTTTGCTAGCATTCTGGATCACGGTATTCTGACATTAAACTAAGCCAAGATCAAAGACAAAGAACAGGCCAAAGGATAAACTTATCTTCTTTTGCAGCAACAGTGTTAGCTGTGAGGGACTTGTATCCTTCTGAGAGTAGGAAAAATGGGGAAGGGAAAAATTATTCTGTCAATGGAGCAATACAGGCTAAGAAAAATTTCCATAAAGTACAGGAAGTTCTATTAAATTAAACTGCCTTTAAAAGCAATAAGATAAATTTATGAGAACATATTTCTGCAATATACATAAAGAGAAAGCTTGAGCAAACTTTCCTTCCCACTCTTAGCCTGAACTGGCTTCACTAGAAGCTCTGTTGGGCAGAATCATCACAGCCAAAGGACCTGAGGAAAGGCCTTTCTCCTAATGCTTTTAAAACCCCATGTCACACATATTATGGAATTTTCATGAAACGTAAATAGAATCTGACTTAGGAAAAACAAAACAAAAACCCTTTTGCTATCACCTTCCAGGTTTTGTTTTATCCACAGAAGTGCCCAAAACCCTGGGAGGTGAGGATGAGAAAAAAGGAAGTTGTTATTTCATGCTGGTCCCATTTCAAGGCTTCTTCACACAGTTTGAGGCTGTCTTCCCCTCCACAGACATACATATACACACATTTACAACCCAACCCCCTGTTCTGATTTGCACACATCTCCTTTTTATCCCTAAACAAGTATAATCCATCCCTCCTACACTGTCATGAGAACAAGCTTCCTCCTCGCTGCCAAAACTCAGGGGAGAGCCCAAGGACAAACTGTAGTCACCCTGCCTCAGCCTTCACACCTCTTGCCACCCTAGCTCTGACACTGCAACATTCACCTCTGCTCTCATCTGGAACACAGTCAGGACAGGGAACACTCACATGCTTGCCCCTGCTGTGTTCCTTCATGTCCTGAAGGGAGAGTTTCAGCCTGCAGTGAAGAAAGATGCTGCTGGACAGAAGCTTACACAGGGCAGCAGGAGACTTCAACAGGAATGGCACTATCTGGTCTCTTTACAGCTTCTAACAGTGTCACTTCTTGTGACTTGGTGAACACACACACACAAAAAGAACCACTGAGGATACCTGATGAAAACTGACAGCTGTGTTTATAGCAGAACATCAGACAAGTAGGACTGGACCAAGCATACATAATCTACACCAGCACACTTATGAAAGCAAACATTCATTAATGGACTATTTAAACTTATATTTTAAGCATATCTGTAAATATATTTATGTATGGAAAAACACTTAATTACAAACATAAAAGTACAAGATTAAAAATAGAGCAATTTATTGATTCTGGGTCTTAATATTCAACAGCTTAATCACAATGCATATGGTATTTACCTAGGGCTGCTATCACGTGATGTGTACCAAACTCAACTGCCCTTAGAGATGATTGTTGCCTTGCACAATGACCAAACATTTACACTTTTCCACCTGTTTTAATTAGTGCAGAGAACCTTACAGGTAGAAATCTACACTGAAAAAGACACCAGACATGACATACAGCTCTGAGGCATGTTTCAATCATTTAAGAAGTACAAAGCTACATCCTGGGAACCAGCATTTGTTTTGTTCCTGTTGCATCAGCAGTACTGACACACAGCCCTTTCCAGTCCAGTCTTGGCTTTATGCCTTCATGTTTCCAGCAGGTTACAGCCAAAGTAAAGGGCGAAGTGAAGTGGGGAAATTGAAAAAAAAAAAAAAAAATTAGGAGAAAAGGTGATATTTCAAACATCATCCACAACATCTCTTGGTGAAGGAGCTGATATAATGGTCTCTTTTGCCCTCAAGAATTACAGAAAATAGTACAAAAGTGCTCTAAGAGCCCAGCTAGAAAGTAAATAAAGCAACTCAGTATGCTTTCTGAAACATGGTGCTGTCCTTTGAAAGCCTTAGAAAGAATTTAAGCCAGACACAACTTTCAACACAAATCACCCATGGCAATCTGTTAAGTAACTATATTCCGCAGTGCACAGGCTAGTGAAGCTGAAAGACAAGTAATCCAATCATTACATAATCATGACTTTTTTTTTCCCCCCCTGATAGCACATTGTTTTCTATTCAATTAACTCCAAAACTCCATTTTTTTTCTATTTATTTATAGATTATTTCTTACTCGTGTTTCAGCCACAGCTGCTATCCATCACATTTGGTCACTACTGAACAGAAGCAATATCTGGTTTTATTATTCTTTTTGAGAAGATTTAGATGTACAAAGTCCTCCACAATTTCCTCCAAGGTAACAGTTAACAGGTAAGTTTCCTAAAACCTCTATAAAAATGCAGAGTACACAAATGAGCCTTTCAGGAATGTTCTAAGACATAGCTTTTCTCACATTTGTTTCTTCCTGCACTCAGTTCTAAGGACATGAAAAAATGCTGCAGGTGTAAATTTGTCTTGGAGCTTTCAAGTATTTGCTAATGGCTGATTCTGCAGTAACCCCACAATCTTTAAAGCAGTATGATAATGCAACAATCTCTGTGTAACCATTTGATAATCCCGAAATGTTTTGGCACAACCCTTATCTCAGTTTATGGAAAGTGTTTAATAGGAACTGGGATAAGAGTTGCCAAAAGCCGAATTAGCTAATGCTGAATGTAATGAATAGCAGAGCTTTGATTGTACTCTGAAGTAAACTCTAAGTGAAAAGTGGAAAGAAGGATGCCCACAGAATTCAAATTGACAGGGTGATTAATACCAAGCCGTATGAAGTGCCTCTTAGCTGATTGCTAGCATTATGCATAGGCTGCCATTCTGACAAGTATAGTTTATTGTCAGAATGCCCTCACGTTCCACATCAAGGAAGTGAAAAAAAGTTTGGAATTTGCCATTAATCTACAAAACTTATACTTCATTCTACCTCTAAGCCATACATTTTTCTCCATGAAAAAAAAAAAAGCAAGTAAATTATAGTCATTGTAATTACGCACTCTAAGGATTTCTGTTTGTCAGAACTCTGAAATTCATCATCCATTGCACAACTGGATGACCTGGGATTAATAAGGAGACATGAAGCATTACTTCTGCCATTTGGTTCGAAATTACTGTAAGTCAGTTCAGTGCTCAGGAGAAATTGTCACCTACTGTAGGCATCACAGTTCATGAGAACAGTTTGCTCCTGCTTCAAACCTCATTTGCCTTAGTTCAAGCCAAAGTGGACAGATATCTGCCAACTGAGTTCTGGACAGCTCTGTCAGTTCATGTGTGTACATTTTGACATACTGAGTCTGAGACAATCAACAGACTTTTCAATTTGACATTTTTATTCAATTTATGCTAGGAAAATTGACATTTGAATTTAAATTATTTTAAACATTGACAGTTTTGTTTACTGCCTTGACAGCACATAGCACAAAAAGAGAGAAGTCTCAGCCAGCTTTTCTGCAGAGATGATACACACCCAAGCTTTTACCTTTAATTGTAAGTTATCTGACTAGATGAATCTCATCTTAAAGTTGACTTTTCATCTCTCCCACAGCTGTACATACCACTCTAAGTGTGTTTTCAAAGATGTTTCACAAGAACACTATTTCTTCTAAAAAAAAAAAAAGAGATCCACCACACAACACAGAGTTAGAAACTACAGAACCACTGACCATAGAATATCCTGAGTTGGAAGGGTCTCATAACGGTCATCAAGTCCAACACCTGGCTCCACACAGGAGTGCCCCAAATCAGACCATATGTCTGAACAAACACAGTTTAAGCTAAACAGTATTTTACTACACTAGATGCACATTTTCAATGAAACATTAGGAATTTTAGAATAACACACAGCTATGCATTCATATTCTATGCATTCATCCTATTGTAAGTGGTATGCCTTCCTCAACGAAATCTGCTCTAAAAGTCATACTTTTTATTTTATTATGTTGGCCCAAGCCACCAGAGGTGGATGGATGTTGGTGATATGGCAGAAGATGAACCTTGCCATCAATATTCCATTACATTTTGTTGCTGAGCAACAGAGGGGCAGTCTGACATGGAAGTGTGGATGAAGCAAATGGGTGGAACTAAATTCCTCCGTGTAGAAAAAATGGCACCCATTGACACTGACTGATGCTTGCTGAACATTCATGGAGATCAACCAGTGGATGTGAGCACAGTGAGGTGTGGTGCATTTCAGCATGGATGACAGTGGGTCATCTCTGCTGGTGCAGATTCTGATGTGTGCAGCATGCAGGCTCTTGTTCATTGCTGGCATAAATGCACAGCTAATGGTGGTGACTGTGTTGAGAACATAGCTGAGAATTTTCTCTATCAAATAGTGTTTGTGTGCTTTTTTGCATCTGTTGTAGCTTCCACAGAAACAAATAGGAGGCATCATTTACAAAGTGACCTATGTATTTGAAGCCTGTGAGCAAATTTAAGAGGACACAGCACATTTTTTAAATCTGGACCAAAAGGTGTGTCATGCAATGCTAAATAATGAACAAAATGTCATAGCCATGAGTCACTAGAGAAAAATAATGGTATTGCAATATATCACAAAGTAAACTGCAGATTAATTAGTCTCTATACCAGTGCAACTTTAATGAAATCCAATTAGTTTTGTTGTATGCATTTCAATTATCTATAATCTAAAACAATGCTATTCTGTAGGAAGAAATTAACAATTTTCTTACTGGAAACTCATCACCTTTATTTTTCCTGTAAAGACTAGAAGGTGATGTATTTTCTTCTAGAACAACACAAACTCTAATAATCCTTTTGCTTTTCAATAAAGGTCAGAAGAAAAGCTTCACATTCAGTTGAACTATTTTAATTAAACACTGCAGCAGGTGTTTAGCTATGTTGCCAACTCCCCAAAGGCCTGCATAAAAATCATATATTTAACAAAATAAAGACCTGTGTGTCCTCAAGCTCTCTTTATCTGTCTTCTCTGTGAATGGGTATTCACAGAATTACATTAGACTTTCTCTCTTTTGGAACAATGTTACCTGCCCTAGCTATAAAAGAGTTCTTCATCAAAGCTGTTGGATGCTAGCCATGCAGTTCTGAAGTTTACTTTTATTGCCACAGCAGATCTGTTCAGCACAGCACAGCCCTGAGATTAACCTCAGCTGCTGACCAGGCTCAAACATAACTCAAGCTCACAAAAAGAGAACCTTCACCTGTGAGCCAAATCTACTTTGAGACAAGTTATTGCAACTAAAGCAGACCCCTTTGTAGGTCATACCCATGCAATCAAGTTTTTCAGTGTTCACTTACTTCATGCCCTCTCATTGAGCAGGTGATGATATGATGCCATAACTGCTTAATTTCTCAAGGAACACAAAGCCCATCTTAAGGTGCACGTTCCAGAAGAAAAAGAGGTGAAAATAGAGGAAGAGAGGAAAAAACACCAGTAGTATGCACTGCTGGTAGGTACCAAGCCATTTCATCAGCTGAGGATTCAGGTGATAATGTGAATCTCAACTAGAAAGCCATAACTCACACACAGTGAGATACATACAACTGTGCCAGTACAGCACTGCCATTCAAAAGTAAACAACTTCAATCGGCATAATACAACAATTACTCCTTGACAAATTCTGGGGCACATGGAACATTCCCAAAAACTTCACATCTGAATCAGAAAGATTCTCATGTTAAGTTCTGATGTATGAGGAAAAAGGAGAACTAGCAAAACAATAACAGCAACACACAGCACACATTCACTCCCTCTCTCCCCCCCCCCCCCCCCCCGTGATACTGAAAATGACCATCTCAGTATCAAAACACATTCAGGGAATTAAAGAAATGAGTGAAGACAGGAGTAACTCCTAGGAGCAGCGATCTGGCCGTGCTGTAAACCAAGCAGGTGACATTATGGAAGCACATATCCCACAGATCTTGAGTGCTGAACCAGGCCTCTATCTGGGGCTCATTTCTATTTAGCCATTCGTCTGTACAAAAGAAATATTCCCAAGATATTCAGTGTAAGAACTAGGCCTGCCTGTACTTGCAGGTGTGGATTTTTGTGTGACATAACAATTAAAGCATTATCTTCTAACACTGTGAATTGTCTCAACAAATCTCAAAAGGTTAAACATCTGCCAGATAACAGGCTCTTAAATCACTTTTTTTTCCTACTATCTCCCTTAACTGGGAGAAGAAATATCAGCATGTTTCAAACATAGGCAAAAAAAAATACTGTCAGTCAAACAATATTCAGAAGTAAGACCTTCTAGCATGACATGAGAGTATTATGAAGAAAAAAAGTTTATTTTTCTTTCAATTCATTAGAACTTTACCATTTCCTGACAGTACTGAATAGTTCTGGGTTAGACAAGATGGCTTCACCATAAATAGTAATTCAAAATCCATTCCTATGATGAATCACTTTAGCATCAAAGGCATCTAGCTCTCTCGAGCCAGAAAAGATATTTTACTAGTCAGCAGACAAACAGGGTGAAGTTGCATTGTTTTGCTTGCTTTCAGTGGGAACAAACACATTACCCTCTCACCTCAAACTTGAAAAAACATCTGAATTCTTTTCAGAATTTGTAGGGATGCCAAATGTGAACTAGAAGTGCCAAACATGTACTGCACTTATTTTAAGTGTCCATGCAAACAATAATCTTTTTAAAAATATTATTTGATCTTTTAAAAATAAGTTACAATATTTCAGGTACTGCATCACTGAACACAGTACGTGTATATATCACCATAAATGATCCTGGCTAAGGTTTCTATAAGTTTGTTATTGCTCTGGAGGGATGGGATTTTTTGTTTAAGTATCTTTACATCTTGCTGTGCTACATTTCTTTATTTTTACCTGATTTCTCAGGCATACAAGATGGCGTTAGGTAAGATGGTATAAAACAAAACAAAAAATCTTGGGACCAGGAAGACTCCAGATTGTTCTCAAGACCTAAGCCGGACTTTAGCACCGTTATTCTTCCAAGATGAACACTGACACTCTGAAAGTACATAAATTGTGACTTTTTTTTTTCCATAAGTTTGGGTTGCCTAAAGTGAATACAAAACATGTTTAAGAAATCTAAAATTGGTTTTCTAAAGGAAAGAACATAATTACAGTAAGGTCTCCTTAACTTTATCATTGTGACATACAACCAAGGTTAGCTTTACAATACAAATGTGATACAGTGGCTTTGATCAGAGAGGTACCTTCTTATCCAGTTCTGAGGTTTGACTCCTTGATCTCATTAAGGACATGCTTGGTTGTGAGGAGGGGTAATCTTTCCAAGAATGTTTTGCTTTTAAAGAAGCACGAACTTCATTTATCCATGGTTGGTTTAGAAGCTCAAATCTCTTACTTTCAATTGTTTTTATTCCCCAGCATGCCAGCAATCTTATTTTCATATAGCCTATTCAATATTTTTCCCTTTGTTTTATTATTTTTAAAGCTTAAATATATAAAATTGACCTTTATTCTTAATATAAATTCTTCATGCTTTTAGAATATTGTCAAACTTGTAATCTCTAGGAGGGCTTGCTGCTGTGCCAGTCTTTTGTGTGCTTTTAGCAAGAGGATATGTTAAATAGGATGAATTACTGGGCTTCTCTGATCCATCTGTAAGTTGCACAGCAGCTCTCAACACATTGCCTCTGAAAAAGCACTGCAATGTTGTGGGGTTTTTTTGTGGATCAAGATTCCTAAAGTGGTATGCATCTGGAGACCTCAGCTCTATTATTCTATGTACCTGACGTTAGAGTGAGAATACAGTAACTGACAAAGGTTATTTCCAGTATTCAGGTAATGAACTTGCCAGTCCATGAGTGCATAAGATCACTCATATGTATCCCACACAGCGATCACAGATGTCCTTATCCTCTCCAAATAGTAGATATTAACAGTTTAGCATCTAGGATTATTACAAGAAATATAAAACTTCAACCATTGTACTTTATTTCCCATAAGAATTTTTATAAATTAGAAGCACTTCATATTCAGTAGCACAATGGCTTACATTTTGTTTCCATGTGCAGTGTGTCTTCCCTTTCTACACTTTCACACAGTAACAGCATTTAAAAACAGGCTTTTCTGAAGATGTGATACTGTTTGTAACACAGCACATATGTCCATTTTTCAGGATGCATACTTTTATCTCAAAAGAAGCAAACAGAATAAATGAAAGACAAATACTTACTTCACATCTAATACATATTTTCTTTACCCGCAATGTTTATATATACTTTCTGAAAGTAAGTCTGGCTAGATTGTCACTGGGAAAAAAGCGGTTCTTAGTTATTAACCTGCAAAGACAAGTCATCCCTTGTATATGAAAGTGCTCCCAACCAAGCAATACTCTACCATAAGAGCAAGGTTTTAGAATGGACCAACATTTTCAAGAATATTAGCTTTTTTCTTTCTTTTTAAAACAAAAACAAAAAAAACCCTTGAACAATTATTAATAGTTTCCAGTCATGATGGTGCACACTAGGTTCCCTTGTTCACTAACTCAGCTGAAGCTTAAGCAGTGCAATGGCCTTTACTGACTGCAGGGCATTCATGCCATGTTAAAAAAAAATAATAACAACATCTGAGAGCAGCAGCCTTCCCACTAAGCATACCTAAGTGTTCAGAGCTGGGCCTAGTGCTGCATGAAGACAAGAAGGTTTGTCCAGGTAAGGAATATGGAGACTACAGTACTGGGGAATGTGTGAGGAAAGGTTCCCATACATGTTCTGAAGTGCTCAGTTGCAATCATTTTAAAATAATTGTACAATGATTAAAGATCACTGGGTTATCAGTGAATAAAATTATAATCTTCATGTTTTCTGAATTCAGCTAAAAGTAAATAAATAAAATCACACAAAGCTCAATCTTCAGTAGCTCAGACACCCTTCTTAATACCACTGAATATGCTAAGAAAAAAGGTCTTTAAATCCAATTCATGATCAGCCTTATCAAGAATCTGGATGTACAATTAGGCCAGTGCATTAGTTACATTAATTCTAGGGCTCTTCTACTTCCTGAGAATTTCTTCTTTTTTTTTTTTAATTTTAAACATTTTTATATTATTAGCTATTACATTAATACCTCAGTGCCCAGATAGTTCAGCTAGAGAATCTAAACTCTGCATGAGATGTTTAAGACAGTTATTTCAAGTGCTTCAGGTCAATAAGCCAATACCACTGCACTTCTGTAAATGAGGCCAGTTCTCATGAGGTTTTACCAATAATTTCAGAAATACTAAATTATTCCTTTCATGCTCGTTGTCCTTCCTAACACTGCAGATTGCTAACAAAATGCTCGTGTTTCAAGAGACTCTACACAAATACAAATCTGAACATATATCCAGCTGAAAAATGAAATTCATTCTACATTGTCATCTCACTGTTTGCAGAATGCAACAATTAATTTAGAAATAAATTGATTTCCATGTCAAAATTAAAACCAGTATTAGTTACAGAGCAAAATAGCTTTTAAAAAGTTATCTTTCATTTACATATTTCATTATTTTTTCATGCAAATAGTTTGAGGAAGTGTGTGCCTCACCCAAACACATACATTCTCCTTTCACAGCTAAATTTCTGATACACCAAGGTCATGAACACTGGATTAGAAAACAACAGAAGGACCACCCTTAGGAGAATGCGTTGTGTTTATGCTCAAACAAAAGTATCTAAAAATATGAAAAAAATACAGAAGAACAGCATTAATGATGTTTAAAGCTAAAAGTGTTGTCTACATTCAAGATCAATATGGAGTGGAAATTCATTTTTGAGTAGTTCCTGTCAGGGGCTTAGATGGACAAGTGCCATAATGAAGAAAGATTAAAAACGATCTTACAGTCAAAGCAAAACCTTACTCCAGACACAAACCTGGCTCAACTGTTCTCAAAAAATCATTTGCTACTACAATGGGAGCTCCTGGCTAGTTTATATGACGCTGGAAAGCTGTTTTTAACCTCTACAGCATAAAATTCATGGATGAAGAGAATTTGTAAATAAAAGGAAATACAAAGATTTCGCAGTTCAGAAAGTTGAAAGGATTTTGCACTGAATTATCAGAGGGGAAAAAAATAGTATTATGACTTTTTACAAATGTTTGAAGACAAACTGTAGTTAATTTAACACTTCAGTATGCACTTCTTAGTATGATGCACTCGATGATCTTTATAGGTCCCTTCCAACTTAGGATGTTCTATGAAAACACTGAAAACAATTGAAAATACTTACATTTTCAACCACAAGCACAGAAAAAAATGCAAGATAAACCTTTTAAGCATACATCTTGTTTTCTCACTCAGGCACCTTCTCAGACACACGCAGTCTCCAACATTTTTAAGATCTGTCTACCCTAACATTAGAAAACCAAATAAACCACAGCCTTGCACATGCCAGATTTATACAAGTAACTCCATCTGACTTCAAGGAAAGCATAAAGCGTATCATACCCAGCAGGAATTTCCCCTTAAAAAGTGCAAAGCCCCTTTAAAATCTTGCGCTTCACTGCATATTCAGTTTGTCTGAACACCAGTAGGTCTCAGAGGAGTCTGAGACTATCATCAGGCAATGATAAAATCTGGAACTATAATGCTATTTACCATGACTATACATGAATCAAAACACAGCTTAACCCAAGTGTGATAGGATCCCTATGAGACAGAAAGAGCTCAGTGAACCATCACACTCTTTTAATGAGCAAATTTCTTTCTGTCTGTCCTAATCTCTACAACAAACACCAATCCATAACTCTAGGCTCTCTCACAGTATGACAAGTAATTGCAAAAAGATAACAGTGATTCCTCTGAAAGAAGAAAAGGTGATGCAAAACAAATGGCTAATAACACCCTTCCTGTGGGATCAGGTTATATTGTAAATGAACACTTTTTCCAGTCTGAAGTCACAACGGGGCACACATGAAGCCTCTAACTTAATAAATTTTATTATCAGTAATATTTTTATCCAGCTTAATTACCTCATGTTGAACAAACACCACTCAAGGCAACAAAAATAAACAAGCTATTCAGATGCATATAAACAGAGCTTGCAATTACCCAGGTTTAACACACACACAGACCTTCTGATTTTCCAGAAGAATATCAATGTGCAAAAAAAAGCAGTAGAAATAAAAATGTTTTATTTCTTATGCTGCTCACAACGTTCTTCAAAAATGTTTTCACAAAGTGTTTTAAAAAAATAAGCTTGCACTATAATTTTTTTTAATTACTGATGTTCCCAAGATTTCAACACAGTAAGAGCTTTCAAAAGTCATGCACACAACATACGCCAAAACACATTGCTCTCACCTTTTCCTTTTTCACTAAATGTAAATTAGCCTCTTACTTGCAAAATTTTTCGAATCTGAACTTCTCATCTAAACACACCTATCACAGTTATTTCCAGGGTAGTTGCTCACGCTCAGTAAGAGTTTGAGGAGAAGCAAACAACTCAAAGATTCTGTCATGCAGTATGTTTCCTTTAACAATAAAGCTAAACATGTACATTCAGTAGTGAAAAATCTTAACAAGAGGAAGCATATTAGGGTGGCAAAGGAACTTCTGAAGTCAGCTATAAATAAATGACTACAACTTGGCCACCTCAGCAATAAACATGTGTACAGTTTGACCATTTCACCTCACCTCCTCACCCTCTTCAAATAAATTGAAGTTGGAGGAGAATATGTTACTCATTAACTGTATTACTACAGAACCAATCATTTTCTCTACTACTCATTTTAATTTTCACTCATTCTTCCAGTTTGAGATTGTACAGCAAGTTCTTCTTGGGTAAAGGTCTTATTTCTATTTAAATTCTGTCAATCTGCAGGGAATGCAGCAAAGACTTTTTTCATCTTCTTCCAGCAGCTGAGAATGGAGGATTATTTTTTTAACCTACTTATTTTAAACAATTGCAGATATTTATAATCTGATTTACAGCACACACAAGGAAACACTTTTAAAGAATATTACAGAAGTCAGAGCTAAATAACATCACTAGAAGTGACTTCAGTTGCATTAACTTTGTCATCACTGAACAGGAAAAAAGAAAGTAGCTATGCAATCAAGCAAGTCTATGTGACATTCCACTGAAAACAAAGTATCTTCTGTCTTTTTGGATAAAATTAATGAGCTCATCTGAATTATGCAGAGACCAGACCTTCACCTTAAAAGCAAACCAAACTGGATGAGAAATCATGACAGTCTTAAGTTTACAATATACATACCACACCACATGTGTACGTTATTGTTTCACATATTTTACAACCATTAACTCTACCATTCAGCACAAGGAATTGGGGCAGTGAGCTAGTTCAAGTGAATGACACTTTCAAAGAAAAAGATAGGAAGAAGATAAGAAACACCTCTCTGAGGGTGGTCAGGCACTGAAATGGATGTCCAGGCAGGTCGTGGAGTCACTGATCCTGGCAGGTGCTCAAGAAACTTCTAGATGTTGTACTGAAGGACATGGCTTAGTGGGAAATAGTGGTGATAGTGGACAGTTAGACTGGGTGATCTTACGAGGTCTTTTCCAGCCTTGGTGATCCTATGATATCAAATAAGAAGGATGACACCTAAGGTTGCCTGCTCTAATAAATTAACCTTGTCTCACAAGAACCTAGTCATTTTATATTCTGTTTTGCAATTCATTTTATGTCTCACTGTGTATGCTTCTGCAAAGGGATTAAATGCTAGCACCTAGGACACTACTTCTACTGAAGCACAGTATATCAGATATCACTTCTACCTTGTTAGATAACATGCCCTACCAAAATTGCTTCCTGTCCCTCTTGCCAACTCTTCTTCCATCTCAGCTAGTCTCAGGCCGTTTAAATTTCCAACACTCCACCTCAAAACATGCTGGAAGATGAACCTCTACTAGACTTGAGACACAGCAATTTTAATTTTTGTGTGGCTTTGCTTTCATAGTAAATAAATTAACAAAAAATCATAAAAATGAAAAGCAGCACTTCTCAAAGAGCTCTGGTACTTCTCATTAATGAAAAGCAGAGCTTCTCATTTGAGGGCAATCTTCTGGCTTTAACAGATATAGAGGAGTCTCTATGCATTCCAAGTAAAGACTACAGTGTCTCCTTTAATCTAAACAATTAACAAGAAAATAAAAAAATTTGTAACACTGCTGACGAAATATAGAGGTCTCAGCAGCCCCTGAAATCAGTTAACCTGTACAGAGTTAGCTGCTTGGCTTCTAGATTTTTTTATTTTTTAACAAAAATTCTGTAACATTCTGTGGATCAAAACAGCAATTTCATTTTCCTAGCAACACTTCCATTTCATGCTTGTATTTTTATCTTTGTTTAAAATATATATTTATATATGAGAAGCATTGACCAACATGAAATCACCTGACTAGGCACTCACGACCAGCACTCAGGAGATCAGGTGTTCAGATTAAGCACTTATTGAATGGGAAATGCGTAATTCTCAGTTCAAACAACACCTTCTGCTCCTCAGCAGCTATAAGTCAAAATAACTGCTCTGCAGGACACGTCCACTTTACAGTCCAATCGTTATGAAGTTCTGTATTTCAAGGATAATAAACAAACCAACCCCACAACTTATTTCATAACCTAAAATTATTCTGCATTGATATACACACATTCACCTTCACACTGTCACACATTTGATTTTCTACTGCAATCCCAAACTACTACATTTTTTTTTAATCTTGCATTTGATCCTTGTTGGTTTAATCTTGCATCTGATCCTCGAAATTAAAACATCTATATGCAGCAGTCTGCTGATAGTATTTGTCAGCAGAATCAAAGCCTTCACATTTAATGAAATAAGTCTGGAATGAACACCTCTCCATGAAAGGGAAGCCATACAATAGAATTATTTGAGCCACACAAGCACGACCCTCTCTTCATAGAAAATTATTTCTTCCCTTCTCCCCTCCCTTTTTTTTTTTAAACCAATTTGAAAACTGGTAACACAATCTTCTGCAATAGTCTCCACTGAAAAGAGGCTGAGATTTGTTCAGGGAAAGCACTTTTTATTTCAAAGGAGGATTGCATTACAATCACTATTGTGTTCACCAGGAAAATAAAATACTAATTATTTGGAGGAGTGGTGTATCTACTATCTCCTTTTACTCCATTCTTTAGTAACGGAGGGATAAACACACAGGTTAGGGGTTTCTTTTCAGAAATCTGGAAACAATATTAATGTAGAATAGTCTATGTATTATTCAAGTGTTACAGATACTTCATGACACATTTTGTAATATTAAATAGGGGAGAACAAAAAACTAGATAAATTAACACATGGGATATAATCTGAGTTTTTTGCATATACAGGGGTCAATCACTTGAAACAACTTCAGTAGTTCACTTTTTAAAATAGTTTTTGTTTTACTTCCCCCCACCATGAAAAGTATTAGTGCAATTGGGACTGTTTTCTTGCTTTTGAAAGAGTTTCAGGCTGGTGTCAGAAGGGGCTTTAAATTTATATCTTAAGAGTGACTCCTTTGCAGCAACATCTGAAATGTCCAAGAGGAAACGCTGCCAGCCAAGTCTGACCAGCAGCCAGATAGGTCAGGAAAGGAGTTGCATAACCAAGCAGTGCAGACACAGTTACTGTATCTAGAAAATAATACAATCAAGATTTTAAACTAATAAAGCAAGTGAACTGTATCTGAAGTTCTAAGTGAAAACATACCAGTTCAAAGAACAGAAACAATGACCTACTTAAATCTCAGAAAAAAATATTTAGGAAGCTAAAGGTCCCTTTCTTCATTCAGAAAGGCAAAGGCACCTCAGTACAATAGGGAATGACTGCTCGTTTTGTTTTGCTGCTCTGGTAGTTATAAATGCCATGTGTAAGGCACTGCTGCTGCTTTGTTAGCATGAAGTGACAGCTGAGAAAAATGATGCTGCTAAAACGTGTGTTAGGAATATACAAATAGGTGAGAGTCAATTGACTGCTGCAGACAAGAGTCTAGACATTTAATTTAGCAAGTGCTTCCCCCTTCATTTTTTCTTAAGTTCAGCAACCCTCCAAACCTACAAAGTCTTACCAAATAATACCTCATACACTGTGCTTCAGGAATTCTTTTGGTAAATAATGGTGTAGACATTATTATATCTCAAATGCAGTCAGTATCTGAAATGGCAGCATTGATTTCACTGCCATTACAAAGATTAGTCCAAGGTTTCTGAGCCTGCTGGGACACTGAGTAGTCATCTCCAGACAGCCCTGCTTAGTGCACACAGAATAAACTGAATGACTGACAGTACCATATTGGCTATCAATCTAGGAAAAAAAAATGTAGATGAGAATGTGAATCTAGCAATCATAAAAAATGTAAAGAGTAACTTTTCAGAAGTTTCCTATTAAAGTATTTTTAAAAATTCTTCAGCTGTTTTAATAAGAGCTTCTGAAAAACACTGAAATGCATACTGCATTTCTAATAATTCATCTGTGTTGGCACATATACCTGCTACTGCAAAAAAAGCCCATCATGCAACACAGGAAAAGAGTTCAAGCTACCTTTTTTTAATAACAGAAAGAAAGAAAAGAAAATTCTCTTCTTATATACCAGCCTTTTGGCTTGTTTAGAATTTACCTGCATGTTACAAAGTCACTTATTTAATTAATATCTAAAAGACATGGTTTCACATACTTAATGCATTCTTAGGAATGTATTGGCATTATATCCAACTGATTTTTTTCACATGTAACAGAGTATCAAAACCATGATTTACTCTATGAGCATTCTGGTAGTTGAGTATTGATAAAAGCAGGGTGGGTCTTTTTAATTTCCTTTCTAGGGCTTGGGAGTAAGTTTTTCCTGTCCCACATCCCATTTTAATTGTTTCAGTTGTCTGAGAGAAAACAAGAGGTTCTAGATGGCAGATAAATTCATGCTGACAATCACCAGCCATTTCTGTATTTGCTGTGTTTCTATTAACTTTCTAATAATCCTCTTCAATACAGTATTGGTTTTAGCATTTTCCAAGTTTATATAAAGCACAAAACTACAAAAAAAAAAAAAAAAGCCATAGATTATACAGAAGTTGAGCAACCTGAACTGGAATCAAGAGCTACTTGTCAATAGCACTCTACACTTGATAACTACATCAGTAAATTCTAACAGAATACTCCAGTCACACAGTAGAGCACAGTTAAAGGTGAAGTTGGTGAGGCTATCATAATAATGAGTACTTACTAACCACAGAGAATCACACTGTCTGCCACACTCAGTCTCACAAACCGCTTGCATGCAAATTTCCAAGTCCCAAAAGGAAGGACAAGACTGTCTCTATGGTGATGATTTCCATTACTAGGCCAGGTATTGTTTCTGCTACACAGCCATTTTTTTCCCCAGGTATTTACAATCACAACTCAGTTTCCTGAATAAATTCATGCCAGAGTAACACTTTTTTTGTTTATGGCATAACATGCAACCTACAGAAGACCAGAAAGAGTGGATATACGCATAGAAGTACCCCAAAAAGGTTGTGATTCAGACACGGAATACAGCACAGTAGGTTTATGTCATTAGTGCCAATTTTTTGCCCAAGCCAGAAGTTCTCATCAACACCAACAATTAAGAATTAGGAGCAATCAACTTGCATTAACATAACATGCATCACATTAACTTGATATTGGTTTTTGAGGGCATCATAAAACTTGGTTGATAAAAAGCAACTATTTTGATAAAACATGTTTACTGTCTCTGAAAACATAACTTGGTTTTACATAACATTTTGACTAAATAGACTAAATAAACCAGCATGATATCAATTACATAGGCTTAAAACTCAGATACATGATAAAGCTCAAAGATGTCATGAGAGGACAACTGCTCCTTTTCTACAGCAGTAGATGAACTATTTCCTGATTGCACATATTCAGATGATGATTGGTTGGAAAAGGAATGAAACAATTTCAGGAAAAAAAGTAGTAAAGCAGAATCACAGAATATCCCAGGTTGGAAGAAACCTGGAAGGATCATTAAGTTCAACCCCTGACTCCACACAGGGACCACAGGGCATTATTTAAAAGGCTGGTTTTGTTAGCTGGCTTCCTGAATTTCTAAAATATTCAATAAAAAATAAATACCAAGGAGGGGTCATACACCTCCTGTTTATGCCATCAGCAAAACATGCCTAACGTCTTTTTGTAGTTGGATCTACAGAGCTGCCTTTGGGAGACTGCTGACATTGCAAAGCATCACATGGGTACACAACTACTCCCTTGCAGTAGCCATGTTACTGAAATCACAGAGCATTTGCAAGAAATGGTGACAAACTGGTTCTTAGCTAACACAAACTCCAAAGCACTGCTTCATTCTGCTATAAAATGCTTTTCTCTAGACAATTCTCCACAGAAAATTTGGAACTATTTTTTTTATACAGTGCATCACAAATTAAAAGTCTAGTAAGCTTTAAAAAGCACTGTTACATTCACTTCTTTTATCCCTCTGTGAGTTCTTCAACCATACACAGTAACAGGATCTTACTGCTGGGGTAAGATGATTTGGATTACTTCTGTTTTTTCCCCTGAAAGAAATAAAACCCAAACAACAACAACAAAAAACCCCAAAGTTATAACTACACTTCAGTAAATACCAGTCTCTATCAGAGTCTGGAGCTGAAGATGCAGATCATTCCCAAATAATAATAAAAATAAATAAAAAAAACCAACAACAATAAAAAAACACCCACTACCTTACTGATTTTGTAAAATCACACTGAGCTGTTGTATGGGAACTGCTGAATCATGGCCTGAACCACTGATTGACACCTGAGGCGAGCACTGAGTCAGTTGCAATAGCACAGGTGAAGGCAATGCACCTGTGCAACCAGAAGGGGTGCAGTCTGGCTCCACCTCTCCCAGACCCCATTTAAGGGCTGACCAGCACTGGGGGAGGATCTCTTGTTGGAGATCCCTCCCCTCTGGAGTTCCAGACTAGCCTCAACCATCAGTGACAGGGGAGCCTTTCCTTATTTACTGGTTATCTTTATACCATCTGGATAAGCTATACAAAAATACATTGTCCACCTTCATTATTATGTGTGGGTACTATTCTTTCAGGGTATTCACCCTACAGCTGTAAATTAGGAACTGACAGCAGCTCCAGCAACAGAGACACATGGAAAATATTACAAAAAAAAAAAATGAAGGTGAGCTCCATGTAAACATGAAGTAAAAAAGCACCCAGAATTAAAACTGGGAAGCATACAGCTCCATGTAATCAAAGAAATCTCTCTGCAAGTAGTTTAACAGGTCTGGAAGGATACCTTCCTGGTAAACACCAAGAGAAAAATATAGAGGTAGTTTAGAACTGAAGACCAGAAAGTACTTATTTATTACCATCCTGACATTTGGTGAAAAATTTAAGGCACCAAAAAAAAAAAAAAAATCAGGCAGAAATTCTCCATAGACAAGTACCTGAGAAGCATATACAACCATTCAGATATGCATACACACAACCATATGAAGAGCAATTATATCAATGCTAAATATTTGCCTCATTCACCTTTATAACCTTACATTTTCAAACTTCTAACTAGAGACACAGTGGTAGAATTAAAAGGAGAAAAGCAGATGCACATATATGAACATATCCTCATGTTCTTGAGAGATGGAAGATGAAGTTATAAAGTAAGGAATGATTCAATGCTCTATTTCTAGCAGGCTTAAATATTGTTCTTAGTCCATATATTTTTTTAATAGAATTTTCTCTTTTTAAAACGTTTGGCAACATACAAGAAGAAAAAAGACATCTAAATAGGGAATAAGCAAAAATATATTGAACTGTTTGATCAGTTTACCTAGAAGTTAAGTGTTTAGTCCATTCTTATCTCACTTTTCCTATTCTCCAATCTCCAGGCTTTTACTGTAAAGCTTGTGAAAGTCCACATGTAAAAGCAATTCTACATTAATGAACATTTGACATTATTAAAGCCAGTACATCAACTACACTTACATTATACTGATAGAAATAAGAATCCTAACCATTTTGGTCTGGTACTACATCTCTTAGTCTTGCTTACCAAAAACAAAAAACAATGTTTAGAATCACAGAATATTCCAAGTTGGAAGGGAATCACAAGGACCATCAAGTTCAACTCCCAGCTCCACACAGCATCAACCCAAATTCAAACCCTATGTCTGAGAGCCTTGTACAAAAACACTTCTTGAACTTCAGCAGCTTGGGGCCATGTCTAGGAAATGATAAAACTGTAATGAGACCAGGGCACTGATACAGAAATAAGTCTTTTCATTTACTGCATATGACAAAAAAAAAGAAAACTTTTCAGAGCAGTCATGGGAAATGCAGTATCTGGAAATGGTCTAAAAGATCAGGTACTGAATGGGGGAAATCAATATCTTGAGAAATGGTAACTCAAGAAAGAGATCTGGGTACAGATTAACAATCATTTTAATGTTCTTCTTTGGACTGTATGGCAATGAAGCCCTATGATACCTTACTTCCCTAGTAAGCAGAGGAATCTGGAAGACACACGATACTTAGCCTATGGTACTGGCCACAACCAGTACTGGAAAAATCAAATATTTTTCAGGCTGATGTTAGAAAGTATTTTGAATTTATTTCTAAGAGCTACTCTGTTAAGATAAAAATACAGTACAGTAGGTTATAAACCAATAAAGCAAGTGAAGCATGCCTAAAATTTTATGTGGAAACATACCAAACCAAAGAAGAATACAAACACTTATCTATTTTCATCCTGTAGAAGAAATAGATCTAGTGTTCCCTATTTAAGGAAAAATGTCACGAAGTAGGAAAAGCTCACAGAAGGACCATCTGAATAATCAAAAGAACACAGGAACAAAGCAAAGAAGCCTTTATTTACTAAGGAAGTAATTAAAGGGTAATTAGATTAAAGTATGCAAATAAGACATCAAAGGCAAAAAAAAAAAAGAAAAAAAGCCTAAACTTAGAGGCAAAGAGCTAATGACAAGAAATTGTAGGAAGCCAACTTAAAAATAGACATTTTCTTAAGAATTGGAAGGATGATTTACAGTGGAAATTATGTACCAAGGATCACAGGTTTTACTATTTCTGTAGAAGTATGCATAATTTTCAGCTTTCTTTTTCTTTTTTTCTTTTTTTTCTTTTTTTTTCTTTTTTTTTGAGAAAAAAGAGCATCCTGTAAGCTCTAAAGCTTTAAAAAGCAAGAACTGAAACCATGTAACAAAGTCATGTCAATGGTAAGACAAGCAGAGTAGTTCTTTCTGACTTGAAACCTGGCATCTTTAGAAATACTCAGTACAAACCTAACTGGGGGCAGCCCTGCCCACAGCAGGGAGGGCTGGAATTAGAAGATCTTTAAGGACCTTTCCAACCCAAACCATTCTATGAAATAAATTACAATGATCTAAACAGTAATAGCTTATGCACATGTGTTTTAAGCTGAAAACCCATTTTCAAAATTGCCTTTTGTCCTCATGCCAATACTAAACATTTGCATTTTTTAAAAGTAATCTTGTAGCTTTTGAAGGAAATTTGGTATCACAAGGTGATTGATTAAAACCATCCTATCTGCAACATTTTTGAATAGAGTATAAGTAGCTCAAACTACTCAGTTTTAGACAATTATATAAACAAATACTTGTAAGAACATTCTGCTGAAGCAGAGAACTGATTTTAAACCAAGAAAAATAACGTAGAAAAGTAATATTATCTTTGGCAAACTTGGGTTAATATTTTGAAAAACACCCAGAACAATATTCACCTACATACCACATACTCACTGAACTCCTATTTATCTGAAAGTCAGACTTAAGAGATCATGTTGTGTCAAATTGAATCCCAGAGGACCAAAACAAGAAAAACATTGATTATTCCATTTCAGCTCCAGTCACCTCATTTTACTGATAATTTATTTGAAGTCTACTATAACTCCATTAAACCAACACACCAAATATTGCATGCTCACTCGAGGACAAGCAGGTACGCTCTCCAGAGCAGCAACATAAAATTGAAATTGTAAAACTGTACAATTCCTTGCATGCTTTTCTAAAACAGTAAGAAAATCTCAGTCATTTTACTGCAAAAGTGAAGGAAATACCCTCCATTTTAAGAGCAGAAAGCATTCTGACGTTAGCATTTTGGTGCTAACTAAACTATCAGCCAAATATATAAAATGTGTGTTTTAGTAATTTCAAAGTGAAGAATAAAAAAAAAAAGCAGCTATTAAGAATGGTAAAAATAATAATGATAAAACCCTTGGAACCAGACTGTTTACATTTCAAAAGACACAAAATTCATCTAATTAACAGTGAAATAAGCTGTCCTTTATCTGAGACTGGGAAGAGTGAGAACAGGCTGAAAATGATGGCAGTAGGAAGGAACCACTGGGATAGCAACAGAATGAACAAACAGGCCAAGAATTCAGACAGTCTCCTACTAAATGACACCAAAACAAGTTTAGTATTTCACTTGTTTTATAATTGTTTTTTCGGTTACATACAGGACATAAATAACCAGTTACCATAAATTAAGCTTGATGATACAGAATTCCTTGCAGTTTGGAGAAGAAAAACAGCTGAGTGTACCGCACAAATCAAGGAAGAGCCCGTTCTTTTAAACAAAGTATATTTCCACTGAAATCACAGGAATGTTTGGCATTGGTGAAATTTTAGAGATTTAATTTGAAATAGGTGGTACTGAGCAATGGAAATTACAGGGACTTATTTACTGTCCTGTTTTGTTTGTTGCATATATTTGCTCCCGACCTCCCCCACAAAAAAAAAAAAAAAAAAAAAANAAAAAAAAAAAAAAAAAAACAAAAAGAATTGAGCTCCTCAGAGCATTTGAAAAGAATTTCAAATAAAGTTCACAGAACCTGCAGAGAGACCTCATACAGAAGATGAGACCCTTCATAGGATGAACTGTGAACTCAGTCACACGCAGCCAGCCCTTACTGAAGGTAAGAAAGTAGAATGAAGGTAAGTTTATCAATCCACTGAAAAAGATACCTGACAGCCCTCCTAAGATGATATTGTCTCAGAGGGACATAGCAAATGCCTTAAAGCACAAATTCCACTGATTCACATAACATGAAATAACAAAAAAA
>VXAB01003844.1:320395-338482 GCA_013399175.1 Odontophorus gujanensis | reverse complement strand
CACGAATTCAAAAAAAAAAAAAAAAAAAAAAAAAAAAAAAAAAAACTAAAAATCAAGGAGCACTTACACAGAGTGTAAGGGTGGCATGAGAAGACATCCAACATGCCAGATGGCTTCCGCAGTTAATAGGCTACTATACCCTCCAAAAAATTGGGTACCTTAAATTCATTTTAACATGTATAGGGTTCTGACACTTCCAAATATACTTCTAAACTATACTTCTATATTATTTTTCTACAGTCTGTTAGTAAAGTACACAAAAGAGGATATTTTCAAAACAGAGGGAAATGTGAGTGCAGAGGACCCTATAACATTATTTCCTGGAATGATTTAAAGGACCTGCAACAAACAAAGCAATCATTCTTTATTCAGTTCCCAGATTAAGGGATTTACATGCAAGCAGACCTGAATAGCATAGTAAACAGAAATATTACCAACTTGAAGGAAAGGATGCTAGAATTTCCTTAATTTGGCATGAGAGAAAACAACTTGCAAGGCAAACAGGAGGGTGTTTCAAGATGAAATCAGAGAGGAAAGAAAAACTGAACATATTGGAGCTCCCTAACAGAATTCAGGTGGTATTGTATGCAGCTATAATTGGCAAAGGTGTCTTATTTTTAACCTGTAGAAATGTGACAGTGATCAAGAATATGATATAAAGCATCTGTGAATGAATATGATAATTTCTAACTGCTGCTTCCATGAACAGCTTATTCTACAGATAGAAACTTTTCATGAAATATAAGACTTGGAATTTGCATAAAGCCATCAATGACCTTCCATAAATTCCTTTGGAAACTGAGCCATCTTCTCCTTTCTAAAAGAGGTAAGGAGACTGAGTCATCCATTATTTCTCTATTAGAAGTGGCATTACAGAACTGTAAGAGCCTTGCCACGCTTACTTTGAGAACTGGAAATTGAGTAGCAATAATCTCCATGGGAATAAATAATTAACAATAGTTCTCTTCCATTCTTCTTGGATGAGTAGAAGGGGGATCACTCAAATACTTCAAAGAAAATTGACCTATGAAGTCTCACAGTATCCCTTTCAGGTAACTAAAGATAATTGCCCTGTAAGAAATCAGGCCAGTCTGAACCGCTTCTTGTCTACATTTCTCTCAGAATTCAAGAATAAACTTATGGAATAAATCAGTCATAAAAATGACAGTATAAAAGTAGAAACCACACTTAATGATTTAACATCTGGAACAGTTCAATCTTTTGGAGATATTTTTATTGTGGATTTCCAGAGGTTAGTCCATACAGTCATTAAGCGCTATTAAAACAGACTACAATTTTTAATCCAGATGGAAAAGTAATGCTCAGGCTCATTTTCTTATACCACTATAAAATACTGTAAGATAATATCTGTTCACTTTCTTCTTTCAAGCATTTTCCATATGCTTATTAATTTTACCCTTGGTTGTTTTACCATTTCATAACATGTAACTGCTAATAAGGCAGCAGGAAAACAATTTTACCCATAAATTACCTATTATATAACTTCAACAGTTTACGCTGGACTACCTGAATTAGCACTGCTCTGTAAACATGCATTTAAGTCACAAAACATAAGATGCTTTAGTATTTTTTTCAATCCTTTCTTTCCAAGAAACTGCCAAAGTGCAGATGCAAATGTGGACTTGTATTTATTTTGATAAACAAGTTATTTTATGAATTGCTTTCTTCTGACTAAGTTAATGTCATGGGTCCCTGTAGTACACGTGAAGAGCGTGTTGGGAAAAGTGGTTTGGGTCCTTCCAGCTTCTGGAGAGGGCAAACCTCTCCATGGAACTGTCTTTGTTCAGGGACCTGGGTCTACCTGGTGGGTGATGCAGCAGAATGGGGATGTTCAATGTGTACCACAATGGAATTTGACGCTGGGACAGCGCCCTCAGTAATTCAATGTATATATGTATGTTGTGTATGTTTATATTTAATGCCTGTTAATTATTGTTCCTGTATATATATATGCATATATTAAGTATGATGTAATGATGTTGAATAAGGGGTGAAGTGTCATGGTTTTATGATTTTTACTATATTACTGGTATTCCATATCACAACAGCATGTAGTGTATTGGGAGTTAAAGAGTTAATGCTCCAGCTGCGTCACTGATACGCCTGTCTCAGAAGAGAAGAACTACATTCCCCAGAGGACTTTGCGATGCTTTGTATTTTTACGTTTCCGCTAAGAGGGAAAGATAAAAACTGTCTGCAGTCACGGGACCGTCCCTCCTCCCTTTGGGATCGACTCAGCAGTGGGTGTTTGTTGCAGCCGTCCGTCTTCAGCGTTAGCGTAAGGCCTTTGGTTTATTGGACACTCTCTCTTGCTCATTTTATTTGATTCATTAGCCTCAATTCCAATTATATTGCATTATATTGTGTTATTTTCCTTTCTGATATCTTATTTAGTAAATTAGCTTTCATCCTCAGATTGTTGCTGCTTTGTTCCTTTTCCCCTTCCCAGGGCATGGGTCCCCTACACCAACTGTCTCAGAACTGGGCTGAACCAGCTTGTAAACAGTTGACAGTTAAATACTGACTGCAACCTGGTCTAGGGATCCTGCTTTGGCAGGGGGTTTGGACTCTATGATCTCTAGAGGTCCTTTCCAACCTTCAACCTCTGTGATTCTGATCTAGATCTAGATATTCCAATAACCATTTATTTTCTCTATGCCATGAACTTATGAGTGGAGCTCTTAAACACCAGCATACACATTGTCAGTGTTAAAAAAAAAACAACCACACATGTTAACATTCAGGCACAAATATGTGAGTTGCTGTCTCTACCAATGTTGTTTCAAATGAAATTTGGGACCTCCAGCTACACTGTCTTTTTCTCAGTAACCTCTACAACCATCATCCTCTATCATGTTTTATTAGGTACCAAAATCTAGAAAAATAAAGGAAGACAATCAATTGAAATTTTCACAAATCAGCACTGCAGAGTTCTTAAAAAATAGAAACATCTCAAAAGACTCATCTCAATATATTGATTTTAATGGAAAAGAAAGAAGACAAGCATTGCTGTTTGCAGCAGTTATCCCTGCATTATCTAAAAATAGACAACTCAATATGCCCTCTTTGCAATCAATGGACCCAAGACTGTATAGGATGTGGACTTTTTTATTTATTTTAACTGTGAGAACAGAACCTGAAGTCAGATGGGGTACAGACGATGACAATGCTCTCCACTGTAAAGGATAATACACAACACTACTAAAAAGCCTCAACAAATCAAAATCCGAACAGTGGTAGGAACGTGGTGGTTTTTTTTCCCCTTTCTCCTATGTTCATGCATCTTTTATTTTTATATATATAACAGCTATATGCAACACTAGTTACAAGGCCATTCCCACAACAGTATGCAAATCCTCATTCATAAGCCTAGAAGTTATCATACCAGAAACATCTGATCTGAATTTCAGTCCTCTTAGTTCACGTAATTCTATAAAAACTAGTCATTTTCTGTTGAAGGACCCTATTATCATACAGGGTTTGTGTTGATTTATACTCTCCACTCCCTCTCTAAAACTTGCCACAATTCCTTAGCTGAGCTTTCCTATGGAAAAGTTTCCTTAAATTTGTAGGTAATAAAAAAAAAATGAACAGTAACAAAAATGGATGTGCAACATCTATGATTTTAATAAATACACTGCATTCCATATCTTCCAAATTTCTCACCTAATATTTATCATCAGGCATCCTACTTAATTATACCAATTTTTTTTTCAGACAGAAGAACATATGAACGACAAAAAGCAACGCTACGCAAGAAGTCAAGAATCCTTACTGCATTGTTGGGTGACAGTGGTTACCTGTGTCTGTGGCTTGTGTATGACAGCTAATTCCAAGCACCACCCAGAAATGACTCTATCCAGGCATGTTCACTGTCAGCTCTATTAGTTGCTTTTGTTGTTGCAATAAGATGCATCTGTAAATTACCACTATGGTAAAGGAATAGCATTAAAGTGGGTAAATATAACTGTTTCTATTGACTTTTAATTAAAATCAACTAAACTTCTATTCAGCTTCCCAACAGACCTCACACTATCTCATCAGAAGTTTCAATTGCTGTCCTTCTATCTTCAGCCAAGAGAGATGATACAGTTTTAAAAACAGAAAGACGATAATCTTCTTAAGCAGGAGAAAGCAATCATACTTATCTGCAAAATAACCATGTGGCTCCTAATATGGCATAAGTTAGCTCTTATGCCAAATTACTTTATGCTTTAGTAAGCTCTCATACCATATTAGATAAGAATTTAAAATTAAATGGTTCCATGCTAAAGATACACATTCTAGAAAAAGTTGTTTTCTTATATTTTCCTGAATTGATACATAGACAGTTAAAGCAAAAATTAGTTCTGCCATCCAGAAAGACAAAATTTATGTGAAGCTCAAAACCAAGCATCACACCAACACACTGAAATTTAAATTGCATTTGAAATTACTGGAACCCAAGTTTTACTGCTGTTTTGGTAAAAGTGAAATTGATAAAATCCACATCCATCAACTCAGCAGTTTTGTATTAGTTGCAGTAAGCCAAATGTACCTCAAAGGCAGAGAAGTTCCAGGCTGACAGCGCAGACTGTGTTACATACAAGGCATATACACACTTCCAAAAATTAAAATAAACCAGTATCTGAAGTCTCATTTCACTTTCTGCCTGGCAATCTCTTCTTCAAAACAAAACCTCTACACTGAGAACAGAAGGAAACAAAAACATTGCTTTTTATATCCTAAAATTAAAGAAGACAAAGAAACCAACCAGTTCCCCCTTACTGACAATTACCACTGAATTATTTCATTCATAGCTTGAAGGATGAGCAAGCAATTTTTAGTACTTGACCTGAACACCACTCACAAATGCAGATAGCAAATAATCATTTTATCCTCTGTTCTTTCAAATATCAAATAAGAATCTCTGCCTGATATCACCCACCTGTTTACTTGAACGTCTATGCCAAAAATATATTTGGATCTTTATCTCCCGAAGAAACAAGACAGTACAGTTCTGAAGCAAAAATCACCCTCAAAGTCACACACCCCACTGGAGCCTTCCAGTATTTAAAGGAAGATTATAAACAGGAGGGAAATCAACTCTTTAGAAGGACAGATAGTGACAGGCCAAGGGGGAATGTTTTTCAACTAAATGAGGGGAGATCTAGGTTACATGTTGGGGGAAGTTATTTACTGAGAGAGCAGTGAGGTTCTGACAGAGGCTGCCTAGAGAGGCTGCGGATGCCCCATCCCTGGAGGGGTTTGAGGCCTGAATAACTACCAGACTTTAAGAAACCAATACATGAAATGGTTCTCTGTGGATTTAGGGAAAGTAAGTTCATGTTGTCAGGTTAGATAAGGTATGAAGGCTAGGATATATAAGCACTATATACAGGAAGAGACACAAAAACAAGGCAGCTTGGGCAGCAGAGGAAGGAAAGAAAGTAGCTAGAAATCAGAAATCCAACCCCATCACAAAAGAAGTGAACACTAGTTCAACAAAAATTAGAATGCAAACTTAAGAGTTACTATTGCAAGCAAAGTTCCAATAAGGATAGATAAGCATGAGATTCATTCTAAGGCTGTTCACAAGGAAGGTAGTTTGAAATTTTCAGTTTATATATGAAAGCACTATAAGATTTATACCAACACTTGAGTCTACAGTAAAAGAAAATATGTTTTTGGTAGCTGAACAACACATTAAAGGTTCTTCTTTGTAAGTTCAGTGTATTTATCCTAGATACAGCAGTCTCAATTCTCAGACTTTGCAGAGGGTCGCTATGCTTGTGGCTACAGAATATTTTCATACCACTCTCTTCAGAGGCCCATCAACACCACACACTGTAGCTCCCTTTCCCTTTTCATTGCATTTCTGAGAAAGTCATTATATTTTGACTTACGTGTCCCCCTGCATACTACAGATATTACAGGTATAGGAGGAATACTCAAACGTTCTAAAACACTGCTTGTTGTTTCTACCACTACTCCATGAGACTTTAATTTTCAAAAGCAACAAGATTATCAATGTACATAAAAAACTCTTGTAAGGATACCCCTTTCTGAGGATTAGGGCTTGCCAAACACTTCAAAGGAGGCAATCTCCAAGAAGAGATGCTTCCCTTGCAGCCCTTAAATGAGGTTAGAGAAGGATGGCACCTCCATCCCTTCCAGTCACAAGGTGAAATCCTTCCACCTGCACTCCCAGGACTGGCTACACCATTCACCAGGTACTCAGTCACTGGTTCTGGTTCCTATATGGCTCTCATTAACCAATGTGTTTCTGTTATTCACAACAAGAGGAAAACACAGCACCGGGAACACCATTTAACCATATGACAGAGTAATAGCAAGAGAACAGTTCCACTGTGGTTATTTCTTATCCCCTCTCATGCTCTCATGTCCCTTTAGACATAAAATAGCAAAGAGGGTCTCAGTAAGCATTTCTCCCTCTTTAAGACAGATTTTTTTTTTAATAAAACCATGTAGTGCTTTGGAAGTTTCCCTCTCTGTCAAACTGCAAGAAAAATGCACATAAGACAGGTACCTATCTAGCATAATTCAATGCTTCAAAATACCTATATTGAACATCTTATTTATTTATTTTTTTTAAGCTTGAGATATGGGAGAGAATCGTGTTATCACATGTAGTCAGTAATTCTATTACTGAATATTCCTGTAGAGAGACACGTGGGAGAGATGACCACCACTAATTTATAACTGTTCAAATCACTATTTGCATGTGTTCGTCCATTTTTTAGCATCCATTCTCTTACGCACATAAATATACCAAGAAAGCAGTCAATGCAATCCCTTGTCTTATACTGATACAATCAAGAAAGTGATTTTTGATCAGTTCCCCCAAGCACTTTGTGTAGCTTTTGTTACAAACCATTCTTGAATTACTCCCTTTAACAGCATGGGGAGGTGGATAACCACAAACAGTCTGTCACTATTTGACAACAAACTGCTGCAGGGCCACACCAAAAAAGTTTGAAAAATCAAAAAGATTCCAGAGAGCAAGAAAATGGCTTGAAAGCCTGTTTCCTGAGATCTCAAGAGGAGCCTCACACATTTCAAAGAACTCAGTATTAAATGCATAAAAATGCAAAAAACTCCGTACCTTTTCCCTACAGTCATCATCCCCCAACCATCCCAGCCTTTCCACAGAGAACTCACAAAAGACTCTTTCACCTCTACTCAAATGCTTCTGACTGTGTTATCCTCCTCATCACATGCTTTGCACTGGCATCTAGATTTTCCCAAGACCCATGCTCTGTACTCATAGCTAAGACTCTTCCTCCACTCCCTCCAAGAAGTGAACTTTTCTGTTTTGCCTTCAGCTAAAACAAAACAAACACCTGCCCTGCCTAACCCAGAGAACTCTGGAAAGAGTAGTGCTGACAGCAGCATCAGACTGCACACTAACCAGAACTCGCCATCTTTTCCCTGACCTTCAGGGTCTCCTCCACACAGCCCTTCCTCCTCTGCCCTGCCCACTTCACAGGGGTTTTGAAATTGAAGAACGTTAGAGCTGCTTTTAGAAGACTATGAAAATAAACACTACCGTGTTGCTTTAGAACAATACATATAAACAACATCCAGTGTCCTGTCCTTAGAAGGAAATATAGAAGCGAAGACAGGTGGATGATGACAGCTTCCCCCAGCATACCTCCAAGCAAACTGCTGCTTCACAGCTTCTCATGCCACAGGTTCTATCAGCATCTTTGGCTTGGTCTTCTTGTCCATAAAAGTATTTGAAAAATGTAACTGAAAACATATTGATTATCTCTTGAGACCTGATCACTGTGCAGCACTACTAGAGGGAAACAGACAAAAAAATGTTTTCATAAAAAAAAACTTAAACCATCAAATTTGCTCTATATGTACAGGAACACGTCTTACCATGGGACTCACCCTAACAACATACTCAAAAAATGCGTATTACCTCTAAGCAACTATTGCAAAAGAGCTTTGACAGTGCCGATCAAAGGTGGCATTTCTGTTTCATCATTAGCTTCCTTCAAAAAAAGACAAGCTTGCACAACAATTTACTTCTTAAAATATCTTCTAGATGTTAAGATAAAAAGACTAATCTGTGCTGTAATACAGAAATATATTAAACCTGAACTGCAGAGGAAGAGAGCAGCTAAATTAAACCCATTGGGGTTACTGGCTCTGTTGTTTTGCCTGTTCTGTTTGTTTTTGTTTGCTTGCATGTGATATAAATATTGAAATATTTGGCACAAAAATCTTCTGAGTATACACAGGAGATTTACAGAGTCAGTTCAGTGTCAAGCAGAGGAAAAGGAGAGCAAATGACATCCCGTCTGCTTATGTAATATTTTCCAAAGTTTGCTTCCCACAGTTGGGAATCCAAAATAGCATCTCAGCTGCATTATAAAAGCATTCAAAAGAACCTAATAATTTATCATAAAATGAGTACATATCAGATAAGAAAAAGGACTAAATTAATTCCCCGGTACCAAGTTCTAAAGCCATCATAATACATTTTTCCACATACAATCAACAGGAGAAAACATGCCTGCAAAAGGGAAAAAGAAGCAGAACAGAGGCCTCTGTCAGACCATTTATTTGTACTTCAGAATTTTCCCAGCTGCTGAGATAATATGGTGATGTGCACAGGATAACTACTTACCTTAGTACATGATTTAAGCACGCTACTTCACTTAAAATGTGTCATGTACTCAAAGGATCAGCAGCCTAGTTTTTCTGCACTGCAAACCAGTATGTGCCTACCCAACAATTAAACAGGTTTTGTTCTACTCAAAAAGTTTTTCTATATCAGGTGAAAAAACTCTGCTGAACAGCTTTGACGACTCTCATTTCAAGCCATTACAGACTCATTCTTCTTCAGTGAGCAAAATCATTATTCTCCTTATTCCAGTTCCACAACAATGTCATTGCTGACAACAAATATCTACCTGTTAAAACTATTTTATATCAAATTCCATTCAGTTTACTTTTTGCACCCCAAACATCCTGTCACTAGGGAAACATCTGTGGGCAGGAATATCAATTATGTCTGGGGAGGTAAAAAAAAAAAAAACTAAGAATTTGCCTTTGTTTTTCAAAAACTCTAGAAATAAAACCAGTTTTCAGAAATATTCAAAAGTTCTGTTTCAATGTATTGCAGCTGTTGTTTTTTTCCTCCATTTAGTGTGTGACACGAAACACCCCATAAGATTATCCTTTATCAAATATATTTTCCACTGACCTGGACTAAAATACACCCCCCTCCAAGAGTACTAAGGAACTTCTACAATGAAAACCTAGTAGCTTAACATGGATAAAATGCTAACGCAGACAGAATTTAACAATTAACAATAAACAGGAAGAAACTGTTTTAAGCTCTGAATACCCTGGCAATTCAGCAGGGAGAAAGGGCAACTTCCCAAATAACTAAATGCATATTAGAAATGTTAAGCACTTGTCTAATCATGAAGTGACACCAATATGGGATAAAGTATGAATTCATACAGCCAGGGTTATTCCAACATAATTTCTTGCAGATGCTTTTATGTTGCTTTGGAGGCCTGTTAGATTCTTGATCCATGCAGTACACTGGGATAATTAATGCACTGCACAGTCACACTGCTATTATTCTAGCTTCCTCACATTGGAAGTCAGAAACAAACCAGAGCAACAAAAAGAAAGATGAAGCAACTCTATAGTTTCAGGTAACGGCACTTGTCCAGACAAATTTTATTTCTCTCTCATTTTAAGATTCCTTTTGCAGCTAAAGATGTAAGTAACAGAATTTATTCAATACTAGAAGCAGAACAATATTTTAAAAAGAACAATTTTAACAAAGTTAAATGACTTTTATTTTTATAATAAAAATGTTAAGGTTCTTTAAATTCTTAGAATTTTCATTGTAAAATTAAAAACCACTTATCTATGCATTTCTATACTTCCTGGATTTCAAGGTTATTTTGGAAAAAGAGATATAACTCCAGAAGACAAAAACAGCCATCTTTCAAGCAAAGATGACAAACAATCCTGTGCAGTACAACACTGAATGTGACGATAACAATATATTCCTGGATGTACCCTAATGACCCTGTAAGACAAAGCCAGGTCACTAGCATGATACCTAATAAGGAACTTAGCTCAAAGTGCATGAGGCTATTCAGTAAGAAACAAAAGTATTCCAGAAAGAACTGAGTGTCTCAAAAAAGAGACATGGTTAAAGAACAAATCACTACAACAAAACAACATGCACAGAAATGTATTTTATAGATGTAAAAGGTCCAATTCAAACAAAATCTGACTTGTTTTATCACGTGGGAAGATAAACACAAGGAGCTACCAGTGTAAAACGACAAACTAGAACTTGGAAATGCTGTTTAAAAAAAGCTCCTCGTGAGTTATTCCTGTTTAGTACCCAAAAAAGAACATGCTGCTATCGAGAATGAACTACCTCTTTTCTCCTATGTTTGCACAGTCAATCATCACTCAGCAAAACAGTGCTAAATGCAGTAATGGATTTGCATTAGTACATTAGAAAATGCCAAGTACAAGAAAATCTAGGGAGTAAACACATTCAGAAAATAAAAGATGAAAGATGCAGTTAAAAAATTGCTGCTAATTTATATCTCAGGGAAATAACACATATATGGACCATAAAATTATCTTTCTCACAATAAACTTCATTTTTGTAATTAGCTCTTCCCATAAAGTGGCTCCTCAATCCCACTCGCTATATTTTCTCCTTGCTAACAAGATGTAAACATAGTACCTCCCTTTTTTATTAACCTTGGCTAATTAAGCATCAGCTTGACAACCTTAACATCTGTCTTGTGAATGTTTCTCACAGTTTCAACAAACTGCTATTAGTATAACAATTTGGAATAGTATTGATTACTGTTACACAACTGAATTAGCTGAAGTTTTAACATAACTCCATAATTTTAAATAAGAAAGAAAGAAAAGCTTTTCAGTCATGGTAAAATAGGCTGAAAATTCATTAATACACAGCATTATAGATTATTTTTTTTAATAATTCACCAAAAAAAGTTTAAAAAAGAGATCTGTTTTGATCTGTGTATAATTCTTCACAAACTACTTTCAATTGACAGTGAAATCTCTGTATGTTAAAAGTACATAATGCTTTAGTGATCAAACATAAATTTGACCCAAAACATGAAGTAACTAGCTCTGTAATGAATATATGGATGTTTAAATTCAAATACATGATCAGATAGCATCTCTAATATATACATTGTCAAATTGCTTGGACACGAGTATCTGGTGTGAAGAAACTTTCCAAATGATACTATGAATTAAAGGGTACTATAGTAAGTTATTTTCATGCAACAGCAAACTTCTACTCTCAGGATTTAAATTAGAGGATAGATCAGCTAGCTAAATTCACTACATTGCTTCTGTGCCACAACTCTTACAGTCATTAATATAATGCAAATTACTTGGATCACGCACTGTGTAGAGCTTCAGCAGATGATAAGTATACATTTTCCAAGTATTTCAGCACTCTGCCATGTTCTGAGTTTTTCCTTACAGTAATTTCCCAGGTTAGTTATTCCATGACGACCCATACAGGATTTGAAGGTCACATTCCCTTGATTTCAAGTTAGATAAGCAAATACACGTAACTTACAGTAACTCATTTTGACTGATACAGATACTCTCACAACTGATGAGCAGTGATGCTGCTCCTGACTATGGAATGGAAACATACAGATTGATTCAGAAAAACTAGTTCAGTCCATAGACTTATTGCTGGAGGAAGCCAACATGAGTTACACATTAGTAATATTGATCACCTTCAGCATAGGTTCCAAACTATGGGAAGAAGGCAGCATTAACTATAGTAAGCCAACCAAATTCCAGATAAGGTATTTATACTACTTCTGTTACATCAGTGAGGTACATCAGGAATTTCAATTCCCTGTTTTTATTTCACAGATGTGTAGACCAATGCTTAGCTCTGCTAAAAACAACTCCATTCCTCAGGTCAAGTTCCTCACCTCAAAAATACATAATTAGCGATTATGGTTTAAACCAATTTCAAGACATTTAAATATTTAAATACCATTTAAATATTTTTGTATAAAAATACACATACTTCTGTTCTACATGAGGGTCACTCTGAAAATAATGCCTCCTATTTTATTACATTACCCAAGACATCAGAGATGGATGTTGGTAGTATGTCAATAGAGGTTGAACCTTCCCACCAATATTCAGTTACATGTGGTTGCTGTGTGACAGATGGCAGCAGAGGGGCAGTCTGACACAATGGCATCTGGCATGGAAGTGTAGATGAAGCAGAGGTGTGGAACTTAATTCCTCCATGTAGAAAAAAATGGTACCCACTGACATCCACTGATTCTTTCTGAATGTGTATGGAAATACAGCAGTGGATGTGAGCACAGTAAGGTGATGCATGGTGCATTTCAGTATTGAAAATAGAAAGAAACAAGCCACGTTGCAGGCAGCCATGCACAGTTACACAACAAAATAAACAGCATCTCCATGTGCTCATCCACATATATCAGCTACTGGTGGTGACTACATTGAGAAATACTGTTTTATAGCCGAGAATTTGCTCTATCNGCTTGACAACCTTAACATCTGTCTTGTGAATGTTTCTCACAGTTTCAACAAACTGCTATTAGTATAACAATTTGGAATAGTATTGATTACTGTTACACAACTGAATTAGCTGAAGTTTTAACATAACTCCATAATTTTAAATAAGAAAGAAAGAAAAGCTTTTCAGTCATGGTAAAATAGGCTGAAAATTCATTAATACACAGCATTATAGATTATTTTTTTTAATAATTCACCAAAAAAAGTTTAAAAAAGAGATCTGTTTTGATCTGTGTATAATTCTTCACAAACTACTTTCAATTGACAGTGAAATCTCTGTATGTTAAAAGTACATAATGCTTTAGTGATCAAACATAAATTTGACCCAAAACATGAAGTAACTAGCTCTGTAATGAATATATGGATGTTTAAATTCAAATACATGATCAGATAGCATCTCTAATATATACATTGTCAAATTGCTTGGACACGAGTATCTGGTGTGAAGAAACTTTCCAAATGATACTATGAATTAAAGGGTACTATAGTAAGTTATTTTCATGCAACAGCAAACTTCTACTCTCAGGATTTAAATTAGAGGATAGATCAGCTAGCTAAATTCACTACATTGCTTCTGTGCCACAACTCTTACAGTCATTAATATAATGCAAATTACTTGGATCACGCACTGTGTAGAGCTTCAGCAGATGATAAGTATACATTTTCCAAGTATTTCAGCACTCTGCCATGTTCTGAGTTTTTCCTTACAGTAATTTCCCAGGTTAGTTATTCCATGACGACCCATACAGGATTTGAAGGTCACATTCCCTTGATTTCAAGTTAGATAAGCAAATATACGTAACTTACAGTAACTCATTTTGACTGATACAGATACTCTCACAACTGATGAGCAGTGATGCTGCTCCTGACTATGGAATGGAAACATACAGATTGATTCAGAAAAACTAGTTCAGTCCATAGACTTATTGCTGGAGGAAGCCAACATGAGTTACACATTAGTAATACTGATCACCTTCAGCATAGGTTCCAAACTATGGGAAGAAGGCAGCATTAACTATAGTAAGCCGACCAAATTCCAGATAAGGTATTTATACTACTTCTGTTACATCAGTGAGGTACATCAGGAATTTCAATTCCCTGTTTTTATTTCACAGATGTGTAGACCAATGCTTAGCTCTGCTAAAAACAACTCCATTCCTCAGGTCAAGTTCCTCACCTCAAAAATACATAATTAGCGATTATGGTTTAAACCAATTTCAAGACATTTAAATATTTAAATACCATTTAAATATTTTTGTATAAAAATACACATACTTCTGTTCTACATGAGGGTCACTCTGAAAATAATGCCTCCTATTTTATTACTTTACCCAAGACATCAGAGATGGATGTTGGTAGTATGTCAATAGAGGTTGAACCTTCCCACCAATATTCAGTTACATGTGGTTGCTGTGTGACAGATGGCAGCAGAGGGGCAGTCTGACACAATGGCATCTGGCATGGAAGTGTAGATGAAGCAGAGGTGTGGAACTTAATTCCTCCATGTAGAAAAAAATGGTACCCACTGACATCCACTGATTCTTTCTGAATGTGTATGGAAATACAGCAGTGGATGTGAGCACAGTAAGGTGATGCATGGTGCATTTCAGTATTGAAAATAGAAAGAAACAAGCCACGTTGCAGGCAGCCATGCACAGTTACACAACAAAATAAACAGCATCTCCATGTGCTCATCCACATATATCAGCTACTGGTGGTGACTACATTGAGAAATACTGTTTTATAGCCGNAAACCAATTTCAAGACATTTAAATATTTAAATACCATTTAAATATTTTTGTATAAAAATACACATACTTCTGTTCTACATGAGGGTCACTCTGAAAATAATGCCTCCTATTTTATTACTTTACCCAAGACATCAGAGATGGATGTTGGTAGTATGTCAATAGAGGTTGAACCTTCCCACCAATATTCAGTTACATGTGGTTGCTGTGTGACAGATGGCAGCAGAGGGGCAGTCTGACACAATGGCATCTGGCATGGAAGTGTAGATGAAGCAGAGGTGTGGAACTTAATTCCTCCATGTAGAAAAAAATGGTACCCACTGACATCCACTGATTCTTTCTGAATGTGTATGGAAATACAGCAGTGGATGTGAGCACAGTAAGGTGATGCATGGTGCATTTCAGTATTGAAAATAGAAAGAAACAAGCCACGTTGCAGGCAGCCATGCACAGTTACACAACAAAATAAACAGCATCTCCATGTGCTCATCCACATATATCAGCTACTGGTGGTGACTACATTGAGAAATACTGTTTTATAGCCGAGAATTTGCTCTATCAAATAGAAAGAATACAGTGAAGCTATCTGTTGTCATTTCCATGAAGATAAATGGGAAGCATTATATTTGGAGCAACTTACTTCCAGCTGTATAAACACAAGAACACATACTATAACCAATTATCACACTACTTGATTATCAAATTCTGAAAGCTTGTTACTTCACAATTATTTCTTCAGTTGCACTTTAGTTGATCAAAAGTATTGACAGCTAATATCCTAAAATAAACCAGTTTTAGAAAACAATACAGCAATTCGTCAGGAAATAAAAGCACCAAGGATGGACAAGGCAAATCAGTACCTTCATTTACAATACATGATCCCCTCAAGCAGGAAAACCAATTATCAGATAAAAATAGATCATTAATAGGATTTCACTGAGAATAGATTTAAAAAACAACAACAACAGAACCCACTCATCAAACATATAACTAAAGAAAAGAGTGGTGAGTAGACTACATAAAATTGGAAAATTATAAATTTAGAATTGGTTGCCAATGATCTCTGGTAGGCAGCAGGAGGCAAAAACACTGCAATGAAAAAGCAAGATAAAAGAAAAATCCTTTAAGCAATGTAGCATTCTCCTCATATCTCAGTTATTAGAGATATCTTAAAATAATTCCCAGTACTTATTGCACTCAGCACTAAAAAGGCCTCTCCTGTGCAAAACAAAGGCAGTTTTCTGTTGTGTCTTCATAAACAGATAGAATATAAACTGAAATCTACATTCAAGTATGTGTCCACAGAGATTTAAAAGCAGAGATTAAAAGATCTCCAGAAGTCAGCAGATCAATGTTCAAGTTATTAAGGGAATGTCTGGAACCTTGGATCTGGTGGTGGGTCTGGATGAAATTCTGATTTGGGAACATATGTTCAGGACTGGCTAATAAAAACATCTGTATGTGTCAGAACTTAACTCTCAAAGTCTTGCTAAACTGTATGTTCATTAGGAGACATGAATCAGCAAAAATCGTCTGTTCCAGATATACTTTACATTTACAGCAAAAATCTCAGCATTTTCATTTACAGTGTAACATTTTTTCTTGTTACTGTTACTAATGCTTAAACTGTAAACAGTAAAAATTGGAAAGCTGCGATATAATGGAATTTACATGTGTAAATGACAGTATATTTCTTGAGAGATTCAGAAAATTAACAGATGTTTTAAAAATTATGGCAAATTATTAACTGATATGTCAATTTGTTCTAATAATTCCAAGCAGGTCTAGATCAAAGCCCTTCTTTCTTTCTCCAACTTAGTACATTTACACACTTAATACTCCCTATGAAAAGCTCCAAGTATTGAAATAACTCACATATACATTTAATTTTGAACTTTTTTTTTAATAAAATCTTTCTCCCCAAAATGCTGAGGCTGAGTACCTGACAAACTTCGTCTCTCAACAATTCACAGGAGCAAGGAGTATTAACTCAGTATACAGTAGTGTCAGAAAGTAGTGCAGGAATAAAAAACAGAATGTGATTCTTCTTCTTGAGGTAGTACCTGTGCAGACCAAAGCTGCTTTGAATTCTTACTCAGCTGTTCTACATTTTCTCCTACAGACCATGACAGCAGTGCTCTTTCTTCCCAAAGACAGGAAGATAAATATTCAAAGGAGCACCCCTCCTCCAGATAACAAGTCAGACTCATGAACAATGGAGGCCAAAACTGTGGGATGCCTGGCAGCACCAGGACAGAAGTGTTTGACATTGTACACCTCCTCACAGATGCAACTAGTCTCCCTTGACCATCTCAGAATACCGTGAGTCCTTAAAATACATGAGCATATGGATCTACCCAAATCCAAGTTGTTATTAGTACCCAAACTGCCATATATATTGATATTCTTTATATAAGGAATGTCTTTCCAGTTCCCTCCAGAAAGATGGGAGACAGGTCCTTCTGAATCTCTTTTTGTTTTTCTCATAGCTATTTTGGAGTGGTTTGAAAAAAAATGTCTATGTTCTAATATGTTGAGAGCAGTTAGGGTCGAACCATTTTTCCCCTCTCATCTTTTTAACTGAAATGCTCAGAAACAGTTTACATTCCTCTACTCAGTATTTATGACTGTCTCTTCCGCTCTGAAATAGAGCCGCAGCCATTGTGATAAACATACTGAGAGGTTATCTAGTTACAGCAGCTTTTCTTAAAACCCTGTACATCCTTTGCCAAAGTTCAACCGTGCAATCTCCACTGAAGGCTTATTTTGGTCCTGCTTTATGGTTTTCCTAAAGTCATGGACAGCGTTTCATCTTTAACATCATTAGCCATTTATTTGTATTTTCCCACTCCTCAGTCTGACTTTAAAGAGACTACATTTCAATAGATGGTTTTGTTGGACATTAAAATTTCACTTTTTGCTGAGGTAAAAGAATATTGTACTTCCTTTTCTTTTTACAAATTTCAGTCACCCCAAGGTTTGACCACACTACCTAGCCCTGTGGCCTATACTCATTTGCCTTCTCCCTTCCCTGTTATAATTTGACTGTATCTCCTTCAAATCAGACTAGGCTGTATCTGAGTACTGATATGCATAAATAGGTAGCACATTCAATACGTATTAGACTTGAAATTAGTAAGTATATTCCTTTTAAGTCATGTCAGCTGCATTCCCAATCTGTACAAAGTTGATGAAGAATTTCATATAATGAATGTACTGTCATTCTTTCTATCCAGAAAGCTAATGCCAAGCAAAAATGTCAGGGATGAAAAAACTGCCATCCTTTGTGCCATACTGTATTATTTTTACTTCCAAGTAATGCAGAGCCAAATACTTTCTATTCAGAGCAGGAAAACTAAAAATCAGTATATGTATCACAGCAATCTGACAATTTTGAGAATTCTTATTCTCAAAATATATTTAAAGCATAAAGATAGTTCTCACCGAGCTAAGAGAAATAGACCCACCAACAATAAAGCAGAATCTTTATGAGCCAGCTCTGCAGCCCCAGAGACAATTCTGCAGCTGCCACAGCAACCAGCAGAGGAGCCAGCCAAGAGACCAGACAAGAAGGCAAAGAAGAGGTCAAAGCTTGAGAATCAGACTTGGCATTGGGATTTTACAGCTGTCAGAGATGCTCAATGAGAGAAGTCACTGTTCTCTACACTTCTTCCACCAAATGCTTGGGATGGTAGGAAAT
>VXAB01003844.1:287198-320363 GCA_013399175.1 Odontophorus gujanensis | reverse complement strand
AAGCCAACAAATCTACAGCCACTAAAAGCCAAGACAGTGCTGAAAGGCGATACACGCCACCATTTGTTTTGCCACAGCACTGCAATAGAAAGACACTATGCCAAAGGACAAGAGTCATTTGCAATGCAATTCTGTAGTGGTATGGACTGTTAGACCTCCAAACAGATGGCTTTCTCTGAAAAAGAAATATCAATGAACAAAATGAAAATAAAAACTAGATGACTACGCTTTTCTTTCCTGTGTTTTTCAGTTGGAGTGGTGCAGAAGAGTATTTTGTTTTTTAAAAGGTGATGTTTTTTTCTTTTCTTTCTAACACCAAACCTTCTTTTAAATTCCCCTTTGCATACCTACTACCAGCACCAGCTGGAACACTGATATGTTATCAACAAGTTATACACAATTTATTTTTCAAACTGTTTCTACAGAGCACTGAGAAAATGTGAAGCTGTGTTTTCTACATTATTCCTGTATATACACACAAACACCTGTTAATCACAGGCTCAAAATGTGGAATGAAATCTGCAAGCTTTAAAACTCACTAAACAAAATTAGCAGGACCTCTGCACAAAAGAACAGAATCAGACAAACTTCAGTTTCGAAGAAGTTAATTATAAGAGCATGCAAACCCCTTGAGGTAGCAGCAGTTTTCAAGAAAGCTGTATTTACAAATTCTGTGCTGACAAGCCAAGTAACTGCCAAATAATGTTTAAAAACAAAAGAAAGGCTCCTAGAAAGTGCCAAAAGAAATGCTATATGCTGTCTTTATGATTCAGGCTTTACAAACAGAAAGACAGAGGATATTTGCACTGAGATTCTCACAGGCCCTGTGAATGAGGCACACTCCATACTAAGCAGACTCCCAAGAAAGTATCTTGCATATCAGCACAGACTGTAAAGATGAACAGAAGTTCATCTGCAATCAAAAGCAAAAGAAAATTAGAAATAAAGTCAATGCAATCAATGTCAAAAATGCATGGCTGTGTTAAAGAGGCTCTTTAAACATAGTTCAAATAAATAACAAAACTCTTAAAAAACATTTGTGACTGAATATTTCATTTTCTCCGGTGTTGTCTTACTCCATAATCAGCCTCTATATCTAGCTATAGATTGAGATATAAACTCTCATTTCATTTTCTGAATCTAGAAAATCAGCAATATCAAATTCCTAGTTCATAACATTCTTAACTCCATGGTATGTTATCTATTTCTTCAATACTACATTCCCATGTCTTCTCTGCTTTTCTTGGATCATGTGAATCACCAGAAAGCTGTATCAAGGCAACCTTCTCAAGAAGGCTTTCCACCGTTATACAAATAAGACCTCTAGTGGTTGAATAAACACAACTACTACCGTATTTAGAATTTCTAGTCACCTCTTCTCCAAGATAAAATCTTACGGTCATAGTATCTCCCAACTAGAGTTCAGCCACTAAAGGCATATCTGCAGACCTCTTTTGAAAGCTGTCCATTCAAGGTGATAAACTTACTTTATCTTAAGCCTGAGTGCATGGCTTAGTTGTTAAATGCAGGGACAGAAACATAATCAACAAAGAACAGAACTGTCAACGAAGGTACAAAAATAATTTCACATCTTCCACGTCACAGAATTCTAAAGATCTTAAGAATATTTAAGACACATACATAGACGATGCACTTCACAGGTAGGGTGAATACCCTGGAAGAATAGCACCCACACAAAATAACAAAAGTGGATGGTATATTTTTGTATAGCTTATCCAGATGGTATAAAGACAACCAGTAAATAAAGAAAGGCTCACCTGTCACTGATGGTCGAGGCTCATCCAGGACTCCACAGGGGAGGGATCTCAAGCAAGAGATCCTTTCCCAGTGGTGGTCAGCCTTTAAATGGGGTCTGGGAGAGTTGGAGACAGACTCCATCCCTTTTGGTCACACAGGTGCATTGCCTTCACCTGTGCTCCTTGGCTGACTCAGTGCTCGCCTCAGGTATCAATCAGTGGTTCAGGCCATGATTCAACAGTTCCCATACACCACCACACCAGCATTTAATCATAACCCTTTGATTACCAGAATCACAAGTGAATGCTCATTTTCTTTCTAAGCCACTGGATTTTCCTGCTCTTCCTCATATATACTTGATCTAGTTTTAAACTCTAGTCAGTACTTGAAAACAGAAACACCACCAACTCTGACCTATGTTTGTGGCAATGATTTGCATTTGGATTGGTAAAGTGCTGCCAAAGCATCAGAAATATGCTCTCAAATAGCAAACTGACTTCAAACATTATCAGACCTGAAACTGTCAAATACTCTTAAATACTATGTTGACACAAAACACTAGCACATAATAAAATATCTGAATTTAGGTTAACAAGTATGGGTAAAATTCTCCAATCCATGTAATTGCTGCCTTCCTTTATTGCAGCAATCCAGAAAATTGTTATTCTGCTAACAATTGTCCAAAGGAATCATACACGGAAAAAAAAAAACAAAAAAAAAACAAGAAGAGCTTTTAAAACTGATAGCTCATCTATATTTGTTTTCATAGTTCAGTCATTGTGAATAGGTACACATTTGTACATACATAGCAGTTCTAATGAAACAGTATCTCATGTTTAGCCACATTTAGAGATTCTGCTTTATTTTTAATGACTCAACAGCTCACTGACAGCACCCTGATGCATTTGCAATCTCACATGCTGTTATAATGAAAGAGACAATGCTGGAAAAGTTCAGTTGCTACCCTTTGCAAAACACCGTTTACCTAATTAAACACCTCAAACCTTCCTGTTTTGAGCAGAGGCCACCACAGCAAACTGTGGCTCACCATCAGTCTATCAGGTACAATACAAAATGAAGACTTCTTCAGAAAGTGCTAACAAACTTGGGTTTTGTTCTGGCTACACAAGAACCAAGTAATTAGCTTTTTGGGCTACGTAAACATTTTGTGTGTAATTTTTACATTTCACACGTGTTTTAACATAGGCTTGCCGTGATATAAGACTAATTGTTTATCACAGAGAAAACATTGATCTCTGATGAAAAATAGTGTATGGGCACAGAATAAGAACGCTGTACATTGGAGTCCCACCTTGACAGAGACAACCTACGTGTGAGGCAGAAACCCAAACACTGGGTAGTCGTCTCAGGCTCTTCGCAGTTTCAACACTGATTTTCCAGATGTAGCTACAATTCTGCAATGCTACACACATTACAAAGGTGTCTATGACAAAGGATACTTTCAGCTATAGCTGGCTGTAGGCACGAAGAATTTAACATGAATTTATCTTTTAAGTCTTGACTTCATGACAAAAGGAAAAATCTAAGCTATTATTACATGTTACATATTGTATACACATAAGAACATGGTAGCACCAGCAGAACTTCATTAATATTACTGCACCATGGCAAAATCTCTAGACAATGTGCTAATGAAAGGTGACAGATCAGCAGGCTTCTTTTGTTTCAAACAGACATAGGAAAGCTGTAAGTCTTCTACCAAACTTTAAAAAAACACAATGCAACTTTTTACATATTAGCCACAATTTCTTCGTGGGATCAAAAGAAGCATCTGTCTCACTTTATAGCTTCTAAGACGATGCTCACTGCATCTCTGCAGCTCAGATTTCTTCAGAGGCAAGCTGAGCAATGATACAGCTGCAGTTCTTAATACAATGTGACACTGCAAAAGAAGATTCAATCTCTTCTCCTTTTTCTTCAGCATTTGCATTAGGAAGGCAATTCTAGTAAATAGCTTCCCTGGCTAAATTTTGTGAAATATATCATACAGCTGTATGTATTCTGACACTTCAGAACACATTTTTCAACATACAGCTTTTGACTCACTGCTGTACGCATTTTATTATTTTCATTATTATTTTATTTAAGCTGCATATCTCAGAGGTTAATCTATGACTGGGGAGGGGACAGAGAAAAGCAGCCTGCCACTACTGTTACTCACCCCATCTCCAGAATCAGGGAAAGGAGGGAAGGGAGGAGATTCACAGAAAAACAAAGTGGTACAAAGCCCGACTGACAGTCAGCATACTCAGAATTCAGAATTTCAGCAATGCCGATAAAAAGACCATGCAGTGGTCAGAGAAATGTGGTCACTACTACCTAGGAAATCAGCAGTTACATTTTGTGCTACGTGGGGCTTTCAAGTTATGCACTTAACCCAAACCTGAAGTCATAAAAAGGCAGACCCACTTGTTCCTTATGACATATCCAAACTTAGGAAGACCAATTAATGAACTTATGAATATAATGATAACAGTGTCACTTTTCAATCTGCTGTCCCCATGGGGAGGAATAGGGGCACGTATCATTTTTACCACATGATGTACTTTTGACTCTGAAGGTACAGCTTGCAGACAGAATCTGAAAGCAATTTTAGTCCCCCGCAATTACAGAGAGAGAAACAAAAGCACTTACAGAAAGAAACACTTTATAACCAGTCTAATGGATTCTTTACTCATATGTAAGGAGTTAACCCTCAAATCTTCCCTACAAACACAACATAGTATGCTTTTTAAAAATGTAATAGACATTTCCCCAAACGAAAATCACTAGAAAGACATAATCAATTCTCTGTTTCTCTTGCTTGCCCCTGTAGCTCCTATAATCACATAGGAAATAAAGTAGAACTGCCAAATGCAAGCAGTGTTAGATTAAACCAATACTTCAACTTTTCCAACTTACTGTTCATCAGGATGTATGAATGCTTTATCTGTTACTAACTACTTCTGGTACAGACATCTTTTTAGAAGCTTGAAAAACAAAGAAAGTATCTGAAGTCAATAACTTATTTGATAATACATAATTGTAAAAAAAATTAAACATTTATTTTAAAGAAGTTTATTCCCATTTCACCTAATCTTAAAACAAGTTCCACACAGGATAGTTTACAATGGTTACGAACTTCTGAACAAAAGCTGAAATGCAGATAAGCTCGAGTACTGCGAACAGTATGAGATAACATTTCAAGATTAATAACAGACACCCTCATATTTGATACTGGTTTATCTGTAATCCCCTTAACACACTCACAGTCATACAAACTCACTTTACATCTTATGACAAATCCTCTGACTAAAACTAACCTTGATCAAACATACTACGGTTATGAATTCTCAGCAGCTTCTAACTAAATCTCTGTTGTAGAAATTCACTGTAGAGATTCAGCTGATTACAGGCACACGTTAGCAATCTCTCACGACATCAAGAGCACCGTTCAAGGCACTAGAATAGAAAGCAGCAGCACACCAGGCTCCTTGCACACTACCACAGTTAACAAAAAATCCCTCTGAAATTTTAAACATCACATCACTCATTTCTGATCAGAAGTGTGACATTCTGGATTGGCACTTCCTCCCAGTATAAAGATAAAGACGCAGTGCAAAAATAAAGTAATTAAACCCCACCTCTTCTGACATTTACATCATACCATGACTTATGATCAACTTCAGTCTGCATTCAATAAAACATCTGATTAGAAAATATTTTTACAAGTCTGTATATAACAGCTTTTCAATCCAGTTCTGCATTGCAGAATTTAAGTTTCAGAATCAATTTTCAGTTAACTGTGTCAGGTAATTCTCTGCACTTAAAAGAAACCCAATAAACAACAACAACAGAAGACCAACCACAAAACAACCAACCAAATGAAAGAGATTTTTTTTTTTTTTAATAAAACTACAGTTTTAAAAGCAAATTATGCTTCTGAACTCCTTCTGAGGTATGGGGAAAAGTATAGCAACTAATTTAGCACATTTTTAATAAGAGATTGGAAGAGATTGGAGAACTCCTGCAGTATTTTTCCAATACATCACTAATTACATTTACTATATTGAGCAGTGGTGTAACAAAGGCAGTAAAACTAATACTAAAGTAGATCTTAACACGCTAGACCACAGAACATTAGTAGTTATTGTAGAAAATAATAACAAAAAACAAATTATTCTGCAAGTTTCTAGATGGAAACTATGCAAGCCAAAACATCACATCATTAAAACTCTCTGAAGAGAGATGTTCCTACCTAACAGACAATGCAGAGGCACCAACACAAGAATGACTGGATTTCTCCTGCCATTTGGAGACATTTCTATTCAACTTCTGCTCTCTATTTCTTTTCTAGTTGCAGCTGCAAAACCCTCATTTTCTACCCTTGGGATTCCCTTACCTGCTCAGAGTTGTTCATTTTCACTCTCAGTAATCCTGACGATACAAATGACAAATTGGATTTATCCTCAAATGGTACACAGAGTTTCTTCTTTTTTATTTTAAACTACGAGCCTCCTTAGACAAAAGAGCCATGTAAAACTTTAGAAATGGGAAGAACAACACAATCTCTGGAAAGGGAAGGCTTGTAACAAAAATAATAATTAAAAAAATGCCATTGCAAACTGCATCACAGATGTATGGTAATACAGTTTCTAGATTCCATAGCCTCTAGCAGATGCTACTGTCCAGGCTTTTTCTGACAGTTATGAATATCACATTTGCAAAAAAATATTTAAATAGTTTAACTGAATAAATTAATACATTATTTACAAAACAATTCATTTTCATGAAATACTAAGCCAACCTTTGGGATAGCTGTAAAGCCAGGTGGCTCTGAATGTTCATACTCTATCTTGTCATTAAGTAATTAATAAACAATCTAGTGGAAGGTAAACAACGAATATGAATAGGTATTAACATGGCTTTTGTTTGACAGCTCCCACTTCAAGTCAGGAAGCTGTACATTCTGATCAGGTGTGAGCTGAAAAAAACATTTACACATGAAAGGAAACCTCTTTGTGGGTAATATTAATTTAAGTGGGTTTTAAAGAGATATGAATGTCTGATTCTTATGCGTTCTTTAAAATGTCTTGTAATTGTCTTTAAAGATCTATTCTCTATTCATACTGCCTTTTGAAGTTGTCTCATTTTGGCAACTGTACACAATCCCAGAAGGAATGGAAAAAAATATTCCTATTCAGTCTTCCCCTGTTATTTTTCCAGATTGACACTTCTGAAGCATTTGTTAGCATACTGAAGGAATATGCTCTCTTCCTGGAAGATTTCCCGAAGTATGTTCTCCAGTCATCCTTTCTATTATAGGTATGGCTTAAAAATACAGTACTAAGTACCAAATTATGTTAAATTCGTGAGGAAGCACAATTCCAGAAGACACACTCACATCTGCTGAAATTTCTGAAGGAATCCACATGTGTTCAAATGTTGCTGTGATCCTTCTAGAAAGTTAATGTCTTAAAAGACATGAGTAGCACCTCATACATTTTGCCCCCTGTTCCTGCTCCCACCTGGCTGACAGCAAAAGATGACTGATTCCCTTTTTGCTGCTGTTGCTGCTCCTAAGAAGAGTTCTTAAAGTACTTCCTATGGCACTGATTCCTCAACCCCCGCTATCATGTCACACCCACGCTGGCAGTGTCTAATTTAGAATTACAAGACCTTACATGGAGTAACACAACTGAAAAAAAGTGCAGAGTAGAGCTAGAAAAATCCAGGGTAGAACCTACACACATGACAATGACTTATTAAGGCAGGATGAACAGTAGTTGCCTAACTTAACTAATTTTTTATTACAAAATACATGAAGTTCTTTTGAAAAAAGTGGATATGCCATTGTTTATACACATTGTACACTTTCATACACAGGTCTGGCTATGTCATTTCCAGTCATGAGCAGACCATGGAAAGGTTCACACCACAAATCAACAAAGTGTGGGAATTAATTCTGAGGAAACACGACCACATATTCAGCTATACAAATACAACCTCTCTTTGTCCTCCCTTGGAATTTGGCCTAGATAAATCAATGATCAGACCTAGCTTTGCCATTTTTTTTGCACATAGTGCCTGATCAATCTGTTGAAAAAATTCTGTTTTAAAAAAAAAATAAAATAAAGCTTCATTTCAAAAAGCAACTGGACTACTTAAAAATAAATAGATGTTAATATGCATTTTCATTTCTGTAATACCAAAATGCTAGGAAATGCAAGCAGTATCTACAAACTCACATAGGTCTAAGAACCTTTTTCGTGTTTGTTTTCATTTATTTTGCCACTAATTTAAAAAAAAAAAAAAGAAGAAATCCAACAATAACAACAAAAGCCACATGAGAGGGCAATAAAAAGAACTGAGATAAAGTTTGATTTTGGAACTAAAAACATTCTGTGTTAATGTACAACCAGCAAAATTGTCATTTTTTTTGACCTCATTGATATGGTTGCAGGAATTTGGATCAGCAGTGAGCATTTTACAGAATTTTAAACAGACAGATCTATAAACCCTTCCCCTTTGAGAAGTTGAACCTTTCAATGAGGTGAGAAAAAATCTGAGAGGCAATCTGTTCTGCTAGCAGAATATTAACATATCTAAAATATCTGACATCTTTACTTTCAAACTAAACCTACAATTTTAACAACCATTTGAAAAGTACAGTTTAAACAAAGCACATAGAAATTTGAGTTCATTTTTAGTTTTCAACTGTTGTCAAATAAACTGAAGGATCAGTACACTACATTTTTTTGACTGCAGTAACCTTCAGAAACTTCCAGCACTTGTTTTTAACCAATGCTACTCTGTAACTTCCAATAACTTCTCGCTTGGTTTCAGCTTGAAATTAAACATCAAAAACTGTCTTTATGGCTCAGAATTGCACATCTAGGAATAAATGGACTTGCAGTGGTTTACCTGTCTAGTATAAATATAAAAATAAAATGATCATTTTGTAAAATATTAAAAATGAAAGCATACACTGTTTTTTTTTGTGTTTTTTTTTTAAGACTTTCAGATTTGATTTCCTATGCATATTAAGCTGTTCGCTGCTGAGAAATTCTCAAATGGAAACAATATGTTAATTGAAATCACCAGTGGCTTGGATTAACCTTTTTTAACATGCAGAATTAGTAACAACGCAGAATTATTCTACGCATGCAGACGTCAATGAACCAAATAATTTAACAATTTACATAAAGTACATTTCTCCATTAGTCTTTCTACATCTTCCTATTTTCATCACAATAGCAGGCACAGATGGGTGCTGGCTATAATATCTGTGTTACTAGAATAAAACGCCTGATGAGTAAGCTTACTAAGTATTTTCCTAAAAAAGATCTGTAAAGCTATCAGTGTTTTACAGCTTATCATTAAATATTTCAGAAAAAGAACCATATATATAGCTTTCCAATTAATATTTATTCAAATGTAATCATTTTTTCCTACAGTTCACTTCTTCACGTCAAATCAAACTGTCAGTCAGGAGTTCATTCAATCTGCACATCAAATACCTACCAGTAAATAGGATTTATATTTGTACCTGAAAACTAACAAAGTACTCAAGTTGCAAATTAAGTAGCAATATTCCAACTTACACTATAAATGAAACACCCTCAAGCAGTATACATGCATGCCTGCAAGTATGCATTAGTAGTATGAAAAGGATATACTGCCACAGAAAAGCAGAAGCAGGCAGATAAGCAAATATCTGAAGACTATTGCTGAAAAGTTTCAGCAGTAAGAAAGCTAAGTGCTGTCCAAGTGCCTTCAGAATTGATCACTGATTTTATCTGATTAAAGAGTAAATGCACTGAGGACAAAGAAACAATACCCATTGCACTGAAAATCCGGAGGAGGCCAACTGGAGGAGCACCAAGCTTACAGGTTTGAAGAACCTAGAATATGAAGGAACTAGCTCTGCTTAACTTAGAAAAGAGAAGGCTTTAGGTGGGAGGGAGTATCTAACCAGTCTTCTTCTGCCTAACAGGTAGTTTTGGAGAAGGTGGAGCTGCTCTCTTCACAAGAGTGTGCAGTAAAAGGACAAGAAGCCTTGGACCGCAAGCTGCTTCAGAGGTTTTTTGTCTCGATATAAGAAAAAAAATTCTTTGCCATAAGTACAATCAAATATTGGAAGAGGTTTCCCAGATAAGCGTGGACTTTCCTGTGGAAATATTGCCTCAGGGCTCAGCACATTCCGAAGCTGGTGAAAAAATCAGACTCCTGACCATGAAACCCTGGGGGAGATGATCAAGAAAGGAAGAAACAAGGGATGTAGTGAAGGATTCTTGGGTGCCTCACAGTCGGGCATTGCTTTGTTATGTGCATACTGATAAGAACTCACAGAACACTTGCTGCTGTTTAGCAGGATAGTCAACCAATGAACTGTTAGTGGAAAAGTACTGTCAGTAAGCATAAAGGTGTAAGAAGAGACAATGTTCACAATAAAAAAAAATATTTTCCTCTGACTCCTTGTCTAAACCCAGGTGTCTGTGTGGTCTCCCCACCACATCTTCCTTCACTGTAAGTATTCAAGTTTTAGCTTAGCTACCTTATCTAGGTTCCTGCTTTCAGCAGAACATTGTACCAAATAACCCCCAGAGGTCCCTTCCAATACAGATTACTACATGATTTCCTATGTGACACTCTGCAGCTACTCTGTTTTAAACTAGAGTCTGTCACAAACATAGAAACGATTTGGGGAAAAAAAAAAAAAAACTTTTTATGCACAGCTGTTTTGCTTGACCTTTGCACTGCCAGAATTCCATTAGTGTCAATGGATATATATCTGTATACACCATTTCAGCACATTTTTCTCCACTTTTTTTCCTATTTCTTTATTACATGAAGTTGGCCAATATATAAGCATATTTTACACAACTGCTGAATCCGAACCTACTGAATCCCCCATAAAAAGAAGTTATTTGTTTCACACATGTGGAAGGCTACAATACAGAACCATGTCTCAGTCCCACCCTGCCATAATGCTATTCACATATTTTATTTCTAAGAAATATGCCATCTAATACAGTTCCTTAAAAAAATAAAATAAATAACTTTTAAAAATCAGCTTTCACAGCATCACAGGGGTTGGAAGGGACCTCAAGAGATCATCAAGTCCAACCCCCCTGCTAAAGCAGGTACCCTACAGTAAGTCGCACAGGTAGGCATCCAGATGGGTCTTGAATATCTTCACAGAAGGAGATAATTATGCACCCCAGGATACCACTGGCCTCCTAGGCTGCAAGGGCACACTGCTGGCTCATGGCCAACCTGCTGTCCACCAGAACATCCAGGTCCTTCTCTACAGAGCTCCTTTCCAGCAGAGGTTAGCCCCTAAACTGTACTGATGCATGCGGTTATTCTTCCCCAGGTGCAGGACTCTACATCTGCCTTAGTTAAACCTCATCAGATTCCTCCCCACCCAACTCTCCAGTCTGTCCAGGTCTTGTTGAATGGTAGCACAGCCTTCAGGTGTGTCAGCCAATCCTCCCTTTATCACCAGAAGAAACACACTGCACTGAAATTTGTTTCAAAACATGTCAGGATTTTTTCTGTTTGTTTTTTAAGACTACAGAGGCTGACAAGCTACATAAAACTTATTTAAGAAGTAGATTCAAAATATCTTCAGTTGTACTCAGGATGCAATGTGTACCAACTCCTACAGTTATCTTGTAAGAAAACTATGATGCTACCTAGAACCAGATAATAAATACCCTTTCTCATCTACTAGAATCCGAACTACTTGGCTCTGGTAGTATTAACCAGGTTCTTTGGTATATTACTTCAGAAACAACTGCCAACTTCACTGCTGAGACAATTGAGCGTTAGGGTAATCACATTAAGAGCATTCAGAAAAGGCTTCTACTGCACACCAGGAGACCTTTAATGAAGAAACACAATGAAATTGAACTCTAGAGAAAAGCAGGTGTATCAAACAACTCTCAACAACTCTGATTTTGGATTAAACAGAACATCACTAACTTTTCAGCTTTGTTAATAAACTATGATTCCAGATTTTTACTCTTTGACAAACGGGCTCTCAGATCTTCTTTACAGAGTATTAAAAATAAAGCTTAAGAAAGGGATAATTCCCCTAACTCTACTCCTCACCTCTTAAAGAAGTTAGAAGCTTTCCAAAGCTCGTGAAGATACACTTCAAGCCTTATGAGGACTCTATGAAATCGAATCACCATGGTCCAAATGTTTATTAAGCCATATTTACTACAAATATTTTAGCTCTATCATTACACTACAATCCTGATTTTTATCTATACCCGAAGTAATTGCATTTTTCCTAAAATCATATTTGTAAACTATAAAATCATATTTTATATTACAGCCATCAACATGGCCCTCTGTTACTCCTGAGCATTTCCAAACTCATCCCCAAATGCCTTTGTGTAATGTAAAACAACCAGACTACATTCACTTCTGCACAAGTTTTCAGTTTGAGTGCTAGATATAGAATGAGTAACTTTCGGAGTTTTGCACATTGGTGCAAATATTTTACAGCTATTGTTTCAAAAAACTCCAATTAACCATTTAAACCAAAAACAAAACACAAACACTCTACTACTAAGTGTTGGACATATAACTGACTTCCGGAACTCAGCTTTCAGAGTAGACCTGAAAGCTGTTTCATTATCATTCTTCTTTTTAATTTACACATTCATAAATTTTATGTAGTCATCAAGAATAAAGCTCTGCATCATTGATTTTCAAAGTAAAAACAAAAAGTGTTGCTGAATTGTGGTTATATCTTGTTTTAACCCATGCCCTCAGCAATTCACCAAATTTCTTGTGATATTTTTTTTCCCTCGATCCTGTGTAAGAAGTTATTGGCAACTGGGAAACAATTTCACAAGAGCACAGTCATTTACTTGCTCAGAGTTCCTTACTTGCACAGGTGGTTCACAATGAAAATATGTATCTATAGTAAAGCCTGAAGAACTAAACCAACTATGTAACTCAACTCTTCCATAAGGATGTTAATAAGGGATTACTGTTTCCTACTTTGAGGACATGTATCTAATTCTTTGTTTGAAAACTGCACTTCCTTCCCTCACTTAGCATCCGCCCATAAGTAAAAGAGGGGAGTTTCATGCTCCAGGTTCAAACTATGTTGCCATGGAAGCAGATGTTGGATTGATGAAAATAGGTCAACTGTTCAAAAAGAAAAATCACTGTTTTAATACTGCAATATTATTAAATGTTATTATTTTAAAGTTTAGTATTATTTATTAACATCTGCATATTGATTTATTATATTTAATTAGCACTTACTTTGGAGATACAATATGTATTCCCACAAAATGTAGGCAGCAGTAGAATCAGTATTGCTAATGAAAAATTATTTCACATAAACCTGTTAAGAGCTTGGTATAGAATGCTCATAAGAATACCAAACATACTTCTTCACATCTGTACTGAGTCAAATCTTGCCACATAACCACATTTTCATGTGAAAGAACTTTAGTAGCATTGTTAAAAACACTGACATTTTTTGATAAAAAATAAAATTCCGGTCATTGCTACCATCTATGCTTAGCTTGGTAAGAACAGCACATTCTCTGTTTAGCTTTGCATCAAACCAGGTATAAATATTCAACCGGAGTCTCAAAGACTTAAATCTGATAAAAATATTTAATGACAGCTAAGATTTAAGTAGGTTACCCCATCCACTGAACACATGAAGGCATACGTAGCCTACAAAAAAGTAAGTTTCTTGTATTCCTTAACATCTTGACACTGCCTGCCAAACTGTTAACGTAGCACAAATACACCATAAAATTCTCACCTCCATCTGGAGCAAACACCAGAAAGTAAAATAACTCATCTGTATCATTCTTCTGCACAAAATCTCTACTAGGTGATCTAAAGAGCTCTTCTGTTGACAATCTGGCACAAGCAACAGAATTTTTTCCTATCCTCACAGTGATGTACTTAAACAGCACCAAGTCTGTATTAGAGGCTTTGTGTAATGCATTCTGTTTCTGCACTGCTTTTACAACTAACGTGCCCAACAATTTTTAATAATACAGCAAAAGTGTAAGGGAATAGTGCCAATAACATGAGATCTGCATTCCTTTCCTAGGTTAGGAATCTTCCTCTAGGTGAAGCAAGATTTACAGGAGAGATTCCATGGTGCTCAAGTTCCATAAATTTAATCCAGCAGAAACATACAGCACTACTATAAAGGGCAACACTGCCTTCCATACAGCACTGTTTCTGTCCTTCTCCCTTTCACCAGTGAACTGGATCAGACAGCTCTGTCAAATCAGTTTCCCGATCTGATTCATCATGCACCAGATAAAAGAAAGTGCCAGTGTAACAGATTAAATAGATACCCAGGAAGAGAAGGCAAAAATATACCATCTCCTTAAGCTACCAAAAGTCATCTTGCTGCTGAAACCAACTGCAGACCCACAGCATCTAGTCATTCTTCCTTCCTTCCTCTACTTTTTGAAATTAGGTTTTTAACTTGACATATGTTCAACATAACAACTGATAACAAAACATTACTGTAACTGAGAACATCTGTCTACACAATGGAAACTGCCTTCAACAGAAGGAAAAATTATACTTGTTGGAGTCACTTTTGTAATTTTACATATAGATAGAGATATTTAGAATTTGTTTCACTTTGGAAAACTCCTCCAAATGATACTTTTGTACCTTGTGCTATAAAACTTCTTGCAAAATTGTATGACCCATGCTACTCTAACTCTTCAGAAAACAAACCTGTGGAAGTGTGAAATATTGTTTAAAGAACACTGCAACACTGTCCCTCAGGAGACTGCAAAAGTTTTAAATTTCAAATACATCAGTTTTGGAATTGTTCATAACCAACAATATCTAAAAAGTCATATGGCTTGCTAGGCTGCAGACTTTTTCATATTCCTCAGACAATGAATAGTTTATAACAGCAGAAAAACAGCAGAAAAAATTAAACCAGCACACTTTGAAGTATTAAGTACACTGGATACCTACAATTAAAACTATTTTTAAAATATATCTTTCCTGACAAGCACACTATGAAGTGTATTTTTTTCCTAATAAGAACACGAAAAGTTGATTTCTCTATAACCAAATGGCTCCCTCTGCCCTCTGACTCAGCTAGCATTACCATCCGTTTGTCCATTCGTATAAAGTAGTTTGCTCTAGATGAGTAGCCTTGTCCAAGTTGTTTTTTGATATAAAAACATTCTTGTTTTCTCTCCTTTCAGCATTGATTTATCTTTTCCCTTCAGACTTCCTTCCTTTCATTTATTCCTCTGTTTTATTCCCCTTTCCTTTGGATTTATAGATAATGTGTTTGAGATACACTGTTAAAAAGAAATCCCAAGAGCTACCTAATTAGAACACAGGAATTGCACAATGGTACAGGATCACATATAAGCTGAATTAAATTGAGGGAGAAAAAATTCTTCTATTCTCCTATGGCCTATCAAGAAACAGAGGCCTGCTCAGAGACCAGATGGACATTAAAACTTAACTCTGGTTACGTTTAGTCACATAGTTTTTGTGATATTACCTCTCTGGATATACTATCCAGCAGTCAACTAATCAGAACACTGCATTTAAATTGTCTGATTAGTTTTACATTAAAACATTTCACTGAGGCTAATGTCAATGTTCACACATGCATAATAGAAAATAAATCTATCAGGTTGTCTGTGGACTTCAGAAAACTGGTTGATGTGTGATTAATACCTAGAGTTAACTGCAAACTTTAAGCGAGCACATAATTCACTGCATAACCCACAACGTCTGTAACAGCCTCAGAGAAGCATTATAGAGGCTATACCTCAAGAAGGCAATCCAACAACCATACACAGACAACACAGAAAAATAACCCAACTTCCTAAAAGCTAAAATAGCATTGCTTTAAAATTATTTAAATTTCTTGCATTGTACGAAATTTCCAATAGAATGATACATAAGGACAACGATCTACAACCTGTTACAATAAAAATGGACAGTAATTTGCCTGAAAAGAAACTCAAGTGTGTACTACATAGAATTAGGAAAATATGAAATTAAAACAGTCTTATAATCACTAGTATTTAGTCCTTGTACATCCTTGCTTCAGATAAGCCATTATGGGAAACATTCATAAAGATGAAGAATGTATTGTGAAAGTATAGCAACAACATTCACAGTACATGAAAGCACAGAAAATAAAAAGCAAGGTTTTGACACTTATTGGATAGGGAAAGCTTTTAAATCCTTTTAAAATAAGCAGAAGAAATCTACTTACTGGTATAATTTCCACTGTTCTTCATGTTGCTTCCTACTAAAACATATATCTGAACACTGTTTGAAGTCAGACTTACCTCTACCAATGCCACAGTCAGAACAAGGTCCATTTTTGAGTCCGGGAAAAGGGCATTCACTTGTGGAGACATTCCAATCAGTATGCAGTTAGTAACTACTGATATTACACTCATCGTTTCAAAAGCCAACTGAAATGAGACACAAACAGATTTATAGTTATGACCATTATCTCTGATTTACCAGTCCAAAATGTGCTCGATATATTTTCTCTCTCTCTATTAAATCCTTGGAAGACCCTTCTTAAAACTTTTTGTTGTTGTTCCATCATTTGAATTCTACAATGTAGACTTAATTTGTAAGTCATCTAGATGATGTAAACCACAAAAACTGACAACAACACGACCACAGTGAGGCTTGTAATACCACAAAGCACATCTGGCAAACCTGAATTTTTCTGTAATCTAATGTATCTGTGCACATGTGCATTTAAAGACTAGTAACATCCTAGATGAAGGTAATATCAAATCCCTTCCTGAAAAAAATCAGAACAATTCTCACGGGAAATAAAGTAATAAATAAATCAGACAAAAAAACATGGCCAGGAAAGCAATCTTAACCTTGGTATCTTCATGACTCCATCTGAATGCACAAAAGATTGTGTATTCTTCTACAGTTAAACACTTGAACATGTATTTCTTTCAAATTAAAAGAAAAACAGCAAAACTAACTGTCCCAGCACTCCAATTTTGTTTTGTCCATGTGTTAAGCGATCAGAAAATGTAGGAATGGTTCAGAATTTTTCTTTCTAAAATAGCAATCAGTTTTTCAAGCTGAATGCAGTTGAATTTATCGAAAGAAAGGTTTACATTTAAGCGCATGCAACTCTGAGAAGCTCTTATGTATAAAGTTCCCACAAATGCCTGAAAATATAGTATGTCAATTACTTTTGCAATACAGTGATTACTTATTCCAATAACTCATTCTCCTGGAATGAGAAAAGCTGATATGGAAAAGTAGCAATTATAACAATGAATTAGCAGAAGTAACTTTCTCCTTGACAGTAAGCTGTTGACTCAGCTCACATTACAAAATAATTCCAGTATTTCTTTAACAGAAATATTTCAGCCAATGCTCTAAATTCCCACGTAAAACAGATTACTAAAATCAAATCAAACAAACTACTAGTTTATTCTGTCCTTTGTCCTCACCATGCATCAACAGAAAACTTAAACTAGAGTACAGATCATCTCCTAGACCTTTCCTCCAACGTGCTTCACATCACTGTTACAGAAAACTTACATATTTGGATATGACTGACTACCCTTCTTCCTCTGAGTTTGGAGCAGTTCTGCAGAGTTTTTATTGGTCAGAATCAGTTTACTAACAGTCTACTCAGGAGGTCCCAAACGAGCTGGTGCTAGCACCATCACATCAGCAAACAACTGGGATCATAAAATCCTTAATCAACTTCCAGCATGAAACTGTAGAATATAATTTAGATTATTAAAACTGTAGTAGATTACACCTCTATAGGAGAGTACAGCCTCTACACTCAGACTTCAGCTATTTTAAAATTAGTCAGCTTGAGTACCAGTAACCATGAGAGCACAACACAGCCAAGCGTGACCCAAGATTTTAAGTACCTACCTACCATTCTTCAGCTTTCTGAAACTACATGAGATGAGCTACATGCTTCTGAGATTGCACCAGATGTTACCTGTTCCAGAATACTTTCGCTATCAATTACTAGGCAATACCTGGCAGCTTTGGTTTGCTGTATTGTAACAGAATCACAATATATATGCATACAAGGACTAACAAAAGGATTGGCATTCTTTTCAAAGGCAACTGAAAATTACACATGGTTGAAAACCTCACAAAATGTACTACAGTGGGATAGTATCATAAGATACTGAAGATGACAACATACCTTCTAAAAAGCAGTTGATGGTGAAATGCATAGCTGTGATAAATTTGGTGAAACATCATTTATATTTATTAAAAAGAAACAAAGATTACCTGCCAAACACCAATATTTGCTGTAGGTTCTGCAAATGGACGCTTGTAAACTCTACACATCTTTAAGGCATCAGAATATATCTCTGTGATGTTGTTTAACACTGCAAAGACAGCAGCCAACGGATAAACACACGAGAAAAGACTGACATAGCCAAACTGTAAAAATAACTCCAAGTAATCATCAAAAGTACCCTGGAAAATAGAGGGAAAAAGAAAAAAAAAAGAAAAGAACAACTTTTACCCACAAAAATACATGAAGATGTGGAATTAATAATACAGCAATTAATAATACAGCTATAAACATAGTTCTTCACGTCAAATCATCTGTTTGGGGATGACCAGCAGTAGGAAAAAAATACATCCTCTCAAGTAATTTTTAAAATACTAAATTATTCAAAACATCTTAATACAGGGAGGCCAAGGTTTTTCCTTTTGCCTAATGCACTTTCTGTAATGTTCACTTATCCTTATTACATGAAGTATATGAGATAATTGTATAAACAGATTCACTCTAAGTTCCTAACTATCCCAGTAAAACAGCATCATTCATGTAAACTGGCAGAACATTCTCTTCACAATCTCTTACAAATAGGCCTAGGATTTCAGACTGTCTAGGAAAGACCTAACCAGAAACATAGGTTTTTAAATAGGGAACTCCTTTCTAATATTGCTGTGCATCTATTTCAAATGAGTAGGTCAGAATTAATTGTCTTCTTGAAGGCTAAAATGACAAAGTGTAGCACTGGCATCTGAAAGGAACAATTAACGCAAACAAAAAGCCCTATTCTGGCAAATCTGCAATCCATCCATCTCCTTATTTTTGAATCAAGTATTCGGGTACTTGAACGCTGATTAAGTATTCACATGTTGGTTTTTATACATATTTACATACTAATTTTGTTGTATTAATAATAGTTTTCTACGATTGCAGCAATTATTCATGAAAATGAAGAATAAACCAGTAATTTCTAAAGAAAAAGGACTGATTTTGTTCAGTGTGTTCTCTGAACAAAGGGTGATGAAATATCATAAACTACTTAAACTAGGATACAGCTATTTTGTATTCATCCAGACCCACACATTTTCTTCTCTCTCAAAATGAAATAAACAAAACAACAAAATTAACAATAAAGACTAGACAGTAACAGAGATTATTACAGGAAATACAACATTAGATTTGGTTCCATGCATCATAAACATGATTGTCTAACCTTTTTGCTGATGACAGTGAAACCAACTGCTACTTCTAGCACCTATTGCTCTTGTTCTAACAAACACGCAGTAGAAGCCAGCAAGCTCAGAAATCAACATGGGCCACTAATTAGCTACATTCCTCATTAAAGCTCATTTTTATGCCTCACATACGGCTAGGTCTGCTCTGCAGACTAGACTGTAAGGAGCTATGTAACATTTAAAATCACTGAGATCTTTTCCACAGAGATTTCATGTGTGAACTCTGAATTTTAGCAAGATCTTCATTAGGGACATTTCTGCAGCATCACTCACTGGAGTGGCAGTCACACATTTGTCCCTGCTATCAGTTACATGTTTCAAGCACGGAGCAGTGTGTCCCTTTATAATCCTCTTCCCGGTAACTGTACAACATTTCCACTGCTTTGTTCTCATTTTCTTGCTCATTACCTACTGACCTTTCAGCACAGCAGAGTCTGAAAATAAAATAAGCATTTACTTTTCCCAACTTAATTTATGACACTTTATGAAGGAAATATCTGACAGAATGTTAAAAAAAAAATTCAAACTGTGCTATCACTACTATCAAACCTCCTGCTGCCCTAGCCACAGGAGCAGCACAACCTACAGCATCAAGGAAACGGAATCAACAAAGCAACTCAGGATTCAAAATGAACTAGGAGTGAAACGGGTGAAATAAAGACTACATGATGAAGTTTTTATGCTTCATATCAGGTGAAGGGTTGGAGAGACACAAAAAAGGGGTTGGGGGAGAAAGCAAGGAGGGTAAAGATAAAGATTAGAATTAAATATTAGAGTAAGTGAAGAAAGGAAAAGGAAAGAGAAGAGCCTGAAACACAGAATTCTGTCAACACTCCTGCTGAACTCCTCAGTTACTAAACATAGTCAAATGCTTCCCCCTTGTGACAGATGTAATTTTAGAAATACTCTTTTATGTTGACAGCTTAACACTTAGGAACAAACAAGCAGTCTAGTACTGTGTATTCATAAACATAGAACAATTAAAATGTTTAGATTAAAATTAAAATCTAAGGTCTTGAATACACAGCTTATTGAACTGAAATTGAGGCTAGAAGCGGGCAAATAAAAGGCAAAGTCATAACCCCACAACTGACCTATTGTTTCCCCTTGGAAAATTATTCAAGGTATGACCACACAACAGGTGCAGATACATCTGATATGCAAGAAGCACTGGTCAGCATGATTCAGACACCACACTGGCTTTGTATGTGCCAACTCAGAACCACAAGTCAGATAAGGTCTAGGAGGCAGAGCTTATTTGGCCAGGCAAGTCAATGCCTGCTGCCAATTCATAGCCCTTAGACCTGTGCTGGCATGTTTTTAGGCTCCTTGCTGGATTATGCTGATTTACCAATTCAGACACTAACTCAGGCATATCTGCTGTGGTCTTCTCTGTAAGACAGGCATGCTCTCTGTTAAACTACCTCCCCATACATAGTGACAAATATCAACACACCCAGTGGAATATTCATGCAGTTTTTCAACTGCATAGGTAGTATTTCTTCTTCCATTTCCCAGTTCATGATACTCCCACATTTCAAAATAAATTTCTAACTCAGCTGTTCTCTAACTTTTACATGAAAAGTACATTATCTACATCTAATTCTTACTGTGTAAAGGCATAAAGAATTAAAACCCTTGTGATTGTGCCTGCAGCATTTGATGGAGCAAGCTGTCAGACACTCTGTAAGGCCTTAACATGTCAGCTCCTTTAGAATACCAAGTAATGAATTGCACAACATGTGTTAAATACAGCGACACAAATCAATCAAATTCAAATCAAAATTAAAGTATGGTGGAGAAATAATACACTAAGCAAGACCTATTTCAAGAAAACTTACCAGGTTAAGGTAACATATCTTAAAACTTTGTGGATCATGAGAAGGAAATCCTAAAAACAACACAGGTAAAACTGATAATCTGATGCTGTCTTGTTTGCCACGAGCTTACTGACTGTGAAGCCATCAGAAACTGAACTAGGAAGACAGCATGAATGCCAAAGCTGTATTTTCAAGAAGCGAGAGCTTCCAGTAGTAGTACTGGCCTGAAGAGTTGGTCTCTTTTGCCTGCTTCCATTTATTGACCCAGGCAAAAATACTCTGTCATAGGCTATAGCCTAATTGACAGTTTAAACTAGTATCAGTGCAAAAACAGAAACACCTTTTCATCTTTTCCCCACACCACACTACTCATCCTTGTACCTTGGAAACTGGGGGCATGTTACATGCATCCCCTTTCTATGATAATACTGGTTTAGGCAGCTCCAGTTGTTTCTTTCCCACTCCCCTGTGCCAGCATAACTGTATTTACACACCTTATCAGTTCCAGTGCACCACAAAGCTGCACAAACTGATGAAGCTGAAAATAAGCTGCTGGGCCAAGCAGTCAGAATTATTTAGGTTGCATTGGCTAATGTGCTCATCAACTAATTCTTACAGTAGTTCACTGTTGTCCCTGTGAATGATGACTGCCAAACCCAACACAAGAGATGGTCAGAAATATAGCTGGTATTAGTAGGAGGAGAGAAATGCAGAAGATAGCAAGTATAGCAGTTCGGGTTGTTCCAGGACTGCATTGCCCTGGAACATTTATGGGTCCAAGCCAGAAGGTGTAAACAAGCTCCAAAGAACAAGAAATCTCTACTGAGTGTTACACTTAGAGAAATAAAGAAGCAGAAACAGTTGACAGGGAGAATGACAAACTAAATTGGGCATCCTTAAGAAAATAGGAATACCTGTTTTTCACTAGAAGTCTTTCACTAGAAAAAACAAGCACTTACATTTCTGTTGTTTGTTCTTTGTTTGTTTGGTCCTAGCCTTACTACTAGGGCTAAAAATAACTCAAAAGACAACAAATGGTATAAAAAGATGACTGTTTCAAGCATAATGAAGGGCCTATGCTCTGGGCATAGTAACCCATCTTTTCCCCCACCACTCTAAATTTTAATACAGTTTTAAACAGCCCCCATTCCTTTCCTTTAAAACCTTGACACTTCTTTGTACCCATTCCCACAGTTGAAACCGATGGATTATTTTTTGCAGCTATTTTTCAGCTGGATTAATTTTTTGACCTGATTCACTGCACCTTTGTACGAAGAGTTTAGCACAAACAACAAACAGAATAAGAGGAGGAAAAAATTCTGAACAAGGAAATTTCTAAACTAGATTTGGCCTCCCAGAAATGTAGAAAAAATATACTATCAACATTCAGCCGAATAATAACACTACATAATCATTACTTTGATTAGGCAGGTAGTGCTACTGATAAGAATACAGGTTTCTAATTTTAACAGTGTCCCAACTAGTATAATACCTATTAGTAAAACAGAACATATTTTGTTTTGTGCAAGTCCATTAATATTCTTAGAAAAGAAACTCTTATCTTCCCTGCCTTGTTGTACCTGGAAAGCATCATAAGTTCCAACACATAAGAACAGAACCTAGACACCAGGGTTTCCCTTGTAAGATATAATTTGGGCACTAGGAGTCTACAAGTGTAGCTTATCTCCCAGTGAACTGACAAAAAATTGACAAAATCTACTGTTTCAAAAGCAACAATTGTTATCACATTTTATAATGAGAAACAAGCAATTCCTTACTCTGTTCTGCTCTTTTGTTTCTTAAAAAAAATAAAAACATAAAAAAAAAAACATTATGACTTGCTACGAGGTCAAACTATACTTATCATGTATTAAAAGTTCCTTCTGAAACGAAACAGCTATTTCTACTCTAATGTACTGTGTTGCAGCTAACTACAATTTACCTGAGTCCACTTCTTAGCAGCATATAATCTAACAAACTATGTGTCTAAACAATATATGAGTATATTCAATGTACCAAATAGGTGCCCATTTCTTTCTCCAAGTTCACTTGTTCAACTAATGACAGCTCCGTATCTGTTTTCAGAGTATGTGTGTGCTTCTTCATCTTCTTCACATGTCTCTTCTGAAGCCAGTAAGGAAGCAGAGATTCTGCAAACTGATTGAGGATCTGTGACGTTATTAACAAAGTGGCCAAGCTCTAAAAAGTAATAATAATAATGATAATGATTAATAGACCTGCAATAAGTCTGTGATCATTTCCAATTTTGTGCGTTCTGTTAACATTGCAAATTGTTTCACTACAGCAAAAGCAGGCCAGTAATAACAAAACTAGCAATAGTAAGCAAGAAGGATTGCTGCTGTAGTTCCCACTCATTGCAATGTGCTGAAAAGAACTAAATAGGTCTTCAGATAATTAACTATTTTGTGGATCTTCATGTGTCTTGGAAACAGTATAGAAAGTCCAATGAAGGCTAAAGACAAACACTTAGTATACATCATTTATCACTAACATAGCTAAACAGTGGGCTTTAAGAAACACTTTTAATACTTCCAAAGAATTATTTTAAAAGAATAAAAGTTTCTTCAATCATAGGAATAATTACTTTTACTTGATTTTCACGCATTTGAGCTCAAGCAATATTAACAAAAGAAAGCTGATTTAAAATACCAATGACAAATTATTTTTGCTTCTATTTATTTTCAGTTTCTTACTGTGATAATAAACCTACAAATACTCCTATCCTCAGGAGCCTGTCAATAAGAGCACCCTAAAGAAAAACACTTTCTAACATAAAGAAAGAGGGAAATGAAAATTCTCCAGCTTCGTCTGTTTGAGGGAGTAATCAATTTCTTTTTCTCATCTGCAAGGTGAACAAATAATTGCTCTACGCTACTCTGTTATCATTCTGCAACCGTGCAAGATGAATTGAGATATGGGAGCTGTATTTATAAAAAAAATACAAACTTGACAACAACAATACACACATGTACATATTTAGAAAAATAACTGAAAAATAAGACTCATTTTCAAGCAATTCTTCATTTTCCTAGATCCATTTTAACGTTCGAGTAACTCACCTGTCTCAGAAGTTTCATATCAAACAGCACAAAAGCGATGTAGAAGAGTGATGCAAAACAATTCAAGAAGTTGAACTGCAAACAAAAATATCTGCTGTTATTATGCAGGCAGAAATTCATGGCCTGAGAAAAAAATGCAGATTATCATCTAACAGTTACCACGACTAAATAGCTTCCACACAAACTGCCCACTGAAAGAAATTTCTTGATCTCATATATTTTATATTATATATATAATATATTCTCTTACATGACCAAAAATAATTTTGATCCTATTGATCCTACTCAGATTTTCAATACACTACTTTAATGCCTTCCTAAAGCACAGTATACAGTGAGTTCCGCACTGCAGTTATGAAAGGTGAACACTTCAAACACCTGTCACCTTACACTTAACTTCCCCAGTTTCGCACTGATATTAGTTAAGGGTGATGTCTTCTTTGAAATAAAATTTTTAACAATATATATTTGTTGGAAGACATCTCTTTAGATATGTATAAGTGTTCCTCAATTGATATTAGCTTTACGTTTAACCAGTTCAAGAGGTTTCATGACCAAGAAAAATATCCCCTACTATTAAAATGAGAAATAAATCACAGTACTGTACCTGAAGAATCATAATCAAGCACTGAAGTAGAAGAAAACTTTTCTCAAGATTTACAGAAAAGTCTTTTAGAATGAAAACAAGCACCTAATCCTCTTGTATGCAGTTTATAGTATATACATACACATGCAAAAGCAACTTAACTCAGTGGCCCAAGGTAAATATAACAGTATATACTATAAGTTGTACACAAGCAGAATAATGGACATGTATATCTAGTCTCCTCTGATCAGTTGGCTGAATGTTAGTTCACACATTAACTCGCATTTGTACTTCTTAAAATACAGTTAAAGTGTTGCAAAACCAAAAGGAACAGTTCCCAGTTCATGCCAGGACGACATCAATCAAGAGAAAAACTTACATATCCAGAATCATAATGAAAGAACAATCAATTCAAAAACAACAAACCTGTGCAATATAAAACAAGATATCTATACAGCCTAGCAGTCACAGAAGCACAGAACTGTAGGGGCTGGAAGGGACCTCTAGAGATCACCGAGTCCAACCCCCTGCCAAAGCAGCTCCCTAGATGAACTTAACACTGACCAACATTGAAAGTCAAGGTAGGAATGCTGGGAAAACACTACTAAAACACACAACAAGCTCCCTTTTTAAATAATCTTTTACTCCTCATACTATCTACTTACCACTAAAACCTTCAGGACTAAATGATTCTGATAAGAAGACTCCAGTCTGTGATTTTCTAAAATATCAACAAAATTCCTCATTAGTAAACAGCAGAAGCACATAAAAGTACTAAACACTGTTATATGAAACATTAACATTTTTTCCACCTAGAAATCATTTTAGTAGTAGTATGTGAGGAATAGTTCCCCCAGTAACTTATGACAAAGATAATTTATACTGTACCAGTTCCTTACTTGATCTATCATGCCAATCTGATACACAATGTTGACAAATACATTTTGGGCTACAACTCTGGTATTTTTTCCTACTGCAAAGGTTCTACTTTTTGCAACGTCTTTCTTTCTTTGGGGAGCTGTTTTTCAATGAAAATAAACAACAATTACTCTTAACGCTTAACAAAACGTGCCAAGTCATTTTTCCTTTGTCTGAAATAAAATGTGAAATTAACTGCAAGACGTTTTGAAAAATTAACAATACTGGATCTAATTTAAAACTACTTAATGTTCAGAGAAATACTCCTATCTATCTCCAATTACTTTAGATCAGGACATAAGTTGTAAAGCAAGTCTGAAGTACACGAAGTTTAACAGATGCGTTACTAATTTTAAAACTAAGATTTTCAGTTCTTACACAATGCACTGTCAGAAGCTGATGGCTGAGGAACAGTGGTTAAGTGAGAAGGAAGGGGAATTGAATTGGAGATCTCCCATTTACTTTTGTTATTATGTCAAATTTTTAAAGTCCTGGTTAAGTGGTAACTAAACGAAAAGGCAGCACATTAGGAGAAGCTATGTCAACACAGCTAAAACAAGAGGCTGTCACCTACAAACCTTGTTCAGGACAGAAGAATAGGCATGAAGTTGGGCCTGATGTGTGGAATATGCAAGTAAGTGGGATTTTTAACTCTCACTTAATTATCAGTTCTCATGATAAATGGGTGTAAATGGTGTGCTTAAAAACACCCTGGACTGTCAGTTCAGAAACCAAGTCAGTGATTCTACAAGCATTTTTTTTACTAGCAGCAATGGCAATGCACAGATCCTGCAACTTCTGAGGTTGCCAGCCCCCACACTCAGATTGTTTCCTATGCCCTGCCAGTTCAGCTGCTTAAGTCAGATCTTAGCTGAAAATATGCCAGATGGGAGACAGACAGATGAGCTCCTCATCCTATTCACTCTCTTCTGTGAGTGCCCAAAGGAAAATATTTTTATAGGGATGTGAAATCTCAATCTTCATTATACATATAATATGCACAAACATTACTGTAAGAGAATTTTGTTAATACTTTTAGGTTTTTTTATTATTACCTTAGTGCCTCTGTCCTCCGCAATGATGTATCAGAGCACAAAGATCTACTCATCAAACTCAGGTTATGGATGCCAGAACAGTCACCAATGCAGTTTAGCTCTAATATCCAACCCTGACAATCTCACCTCCTTCCTGGGGTCAGCACTATGACTAATGTAGCCTAAGAAAGAGCTAATTCAGAGAAGGGAGACTTCGGCACAAGGGAGAGGTTGAAGAGGAAGGCATGATCATCCCATCTGCTAGACTCAGACCAAATTAAATCAAGCATGAACCTGCAGTCTCGTAACATTCTGAGTAAACAAAAGAAGTGAAAATGGCCAAGTCTTTTGCCCCATAGTAAAATAAGACCTCAACATTTGTGATTCTAAATTATAATGTAAAAATAAGCATAATAAATAATTTTCTTACCCCATGATGTTAAGAATTCAGCAGCATACCTATAGATACGGTTCATAATTTCAATCACGACAGCATATATGATACTGGGCACATACAGCATCAAGCTGCTGAAGGTGGATTTATTCTCCTCATGATAATCCAGAGCCCACTGTTCCAAGTCAAAGTAAATCATCATCACGTACAGTGAGAAGTAGAGGCAAAGGCACACAAATGGTACGGACACCAGATAAATGCGTAACTGTCTCTTAATACTTGAGTACACCGGTTCCTCCTTCCCAGTGACAGGATTGATACCCAAAACACCATGGAAACCTGGTCTTGGTTCTTCAAACTGACGCTTCATCAACAGAGTCCCCCAGCGGTATGTCATCACGGAGCAAATCCGCTTCCAAACTTCCAGGATCACAGTGGACCACAGCAGGTTGAATGTGGCAAACATCACATATTTGTCATAATCTTCCCATGCAAACACATAATAAGGAATTCCAATGACAGCCATTGGAATCAATGCAAATGTGAAATACTCTAAGAAGCCAAAGTAGAGAGCAATAGTTTCACCAAAGTAGGAGCGTATCTCATCTGCGGAGAAAAACAAATCAATCAAGATACTTAATATACATATCAGTATCATAAATATCAAACTTGAATGCAAAGTAATCCCTTGGCCCAAATTTTAGCTTCCTGATCTGTTTTTTCATTTCTCCCTCTCCTACATTCCAAAACCATAGAAGGTCATTTGTGTTAAGTTATATAAATGCATGCATATATTCACATAGTAGGGAAGCCAAATGTCTCAATACCTACAGTACCTAAAGGAAAAGAAAGACCAGGGTTCTTAAAAACAGAACCTATAAATGAACAGCCAGGATGGCACGTAAGTTTTTTATACCAAGTAAGTGACATCTGACTTCTGAAATTTCTCAGTGGCATATGCAGACCTGGGAACCAGATTTGTTTCAGTTTGCACAGCGCCAAAAGAACTAGATGCACTCTGCCACCCCTCAGTGAACTAAAGGAATAGATGGAAAGATATACTGAATTCTTAATGACATCTACAAATGCACCGAGGCTGAGATATTCCCTTTAGTAGACAATCGATACATGAAAGGCACAATCATTCTCACTGAGGTTGTCTGCTCAAGTGTTCTAAAGGTTTGGAAAGCGTAGTTATGACAGATGCACTATCCCCATGGAAGACAAGATTTCACTTAAATTCCTACTAACAAAAAAATTGAAGAGTATTATCCATCATAATCTAGAAATGGCACCAGTTATTAAGATTTAGAAATAATTAGCATACCGAGTTTAGAGCGCTAAAATCTGTTTTAATCTTTGTCTCCCTGGAAGAACAGGTCCTTTATATTTGTATACCACTGCTATGTATTCACCTGCATAATAAAATATCATGGCCTCCAAACTGACACTGTACATGTACTCTCCATAAAAGACTAGTGCATGAAAAGCTCACGTGCAAAGCCAGAATATTCTTATGGCATACAGATTACAGAAGACTGCAGCAGAAATTCATAGCTGCCAGTCAGATCAGTCTCTGAAAGCCAAAGGGAAAGGCAAACAAATGCAAGAATCAGTATGCCAAGATCTTCCTCAATTAATCAAAAATTTATTATTAAATGAGTTTGAGTACAGTCCACTAGCACTATTTTTCACCCCACATGCACATCATAAAAGAGATCCCTAAATAAGTACATATATAACAGGGTTCGTGGAATTTACTTTGAAATTTTGTGTGTATTTGATGTCACTCATAAAGAACCTCTCCTGTATAAATGAGAAAATCAAGAGCAGAATCCTCTAACACAGTTGTCAGGAGACAGAAATTGAGCCAGATTCTTAACTTCTATAGTTCAGGAAGAATCTCAAGCAGCTGCCGGACCACGAGATTATTAATCAGGCAAGCTCTTTTTTTTCCCCTTTTTTATTTTAAGTTTACAGTGTTAGAATTCAGAACTTAACTCTCCTCATTGGCAGATTAAAACTTGTTTTCATTATAAACTTGCTCGGTGTATATAATCCATTCAACTGAATCTAGCAACCAACTACTCACACTTTTGAAACACCTACAAACCAAATTAGCTTTGTGAATGCCAGACACTGAGGAGATTTCCTACCAAAAGTCAGTTTGAAAATAAATAGCTTTGACTTGGTCCACTACTGATTTGTTGACAGGTAAGGAGACTTCTGTTAAAAGCAGACTGCTGGAACTGTACTGACACTGAACCTGCAGACTAAGCCACCCCTTTCATGTCTTGAACTCCTCCAAGGGGCTACCCAGTGAATGCAAGAGAAAAATAACAACTGCCCAAACAGCAATGGGTCAAATTTTAAAGCTCAATATTATAAGAGATGATCACAGGGCATTTGAACTGCATGCTCATCCTGCTCTGCTTGGAGCAAAGGCCCAGATGGCACAGAACTACAGCCTCAAGAAAGAAAGTCATTAAGAATCAAGAAACAGCAGCCTACGCATTCTCTCAGGCTTCAACTTCACTCCAGAAAAGTTGCACTGCTAGTCATTATAGCAGAAGATTAACCCACAGCCACTTTAGAATCAAGAATAATTTGATGAAGTGACCTTGACTGCACATGTCAGCAAATCCAAAAAGGTCGTAGTCAAGGAACCACATACAAAGTATCTTCTTGGTTCTGAGAGAAGTAACAGCAAGTCTAAGTGAACTTCAGTCCACAATGACCAACAAAGCAACTTGGGCAGAAAGGTAACATTAGAGGAGGTGAACTGCAGCAAGAAGCTGGGAAGGTGACAAGGTAAACTATTTGTGAAACAGGGAGGTGACAAGGTAAATTACTAGGGACAACTTACTTCTAGTTACAATACTTACTTTCTACACATGAGTATCACTTTTATAGAGGCTAAATAATGGAGTAGTAGTTGGGAAGGACCTTCGGTCTTCTCACACTAATAGAAGAGAAAAATCCTCCAGAAGAAACCTTGCACTTTATTTGTAGCAGAGTAAGTGTTCACATACCTAAAGGCTGATAGCCAATTTTGACTCGGCCATACCACGTGTGTCGGAGCTTTTTCAATTCTTCTCTGTCATGGAGTGGGAAAATCTGAACTAGAATGCCATTGGTCAATAATCTTCTCACTAGAAGGAAAAAGAAATACTAATACTCTCTCCAAAGATAAGAAAGTTGATATGAGCAAATGAGTTACATTACAAACTTAAACATGAAGTTTTCTTGAATTTTCTTAGGTGATTAAAAGTAATAAATAAAAACACAGCTATTAAAATGATCTGGATTCTATAAAAGAAACTGTCTCCTAAGAAACTGTAGCATCTCTGGCAATACACTAGTTGAAACTGTCATAAAAATACTACTCAGGGCACACTGTCTCCAACATTTGCAGGTCATAAATCTACTCTTGGAACAATAAACATATGCCATACTTCTAGCACTCTTTACTCCAAAAAGAAGCAAGTAAACTTACGATTGATAAAATATTTATTCATGAACAGGAATACATTTATTTCAGTAACACCCTGTGGCCTTCCCTGTAGATTTTGTTAAAAACAATTTAGTGGTTGGTTTTTGTGTTTGGATGTTTGGGTTTTTTTTAAGCAAATATTTTGGGTACCAATAAAAAATAATGGATGACATCAACTCACTTGAAAATTTATTCAACTAAAAAGAATGTAAAGCAAGAATATCAGTCTTATAGGAAGACCCAGGTTGGAACAGCCCTCTGGTCAACTAAGAAGTCCAACCTAAGCCAACTGGTCCAACCTCCTGCTCAAAGCAGGTCCAGCTTAATTCAAGCTGTGCAAGATACTGTCCAATTAAGAACTGAATTTCTTCCACCATCTAAGATCCTGTTCCAACACTTGATTTTTCTCACTCTAAAGAACATTTTCTTAATATCTACTTGGAATTTCCCTTGTTATACTGTATATCCATTGCCCTTTGTTCCACAACCGTGAAAATCTGAGAAAACAAGATAAATTAATAATGTGATTTAACATCTCAGGAGTTTATCTTAATTGCAGAAAAATTAAGAATTCTTTTCCACCTTGAAGACTGTCCTAAGTCAAGACACTGAGATACACACCACAAACTACCTTGCTTACCAATTGATTTTCCTGGATATAGTTTTGCCTGTGGATATCCAGGGATCATTTTTTCATCTCTAGCTCTCAAATTTTCAAGCTCATGTTTGATGATATACTGACATTCTGACATTGTAAGGAAATTGTGATTGTCATCTAAATACAAAAAAGAAGGAAGTATGAAATTGTGCAGCATAATAAGACAACCGAGGCAACAAAAAGTTATCACAAAAGACCAGACCAATAAACACATTTTAGAAAAACCTCCATTTTTTAAAATAAACACCATAGGAAGAAGTTTTCTATAACTAGCACACATTGCCACTGCATTTTGGTATTTTTTCCTTTTCAAGGGAAAATTCCCATGTGTTGGGACATCCTCAAAATAAATGAGGAAAAAACAATTTCCTTTCCGCTAATCATGCCCAAATTCCATTGAACGATTCTGTAGTGTTACTTAACTATTCAGTTATGTTTAATATATAATTACAGCAGAGCAAAATTTGTCTATTTTCTCCAGCTAGTCATAATACAATAAAAATAGTTCAAAACTAGCTCACAGGTGTTAATAAGAATTTAAGCTGCAATGTTAATTCATAATATTGATAATACTGCACTCAATTTTATCAACTGTTTTTTCTTATGTTCTACAGAAATCTTTCATACAAATAAGAAACTGTCTGGAATACACATAAGCATGAAGAAATAAGCAAACAGAAGCTACATGAAAGGAAAAAAATGTTAATCTCACAATATGCTATGAACTTGCAGAGGTAAAAATGAGGATTTTGTTTCTAGTTCATTCTTACTATTTCTTTCTGCTGTTCCCGTTCCAACAGATAGATAAACCATGAAAGATGTAACAGTGAAATTGGTTAGAAATCTACCCATAGCTTTGTAATGACACAAGATGTTTAATAACCATTACCTGCAAAATCTTTGAAAGTTTTTCTGCTGCTGTATGTGAAGCTTCTCATTGAATTATCATTACATTCCTTCACCAAACCCACAGTTTCAGCTCCCAGCAACAGCCTTAAGTGGGAAGCTCCAACTAGATAAATATTTCCATCTCCATTTTCTGTAACCAATGGTTTAATCAGTAGTTGTGCACCTTTGAAGCAAAAGAAGGCAAAATATGAAACAGAATACATAAAAACTGTGTCTAAAGAAAATCATATGTTTACACCACCAACAGTCATACACTGCCTTTCAAGAGAAAAATAAAGTTTCAAAGGAATTAAAGAAAAAATAAATAAACTAACTTTAATTCCCGGAAGTATACTGGAACAACAAGAAATGAAATATTCTCTGTTCCAAAGCATACAAGCTAGCAAAAAACTAAAATCCAACATGAATTTATCGAGACTAATTTGCTTCCTGCTAACTCAATTTTACTTTATAACAAGAAGCCAAGGCCTGAAGACAGAACAACAGATCTTCATTTTAATAAGACTTACAACATCTCTTAGACAACAAGAGAAATGCATTCTAGAGGCGAACACAAAAAGTAATTAAAAACCTCAGTTACATGAGTTTACTCCTGTTTCACCACTAAGGTGGAAGGATTCTAAACCTCACTCTGAAATGATACTAAGCAACTTCAAAAATGCAAAATTGAATGGGACTGGTTAAACAGCAATTACTTTTATCATGAATCACAAGAAAACTAGTTTTCTGTCTGTCTTCACAGACAATCTATCACAAAGCGTTATAGAAGTTCCTATTATACTCACCTCCATTTGCCTTTTTGTCCTCTACTCTTTTAGTGAACCACTCTATGGTTTCCTTTCTGGTGCCTTTTGCAAGCTCAATTACTACCAGAGGCCTGAAGTTAGGCTCAAAAGTATCCAAGAAAGACCAGGTTTCCTTCATCTTTTAAGAACCTGTTAAGTACGAAAACAAAACAAAAATGCCAGTATTTATAT
>VXAB01003844.1:268771-285350 GCA_013399175.1 Odontophorus gujanensis | reverse complement strand
TACATATATATTATATCAGTGTAAAGATCATGAAACTTTAATATAGGGAGTTACATGTATCTGTGCTTAGCAAAGTGGCAGATGCTCATTTGTGCAGATCAGTTGAAAAAAGTACTACAAAGCATTTGAGTAATCTCTTTGACCATCACTTAGCAAGATACTACCAGTCTTTTGGGGCACATATATCTCACTCTCACTCAAAGAATTGTTTTTTTGAGAAATTAAATAAATAAATAAAAAGAAAATAATAAGGAAGAACTATAATCAAAAGCTCCAGATTGCAACTTCCTACAGCATAATGACCATCAGTAAATTAAAAGACTGACAGAAGAGAACATTAGTCAAACAGCTATCTAAAATAAGCATTCTTTTCCTGGCAAGACTGCAAATACATTACAGATCTTGTGAAGCTTTAACCAAGCATTCCAAGGAAATTTAAAGAACCTTTGGTAGTTGAGCAGGGTACTTATCATACATGGAGGGAAATTACGCTCATAGCAATTAAATGATTTGTTGAAAGTTATAAGTCAAGTGTTCTGTGACAAAGTTCAGCTGTAAAGTGCTAAGCAACAGCACGGACTATTCATGTATAATATCAATCACCCAACTGAACTATTCTGTTGACACTGTGCCTGCAGTTCTTTACAGACACGATTCTACAGTGATAAGCACATGATTCAGATTTACAGCACTGAACCAGAGCATGCAAACATTTAAAGAACATGCATTAGATTAATAAAATGCTTCCAGAAGATTTCTGATGCAGATGTGTACAACAAGCAGATTGAGTCAGAGAAAGGGCGATGCAATCACTTCGATAACACATCATAATCGCAATGTCAGTGATACACTGCATCATCACAAGTCATTCCACCTTACTGCATCACTTTTCATAGTTGTTCAATACGCATTTCTACGTATGTATAAAGATAACCACCACACTGTGCATATTTCATTTTTAACACTGAGAGACGCTGCTCATCGTTCAATATTCCGCACATCCCTTCAGAGAAGCGCTTCTGGGCGCCCTAGATGCGGGCTCACACAGACGGCTTAGCCTGACTAACGGCACACGACGCCTGCTCAGCCCTCAGGCGTCGGGTACAGCCACCGCCGCCCAGCGGGGCCGCCACCACGTCAGAGCGGCCCAGCAAGCGGCTGCAGAACACGCCGGCCTCCCTCAGTAGCCCTCTCATTTTTAGCAGCCAGGAAGAGGCCGCCCCCAGCCCCGCCCGGACCCCCGGCCCGTCGCTCTCCCCGCCCCGGGAGCCCCGCAGGGTGGGCGGACAAGGGCAGGCTCCTCCCTCACGGCCCCGCCACCCGCTCCCCACTCACCGCCGGCTCGCGGCGCCACATCCGCAGGGCGGGGCGGGCTGCAGGAGGCGGGCTGCAGGAGGCGGGCTGCAGGCGTGGGCCGGCTCTCCTCCTCCCATTGGCGGAGCGGTGCTGCCCGCCCAGTCCGCGTGCCCGAAGGAGCGAGGCCGGAGAAGGCCCTTAGTGGTCGTGGGGGGGTGGTCTGTTGTGCCACGCTCTTTGTCGGTACTTTGAATGAGTAATTACTTTTGTGCGGACCGTGAACTGTCACTGCATCCTTCTGTTTTGTGCACCCTTCCGTTCCATATTGTCTCCTGTCAGGACAAGGCTTACTCTGGAGATCAAGTTTAAAAATCCTGCACTTCGCCTGATCACAGAATCATTAAAGGTTGGCAAAGCCCTCTAAGATCATGTCGTCCAACCGCCCACCCACCCCCACCATGCCCACTGACCACATCCCTCAGTGCCGCATCCACACGGCTCTTGGACACCTCCAGGGATGGTGACTGCAAACCTCCCTGTGCAGCCTGTGCCACACTCTTTCAGAGAGTAAATTCTTCCTAATACCCCACCTGAACCTGCTCTGGTGCAACGTAAAGTTGTGCCTGTAATTCCTTCTCAAGACATCTATCTGCAGCAGAGGAGCACTAAGTGACCGCACAAGAGGGTTCTCTCACAGCTTCATAATGATTTATCAGCTAAAATGAGAGCGGCACAAGCCAGCTGCCCGCATGCTGACTTCATTGGTACTCAAGAAGAGAACTGCAGGACAAAGCCCCCGGATTTGGAGTTTATTGAGAGCCAATGTACAGACCCAACACAATGGAACAGCTGCCAGGGAGAAAGTCTTATCCTTCCTCTAGCATCTGACTATTATACAGCATGCATAATATTTTCAGATGTTTGGAAATATATTCATATTTAAAGCACATATTTTTTACAGAGAAGAATAGGGTTTATACAAAACATCAGTTTCTGCTACTGAGTTGTTCTATTCCTTATAGCCTCAAAGCAGTGAGGAACTAGGGCACCTGGGCAAGCAGAGATTTGTGAATACTTGAAATCCAGGTACTACATACTGCACTAGGTAGTAACAGATAAAGCCTGAATCAGGTAATTTAAGCAGGATGTATTAGACTTTCTAAACTGTCTCAGTCTAGTCTAGCTCCCAGTCTCTTAACCGTGCGGTTTATTCACTGTTCAGCATCTCTTGTCTGTGAAAACTCTTCCTCCAAAGATAATGTGGAAATATCAGGGACAAGGATTTAACAAAAGGGGATTTTTAGACTTACTGTATACTTGAGTTTTCTGTATTTGAAATCTGATTCCAATGCATCACATCAGAATCCTCCACTGCCCCTGTGGAATTTGGTCTCTGTCTTTTAGGAGCTGTATGGCTTTCTTGTCCTGACATCTGCGCTGATACCTATTTCACATCCAAGAGGAACATTCCATTACCCAATTATTTTGGCCCTGTGCATAGAGTCATTCAAAATCACTGTCGTTTTTTGTACGAAAATCGTTGCTCCCCTTGATAGGGTCATTTAATGTCAGTATTCCTTGACGATCCAGGCGCATCTCTCAAATGCCGTCTATCCACTAGGTGTCACATTCTTGCTGTGCAATGAATTCTTGCACGCACACTACAAGCTTTCTAAAAGGTTCACATTTAGCTAACTCATAAAGATTAGCACATAACCTCACGTTTGCAAAATGACGATAGAATTTGTAATTACAGGGTGGATGTGCCTACAGAGTAATGTGCATAAATACACATTACCGGCACAGTGGAAACAGTCTGATGGCAAAAGGTAAATTACTTTGTAACAAGTATTTTCTGTTCCAGTGACTAGAGTGTTTTCTTTAGGATTAGCTAATTAAAGATGGATCAGGTTTGCCCACCCTAAATTGCCAACTGCACTATAATTATAGCTAAGTATAATCCCAAGCTTGCATCCATCTGTTGCTGCAGTCCAGTCTTGTGATTGTTAGCTGCTTATAGCATTTTCATGGTCTGCCTCTGTCAGTCACAAAGCAGACTACAGCCACAGTAAAATTTGATATGGTCAAATAAATGAGATGAACTTTTGCTCTTATTTAAAGTCACACATAGGAATAACCATTCTCTTAAGATTTAACTTAGGGATAGAGGAATAATAGAACAACTGAGAAGCAATTAACCACAACACATTCTTCCCATTCACAAGCTAATGACATATTGATTTCAGAGTAAAATGGATGGTGAGACTTCTAAAGTTTAGAGTTAATTGGTAATTACATTACATTTTCTGTAATCAAGTTTATCTATTTGTTACAGTAAGATTTGGTAACATTTCACCCATCTTCAAGTGCTTTTTGTTGTTGTTGTTGTTTTGTTTTTTGTTTTTTTCTTTCTTTTTTTCTGATCAGATTATACAGGATTATACAGGATTTTTCCAGCAGTGCAATAAACATTATTAAAATGTTTTTATTTTCCTGCAGATGGAGAGGAAAATATTTTTCTGGCACTATTTTTACATCCTGCCAGGAATTTCCATGGAATTTCCATATAAATGTGTTCAGGCAGACCAAGCATTGTTGACATCCAAGTGTGCAAGCTTTGTTTCATAAACACTGACCAGTATGAGGCTGGTCAATTATAACATGCGAGGTACAAGGAAGATAGATCTCTTCCACTTTCTGCTGGGTCGAGCTGATTAGAAATACCTAATTTTATTCCAGGTACCTAATCCTGAACTAGGCCATGAAAGAGAAAAATAAAAATAAAAATAAAAATAAATAAAAATAAAAAGAGCCCTGTCCTGTCAAACCAAATGGAAGTAGCATAAGAAGAGTAAAATCTGCCTATGCCTAGGAGAGGCAAGAGAAACCACTCTCAGAGGAAGCAGATAAAAAATCTACAGTATATATCAATCATTGACTATATATGAATTAAAAGACATCAAGATTCAAAGTTTATTCCACCTGGGCAGAACCTATTTGGTGTATTTGTTAGGCCAGATGTACCTCAGAGAGGTCCTTGACTGATGATCTGCTTTAGTAAGGAAAATTATGCTAACTCTTAACTAGGTTGCTAAGTTACGATCACAGTGGAAAGAGCTTATCCAAGGTTTGGGAGAGGCGAGTTTAGGAAGTCAGTGTTTAGTAAAACCGTCTCAGAGGCCACTTTCAAAGTAGCCCTTGCCAAAAGTAACAAGGTGACAAATTCCCTACTCAGAGGGCTCTGAATTATGAATGGTCCTGGAAGGACTGAAGAAGTTAATTGTTCCGGTTGTCTTTCACTTGGTGTGCCTGAATTCAGCTGCTTTTCAGCTGCTGAACAACTGCAGACTGAGGCTTTCGGGCAAACCAAAACCAGACAACAGTAATATTGTCAGCTGTTCTAAACTACAGCAGAGGTGCACGTGGTGATTTTTATTGTGTTTGATAAAATATTTCATGTGTTCTTACAGACAGCTTCCTGAAAGAAGCTAGATAAAATGCATATGCTACATCTTCGCTCTATCAGGTCTGTTTAACTTGTAAGTACCTTGAAGCATAAGTTAGGAACTGGCCTTTCATGGTGCTCTTGATTGTGAAATGATGAGTCACGTAAGCTTTTATAGCCAATACTTCAAAACACCATAAATTAATTTCTCTGGGGAAATGCATTGGCTTATCCAGTTAGGCAAGGACTGTAGCACTGGCATACTGCTGTCAAAACAATCACAGATTTGACAGATGTCCAACAGGTTTAAATCTAAAGACTCTGAGCTCCACTTGCCTTTCATACAGAATACGCTGTTGTATTGTATGATCTATTTACAAGTCTGTACATAATTTCTCTACTTTCATGCTGTCTGCTAGTATGACTTGTACATCTGTTCTCGTATGACTGTTCTCACCACTGTTTGGAATATGACAAGACTAGTTAAATCCATTAGAGATATGCTATTTCCATTAGTTCCTATTTCTGAAGATCCAAGCTTGTCATTACTACTGATATCAGTCTAGTTTTTACATACTATTTTTACACACTCAGAAACATAGCTTCCCCTTCATTTTCAGACAGTCCCCATTGATGCCTGCTGGCATTAACTCATCCAAAGTTCCAAAATAGAAATAAAAATCACAAGCCTTTAATAAATCACTCTCTACTTTAAAAAGCTGGACTTTTTAGTCAACAAACTTTGCAGAATTAACTCACGTTGGAACCTGGTTCCTTAGGAACCATCAACGCCATGAACAAAATACCGAACTCACTAGAAGAGTAGTGTTATTTGAAATTATCAGTGAAAGACTGCAGAACAATTATTGAAGTAATTCTATCTGTTGAAGGGGATGAGCCAAAAGAGAAATTATTTTGCTTGTGATCTCTTCTGCAGGCAAAGTAGTATCAGAACAAGGAGGTGTGCATACGTGATTGTTAAAGACTGTGTGTGCTGATCTGCTTTTTGTATCTAGCTAGTTTCTTCCTGAATACAAAATCTGGTACAGTTTTCCACCATCTGAGTCCCATGTGTCACAGTGCTGTCATCAAACCTTCAGAGCATGGGTTAATAAAGATACATGGTAAATTCAGTCAGTTCAGGGGAACACTAAGCACTCAGTGAAAATGAAAAAATGTTTAACCTGACCTGTCTGCTCTAGAAATATCGGAGATACTTCTACCATAAATTCTACCTTATTACAGATTAGAAATTTATCATTATTGGTATCAAGTGCTCTTCTTAAAATTTAGTACTCTAATTCTGTTCAGAAAAACTCTGATTTTATCTTCAAGATCATTGAATTTGTCTTTTATTTCTGCAGCACATAATACTATAATTTGATTTGAAGCACACTCGTATCAAACCTAGTTTTAACAAGTCTTTAGTGAAAATCATTTCCAATCAGTAATTAGAAATGCAGTGTGATAGAAAACATGAATCCTATTTCTGCTCTCATTTAGATCCTTCTGAAGCAGATGTCTAGTGTTTGTCAAGATTGAACTAGAGACTAATATAGTTCTTGCCCCATTTTGCAATGTGGGAAGACCTGCTCCTTCATACTTGTTCTACAGTGAAATAAATTAAGGCAAAACAATAAATTAAGAAGGAACCTCCGTTCTCAAAATGAAATGTCAAGTACAAGTGAAAGTTAAGAACAGATTAGCAATACTGCCCTTATTTATTTATTTACTTTTCCCTGAGGGATTGAGAGGCACGTACTGAGAACAAAGCATGGGATGAAAATTTTCTTTTGCGTTTCTTTCATTTTCAGGAAAAATGGAATTGTTTCTTTGGTGTTATGTTACATAACCAAGAATCTGTGTTCAATTCAGATTTAGCGAGAGTGACAGGCGTCTGGGTACAGAGTATCTTTCTTCATCCAGCCTGGGTGCAAGTGGGTGTATTTAAAGCTGTATGTGAGCCACAGCAATCCCACTGGTGTTGCATGTAAGGTCCTAGGTCTCATGGGAACATAATCCATTGTATGTTACTGCAGTGCTGGGTGGATGGAGTCTTCTCTATTCTGCACAGGGCCACGCACTGGAGGCACACACCCTGACTATACTGAGCTATGAGGCAAGAGCCCACTCCCTCAAAGGTCACGTAACCTAGTCAGGCTCCCTGGGCTAGCATACAAAGTGGGGTGGGCCAGCAGTGCTGCCAGAGAGACATACATTTCTTGGCTATTAGAGAAAGCCACTTCCTCCCAGGCAAATAAGACTGAAGTCTCTGAGAGTAGACACAGTTCTATACTACTAGCACTGGTTCCCAGTATAACAGCAGGGAACTAAGTGATAAAGGCTAATGCTGAGATGTGAAAGGATCCTTTATTAAATCCACACCTGCAACAGTACCTATGATACTTTCCCACTTAACTGTGACAGAACTTGCCTGCTCTTCTCAACATTCTGGAAATGCTGTGAAATACCGTGTGACTGTCAGCGCTCACTTACGTTGTCACTAACCCAAGTGAGAGTAGGGAGCAGAGCTGGTCCTGCCTCCCAGCTGAGTCAATTTGTCTGAATTTAAACTCTTCCTCCAGACTAAAATGAGATTATTCCAAGTGTCCACAAGTAGTCACTATACCAGTGCAAGAGCTCAAGTATCAAAACAAGACACTCCCTCTAGCATTTACAAATGACTGGGCTGAAAGGCTGCTTTTACTGGTGTGTAACAATTGTGTTTAGAGAGATGGCTATCCGCATGCCAGATAGGCACGACCTGCTGTGTGTGTCTGGAAATGTGGATCTGTGCAACAACTGGTAGAACAGGCTGTTCTTGGCCCATTCTTTCTTAATACGGTTGTGTACTCTGAAACCATTGAGAACTGATCTGGTTTCAGAGCTTTATCAGAGTAGTTTCAAACTCACATTAACCTAGGTTTGAAACACACCAGTATAAAATATTCAGGGCTCTGAAACATTTGTGAAAAGCAGGAAAATTTATAAGGGCAGAATTAGGGCAAGTAACGGCAATATCAAGATGATGCAACTAAAGTACCTCACACTGCAGGTAACAATTTGCCTGGCAGTGCTAATACACTATGCTACAAGACTCAGGTATCAGCATCATCTCGACAGAAGAAAAGCATCTTGCAAGTATACTTAGTTTTCCACACCTCTTGCTTAGGCAACTATTAATAAGATGTAATACTGAGTTATCCAACACCTTTTTTTCCCTTAATATTTAGCAAAGTAATTAAACATGCATCCCTTTTCATCTGACATTTTTAAAGTGGGCTTTAAGATTCAAAGGTGTGAGGCATTTTGCCTTTGACAGACAACAGCTGTGCCTCTTTTAGTTAAATGGTCTTTCAGGAGGTCTCAACACACTCCTGGTTGTATGATCAAAGTAGTGTTGTGCAATATCTATTACGAAAAAAAGCCATGATGAGTTTGTAAAAGAAATTTAGCGTTAATTAAACAAAATGCAGAGCTGTTACGATAAGATGTAGTGTCATCTGTGTAGCATTCTTTTAATCATTTTTTATTAATTGATGGAGATTTTACAGATTATTCTTCCTGGACATGTATATTATCTTCCTGCACGTTTGTCATATAGGTCTGTAATTGCTGTTTTGTTAGGTTTTTTTTCCTATTTGGTTATCATGGGGTGGTTATTTTTTCAGTTATTCACTATGTGCGATTATTCAACTCTGAGGAACACAGTGGATAATAAAGCTAGTTCCCTTTTTTTTTTAATTCCAAAAGTCACATAAATGTATTTGCTTTTTTAAATGCACACATTTGATACGGGACAATTTCAACAGCATCTGAACATATTTGAATAGTGAGAAAAATGATAAAGAAATTATAGTTTCATAAAAAATGAGAAGAAACAATACATAAGCATTTAGCTGACCTTTCTTCAAGTTCCTTCCATACTAGACACTAAAATCAAGCAAAACTTTAATCAGATTAATGTACCCAGACAACATTCTGAAGATATATAATGTAGAATCTGTTCTTGCTTACACTGAATAACTCACGCATACCTGATTTTTAATGTGATTTATCTGTATTGCCTCCACTGAGTTCAGCTTATGTAACTAGAGTATACGCACTTGTATTTATGGGGCTGTGTGTAAGAGCTCTGACACATCTAGATGAGGGATAGGTTCTTCCACACTTCTGCACTTGAAGCACTGTCAGCAAGAACTTCCCCTGCCCTAAGTGACCTTTCAGATGACACTCATAGAGATCATCTGCATCACTGAGTGCCATTAATACAACCTTGGGTATCAAAACCTCCTGCAGAGGGCTTCCAGATAACAACACAAGCCTGATAATAGATCTGCAGCTTTCTGAAACAATGAAGATGCAGCAGCACAGGCCACACAGCATATTATATGAATAAAAATACAACTCACACAAAAATCTAGCAAACGCTCAACCACCCTCTTCTACATTTTTTCAACTTCCAGCAAACAGTGACTGAAGGATCACCTGCTGAGGTTTGCACCTGGTCATCTATCTTTGAAGGCCACCAGCAGACAACCTCCACTGCCCTGCCTACTCCCACTTTTGTAGTACAGACTCCTCAGTCCCCACAAGTATCACACTCCACTACTTCTGTCCCATGAAAAGTACTTCCTTCTGATTGTTTTCCATATGTTACACAATCCACAGAATTACTCTGACTCTTGTATTGTGAGAATATGTGAATATTTGTTTCTTGTTGCCTTCCACTGCTTTAAAGATTTCTTTTATGTTGTTTTAATTGTTACTCTTCCAGGGCAAGAGTTCTAAACTGTACATATGTCCCGGATATTATTTACTTCTGAAGGTCTCTGTCACCCTTCCTTCAACATTTTCCCATTCTACTCTACATTTTTCAAATAAGCAAAACTGCACTTAGGAGTAAAAATACCTTAGACCAAGTCAAAATGCTTTTTATTATTATCACTATTATTAAAATGCTTAGTTTATTCTTGTTCACTACTTTTACTAGCCTAGGGCTAAAACAAAAAGATGAATTGTACAAAATCCTTCAGGAATTAACTTGAAGCTACAGTACAAATATAGAAAGGAAACTGAATTGAATATCTATCTGGTGATAGATATATATTGGTATTCCTACAAGCTATGTAGCGATTTGTCATTACTCAGTATAATGGTGTCATTTTTGTATCTGATTATGAAGAAAAGCAAGACTAGCAAGCTATTTAACATTACACAGAATATACTACATACAAAACCACAGATACATTCCCAGTTCAGAATTACTATCAAAGACAGAAGTTCTGCTGCAACAAAGGTGTCAGGCAAACCAAAGGTTTCAGACAAAGCACATACATTTAATAATCTGAAAAAAAGATTAAATTACAATCCATTTGTATCACCCAAAGCATGGAAAAAAAGCAAGACAAAACCTAGTGTCTCACTTAGAAGACGGAAGTGTATCCAAGCAACAGCATCAAGACTCAAAAGAAATAGGTCATGTGAAGGGAAGCACATAAATTTAGTAATCAAATGTATATTCAACAGCGAAGATAAATAAAGGTTAGTAAAATAACATCAACATCAAGAGAAATGAAAGAATCGAAAAGATTCCTGATCAGAACATTTTCTGAAGCTAGAAGATATCTGAAGTTCCATGGCAATTCACTGAGTTAAATTTCTATGGAGCATAAAATAAAGCAGATTTTGGTCCCCTTGTTTGCTTTTCATCATCTTTACTTCTGACACTTGATAAGAGCTCATGTCAGTCAGGTGTCTGCATACATGCAGGCAGAAGTCACGATGTGTGAAGATGCTGGTATGAGAGTATAATGTCAAAACATTATCTAACATCACAAGGTCTTGCAGACAGCTGTTGATCCAAATTAGGCCAACGACAGATCTCTCCTAGGTTATGCAGAATCATATCCTTCATTTAATGAAAAGGTAAGATCTTTGGCATCCCACCTTGGATCAAGTCAGTTCAGCTGAAGAACTTGTTCACCAAGAAGGATCTTACCCAGAAGTGTGAATGACAGCTAGCTGTCTTGCTGTGCAGAAGTGGTCACACCAAAAGTGTAACTCTGCTCCACCAGCAGGTTAGAAAAAATGAAACTCTGTCCCTTCTTTTTTTCTTTTTTCTTTTTTCTTTCTTTCTTTTTTTTTTTTTTTTTTTTTTTTTTTTTTTTTTTTTTTTTTTTTTTTTTTGTAGAGAATACCCCTGAGTGCTCACAGGTGGTATTTGTTGTAATAGTGAAGTTTCTGCCACTTCAAATGAATCAGTTCTGCCATTCACAGAAGCTACTTCTACCGTTGAGGTGCAGGTTGTCCCACCCATGGACAAGCTCTGAACTCCATGAGCACTCCTTGCTCAGAACATGCAGCTGTGAGCTGTGAAATAGCTGAATTAGGACCTCAGGTGGAGCTTAGAGATTCTGGCATCCAAGAAAACAAAGGGCTACGTCCAGGAGTAGCAGAGTCATTTGTCCAATTATCCTACTTAGCCCAAGGCTAAGCAAGAGCTGTAGCCCAGGGGTCTCTGCCTCTCACAGCACCACTCTGTCGGTGAAGGAAGCAGCGGCACCAGAGCCAGCCCTCTCCTGAAGTCCTGTAAGAAACACCAGTGGGAGAAACAGCACTTTTCTCTCAGAAGTGTTTTCAGCCAGAGGAGAAAGACACAAATGCAAAATTCATGGTGGCATATACTGTTGCATTTTAAACATGAAGATTACATAAATGTGTATTTACTTTTTAGTATCACTACATTCTGTAGATGTGCTGTCTCTGGGAAATAGCCATTGACTTTGATCTGTGGGCACTGCTGAAGATAATGAACAAAGAAGGATTTCCTAATCATGCAAAATTTGTGTTTACCAATAACTTAAGCAGTGAAAAATACAGTCTGAGATCTAGACATGTCTGTCAAGGCTGGGGTAGTAACTAAGATGTGTGTTATAAAGGGTAGCTATGTGGTTTGAAAATGAATGAAGAGGTTGAGTATTGTTTGTTAGGACACTTAAGTATTTGTTTGCTGTAACAGCCTACCAAGTAAACAGAAAAAGCAGGAAAAGTAAAGCCACAGAGAAACATTTGTATGACAATGAGAGAAAGTCAAAATAACAAACTGTAAGGAAACAATCTTCCTCACATTGTTTGATATCTCATCTTTTCAGAGAAGTAGGACTTTGTGTGCATTCTTTGTAAATAGAAAACAGTGTATCACAGATATAACTGGGTTTATATTTGTCACTGGGTTTCCTAATTTGAAAAATATTTGCAAAGATGAATCTGGCCAGCAACAGAGGCTACCATGTGGGGAATAAAAGCATTTTTAAATGAACTTGAAGCATTTACTAGTTTTGATAGGCTTACAAAAGTTATCTTTCTATTAGAAAAGACAAACTTCCAGGAGATAAGTATTGTCCATTCTACTACTAGTCACTGCTACTCCTCAAAAGAAGAAACAACCATTGAAAATTGTAACCAAATATTTACTGGCTTTAAATATTGCCTTCAATGCTTTCCTGACACACACAAAGCAAAAGATTTTACTAGTTTAGATAATTATTGTTTAGTCATGTAGTATACATAAATAACTAGAACTTGGCTGGAAAATGAACAGTTATTTTTATGAATCTAGTTGAAAATATTAGAAATGCATTATTTTCTCTCAACAACACAGAAGTATTAAAAATAATGTTTTCAACAACAACAACAACAAAAAGTTGTATGAATTTATTTCTCAATAGTAATGACTGGAAATTCTCAGAGTTGGAGATTGCCACATATGAAGTACAATACCCACGGGACGCTTCCTCTCTTTACCAAAGATAGATGTTTGGAGATTGTTGACCAATCATGTATTACAACATAAGGTTTATGGTTACAATAAAAATGTACCTTTACGTAAAGAGAAAACTCCATAACATTGCACAAGTTTTTATTTACAGACAATAGGGTTAGGATGTGATCAGGATTACACCAGAGAAGCTGCACTGTTTTTCATATGTAACAATTCGACTAGGAAGGGAACCATGACAGGGATTTTAGGTGACTGAAACCTTCCAAATATTATCAACTGGGGTGGGATGGACTCCAGGACACATGATGGGATGATGAACAGTAATGGTGGACAGGATTCCTATCCAAGCCAGTCCACTCTGCCACCTCAGTTGGCCTTGATGAAGTTAGAAACAATGGAAACATAGGGCTAATTGGTCCTCAGAAAACCATATTCTTAGTCACCCTGCCTCCAGGCAGTTCCACTACACCTATGAAATTTCTATTTATAGAGGATATGATATGTAAGTAGCCTGTTCTTGAAACCCCAGTGTCAGACTCTGACTACTTCTAGCAGTCATTGTTTTCAGTACCTCTTCCTTTGAAGAACAATTGATCTAATGTTTAACCTAAAATAACTTTCAATTGTGCAGATTATTCCCATGTTGTCATAAATTCTTACATATTTGTGGACTGTCATCACTCCCCCTACTCGTCCAGTTTTTCCTGTAGGTCCCTTTGCATTCTGGTTGTTCTCATCTAGACATTCTTTAGGTGGTCCACATCTTTCTTGGCACGCAACATCCAAAACTGGCTTTACAACTGCTTAACAAAGCAGAATTACTTGCCAAGTCTTGCAAACTCTAATCCTTATAATACATCCCAGCAGGCCGCTTATCTTTCTTTTTTTTTTTTTTTTTTTGAAATAAAAAACNTTTTTTTTTTTTTTGCAATAACAAACCATTGTTGACTCATACACAGTTTGTGACCACTCAAAGCCAGAGTTACTATTGTACTGAACTGCTACCTAACCAGTTTTCTCTACCAGCTGATTATTCCTGTCTAGGTCTAAAGCCGTTTCAGTTAAATAGCTTTCCAATTTTTTTTTCATATTTCTAAATGAAACTCATTTTGTATTCTGTCCCTGTCCTCCAATATACTTAATCCTTCCCTGTCTGATACATTTGTGACTTCAATAAGGATTTTAGCTTTTATAAACATCATTCAGGTCATTAATGACTAGCACCGGGTGCTGAATCTGTGCAATTCCATTTGAAGTACATACTGCCAATTTGGTAGAACACCACCCTGTTACTCTGGTTTTCCAATGAGCTTTGAGGGTATCTAATTGCAGATCAATGTAGAACATACTTTATTAATTTGCTTAAGTGAATCAAATTAAAATGCACATGAAAATCAAGATATATCACATTTGTAGCTCTTCTCTATCCACAGAATTGGTCATCCTGTTATAAAGGCAATTGAGACGTAATTTCTCGCTATACAGTTATTCTCTTATTTTTCAGCAATGCACAGGCATATTTATTTCACTGTTTTTCTAAGAATTGATACTTATTTTATTAATGTACTATTTCATATTTCCTCTTTTCTCTCCACCCTTCCCTTCACTGTACTCATCACTTTATAGCCTCCCTCCTTCCTACCCAAAAACTATACATTCTCAAAGATATTGATTAATGACGCTGAGATTCTGTCAGCAAAATCTTTAAATACTCTAGGATGAAATTAAAGAGGGATGTAAAGTCAATTTGAAAATACCTGAGTTGAGTAAGTGCTCTATCCTTTTCTTAGCTGAGGCTGAAGTCCTAACTTTTATTGTTAGTGCATCAGTTTCCAGACTTCACTGAAGTTTAGGAGGTACCACCTTTCTGACACCATTAGTTTTCTTGCTTTATAGTTAGAGAACCATATCTACCTCATACAGTTAGTATCTTTCTAGGCTGACTCTTTTTTATTAGCCTGCTAGTTGCATTTTATTTTATTTTATTTTATTTTATTTTATTTTATTNTCATACAGTTAGTATCTTTCTAGGCTGACTCTTTTTTATTAGCCTGCTAGTTGCATTTTATTTTATTTTATTTTATTTTATTTTATTTTATTTTATTTTATTTTATTTTTTGTTTCTACATCAGTTATTCTTTTATTCTCAGCTTCAATATTGTAAGTTATTTTTTTCCCTTCGCTAAACTTTTTTTCTTAGGTTTGAGTAATTTAGCCCAACTGGTTTCTTAACTATACTTTCTGCTTTTCCTTCACATTGAAATCCTGTGTTTGCTTTTAATATCATTCCTTTAAAGAACTGGCAGCTCTTGTGAATTCACTCTTCCTTTTACCTGTTACACAAGCTTTTTGGGGAACTCCTAACATTCAGTTCTACAAGTTTGTTTTTACTCTCCATTTTGGTCCTGCAGATCACAAAATCTGCTGTTTCATAGACAGTCTCATTTAATGTCCACCCTGACCTTTTCAGCTAGTTGCTAGTTGCTGGTTTTAATCAGCCTTCTTGCTAGGTGTGGACATTTCCAGAAGCCCTGAAGGACTCTCGCTTGTATCACTATGTAGGTATTCATATTCACAGATGAGAAAAACAAAACAAAGATGTGGCACAGGGAGACTGCCTAGATTACATGCCCTGTCTCATACTGAAAGTCTCATTGTGTGCTCTGAGAGCTAGCACATATGACCCAGGAAGACAAAATCATAGCACCCTTAGTGGCAGCACCTTTCCTCCCACTGGAGAAAAAGGAGACTGTGCCTCTTCCCAGCCACTCCTCTATCCAGGAGGGAATTTCAGGGTAATCACATGTGAGTCATACACACTGGAATAGGCAAGTACAACAAGGTGGAAGTTCTGGCTAGCAGCACAGCTTCTCATGGCCTCAGCTGTTGCTGGTACTGATGTATAACACTAAAGACCTATCACCCCCCTGTGCAGTACATTTACTTCTCGGAGCACTTTAACTTCTTTGTGGCCTTCCCACAGGTGACTCTTGCTTACAGTTACACAACTTCCTACCACAACTGCTGTGGGTGCATTTTTAAATCATGCAGGAGAGGCTCTGAAAGCAAATATATCTCCTTTTCCACCTGGGCTACCTGGAATGCAAGGTTCAAACTTTCAGCTGGAAGTCATGCATGACCTAAAACATGGAGAACATGTGGAGTACTCAGCTGGAAAGGAGGAACCTGTGAGTGCAAGAAACAAAGGGCTTGCAGAGGCTTTATGAGAGTAAATTGCATGCTTGCTGAAGCACCACAAGGACGCAACTGATGTGAACTCTGCTTCTGAGCTGGGCTGCCATCTTAGTTGTTGCTTGCAAATCGTAACAGGCACAGTATATGATGCTCCTTTTATTAAGCTGCTCTTTTTATCTCTCTCATATAAAATACATTTGTAAGCAGACTTTTTCCCTTTAACGTGTACATATTTGGCATGGTCAGCCTTCCTTAAGGTTTTTGATCAGACCGATTTTGGTAATCTATCCATGTTGTTGTTTGGAAAAGAAAGATACTAAGTGGGTCATCGTAAAAAAAAAATGTGGATGATAAAGACTATTTTCAAGTTTCATTGTCAGTCAGCTCTAGCTGAGAAGCAGCTACTTCTGTTGGATCAAAAGTAGGACTGCAAGTGTAGAACTTAGAGAATTCTGAGTATTTGAAATATACTGACACAGAAAATAGTACAACTCCAAATTTTAAATAACTAAGAATGATGATAGTTACTGTGACCTGACCTCTAACATAGATGGTCACAAAAATAACTGAAGTCATGAAAAAGCAAGATGACTTTGTCACTAAGACTTCTGTAATGTTATCTGGAGTCTTTCTTTAGCATGGAGATTGATTTTTCATCTCAGTACAGCACAAGGAGGATTTGGGAGGTCAGATGGATTGCTTTTCTTGTCCCAGCTAAGAGAACTTGTGTTTTCCTCTGATGCTAGCAAGAAAAAAAACATGGAAGGAAGGAAGGAAGGAATTCGGAAGGAATTCGGAAGAAGGAAGGAAGGAAGGAATTAGGAAGGAAGGAAGGAAGGAAGGAAGGAAGGAAGGAAGGA
>VXAB01003844.1:71680-268684 GCA_013399175.1 Odontophorus gujanensis | reverse complement strand
AGTCGTAAGAAAGAAAGACAACAGGGAAGGAGGAAGGAAGGAAGGAAGGAAGGAAGGAAGGAAGGGAAAGAGAGAAAGAGAGAGGAAGCTGTAGGTATAGCAAGGGAAGCAGACATTTGTGTTGCTTATATATATATATAAATAATTTTATCACTATGAAAAATGAATATCTTTCAATTTTAACCTCACCTACGGTAGATGATGGGATCTGAAAATAAAATTCTGGCTTATAAAAGCAACATAAGTCTTCTTAAAAATGAGTGGCAACAAAATCATTCAAGAAAGAGACTGCTAAGTGGAAGTGCATTACTTGTATGTTTATGCTCCTAAATGTATAACTAGCGAGCGCATCTGTGACTATCACTGAACTGAGATCACAGATATAGTAAGGACGGAGAACCTCTCTGACAAAGACAGGCTGAGTTGTTCAGCCTGGAGAAGACTTCAGGGAAACCTCACTGTGGCTTTACAGTAATTAAAGGGAGCTTATTTCCAGGAGAGAGACTGCCTTTTTGCACTGATAGTGTTAGGACAAGAGGGAATGGATTAAAACTAAAAGAGGGGAGATTTAGATTAGATGTTTGGGAAAATACTTTAATCAGAGGGCAGTGAGGCCCTTGCACAGCTGCTCAGAGAATCTGTGGGTGCCCCATCCCTGGAGCACTCAAGGTCAGGTTGGATGGGGCCTTGGGCAGCCTGATCTGGAGAGGGACAGCCCTGCCCATGGCAGGGGTTGGGGCTGAGTGGGCTTTAAGGTCCCTTCCAACCCAAACCATTCTGTGACACTACGACTCCATGATTCTATGATTCTAGAAAATGTTTCTGTGTAACACATGCGTGTTCCATGCTTAAATCTTATGAGATCTCAATGTATTGTTCCACTGAAACAAAGAGGACATCATAGCCTTCAGGGCTGTTGTTTCAGGCTGTCTGCAAATTCCAGAGAGCGTAACTGCAAAGGTCTGCCAATGATCATACACTTCTACATTCAGAGATATTTGTATTTCCAGTAAATAGAATATTTCAGAGAAACAATTAACAATAATAAACAATTATAAAGAGTAATTCTCCAGAGAAATGTTCGATTGCCAAACCACTAAAACCACTTTAGACATAGCTAAACAAACTGCAGCTGAGACTGTGAAACGCTAACCATCACTGCTGTTGAAACAGCAGAATGGTTTTAGCCTGGAATAATCTCATCCATTACTGAACTGCCATTACAACTTTTACTAAAGCAACTTTTACTACAACTTCTGAAGGGAGGCTGTGATGAGGAGGGGTTCGGCCTCTTCTCCCAGGCTAGGACCAGAGGAAATGGCTACGAGTTGTACCAGCAGTTTTAGGTTAGATACAAGGAAAAACTTCTCTCAGTGAGTGGTCAGGCACTGGAATGGCCTGCCCAGGGAGGTGGCGGAGGGAGATGGTGGAGTCGCCATGCCTAGCAGTGTTCAAGAGGCGCCTGGATGAAGAGCTACAAGATATGCTTTAGTGTTTGTGGCAGCAATGGCGATGGGAGGTCGGCTGGGCTGGACGACCGTGTAGGTCATTTCCAACCTTGTGATTTTATGATTCCACGCACCTCCCCTGCTCTCTGCTCCTACGCAGGCAGCACGTAGCGCCGCGGGGACGCGCACAACCCAAGCGCCCCCGTGGCTCCGAAGGCTCGTCCCCGCGCGCCGCTCTAGCCGCCGTCGCCGCCCCGCTCTATGGTGTGGGTGGCGGCGGCGGCGATGACGCAAGGCGACGGCGGCGGGCGGGGAGGCGGAGGGAGGGGCCCGCGATGGCCGGTGCCGGCGCCGTCGCGCTGTCCCTCGCCGCGCTGCCATCCGCCGCCGTCATGGCCGAGGAGGAGGCCTCCAGCGAAAGGTGAGCGGGACGGGAGGGGGGGGATCTATAGGCCCCCGGATCTCTGTGCGTGCCGCTGCCGCCCGCTCCCGCTGCTGGCGGACATGTCTGCCGGCTTCCCGCCGCCGCTCCCGGGGAACAGTTCCGCTGCGCGCGGCGGCTGCGCGCCCCTCCGCTCTCTCCCGCCCGCTGTCCGGCTGTGCGCTGTCAGCCTGCCGCCGTGGGCTGCGTGCTGTGCGAGGGGACCGACGGCACGGCTGGCGGTGGCGGAGCCGTCTGCCTTTTCCCTCTTCCGGAGCTGCACTGCCAGCTCTGCTCTCTGCGCTGACTACTTTCGTTTCTCCGTCCCAGCGTACACTTGAACCAGAGTAACTCAGCCGCACCTCGGTGCCCTGCTCTGCTTCTGCCCGTGTGTTATTTGCTGCCGTACGCCTTCTCATTGCCTGTGTTTGAATTATATTTCTCCATACCCTTCAGCTTCCAAGATAGAGCTGTTTTGATACCCATCTGTTGCCCCAAATGTATTTTCTTCCCTCCTATTTCCCACTATAAGGGTATCCTATCTGTGTATCTGCGTAATTCATATAATGTCTCTCCTGATCTGTTACTCTTTTATGGTTCTAGGCCCAAAATGGCTTGAACAGAATAACTGTGCTGTAGTCACACATGTGCTATATCCTCTCTATAAGATGTGTAGATGTGCTCTGTATATACTTTTTATATAAATTTTTCATAATTCTCCATCTTTTAAATATCAGGTGTTGTCTGTCATTGGTAACTGTGTGGAATGCCTGGGCCCCCATGCATCACTTTTTCTTTTCCCTCTCCCTTTTTTCACGATATAGTCTATTTTTATTTTTGTAGGAATTCCCCTCAAAATTCCTTAACAACTTGCATGACAGCTGTGTTGTGCATACGTGACTCCATATTCAGGATGCTGCTGTTGCATGTTGTCGTGGTACATGTCTGTTCCATCACCGTTCCAGACTACCTGCATTCTCTACCTGGTCCTCTGTTTAGTCTTTTTTCCAACCTCTGGATATGATATTTTATCCTAGATGATGTACCACCTCGATTTGAGCAGAACTGGGCTATGTATGTTTTCCAAACTCCCTGTTGTGCCTCTGCAACTATATGCACTCTGCTCTCTTTTCAAGTATGAATTTCAAAGCTTTCTCTTTTCAGCATGGTGCAGTTGGACTAATCTGTAACTCAGTTATTTCTTCCTTTCCACAAACATAAAATAGCTTTTTCATTAATAACACAGATATTTTTTTACACCTTCCGCATCATTACACATCTGAGACCTCAGTTCTCTTCTTAGTTCTGTGTTCTTGTCGATTCACATTCATAAAATACACCTCACTTGTAAAGCCTCTTGTTGATGATTTACAGGTTTTCTGAGTAAGAGCCTTAAAATACTTCTGCCCCAACTTGTTGTGTTTATATGTTCATTCAGAACGTTAGCCTGAACTCTAATTTGCCCAACGCAATCACACGAAGTACTGAGTGCTGCTAAGGGAGTGCCAAGCACCCCAAACTGCAGAAACCTGCCAGGGTTGCGGGAGAGTAACGTGACATGATCTGGAGGTAGGGTACATCATAGGCTACATTTTCAGAGAGGTTTTTGACAAGTTTCTTTACTCAGCTGGATAGCTTTTAAAAGGACTTGGTTTTCAGGAGCTGTCGGTGTTCCTAGCTGAACAATCATGCCATTTAGTTGTGGAGTCTTGCAGAGTAAGCTCCAAATTCAGTAAAGTCTTCCAAGTCTTCTAGGATTTCTAAGAACAAAATCTAATGTTTATTTACCACGAATTCAGAAAGTGCATTTGCTGTGATGGAATATTAGCACTCTGGGTTGTCAGGACTCTTCTTGGCCTTTTTCTAGTTATATCCAAAATTAGCATTTCTGCTGCTTTGCAAGTTGAGCAGAACTTGATATCTGGTGATTTGTAAATGATTGAAATATGTTACATTCTTCCAAATTCAAAGCTTTGTAGCAGTGAGAGGAAGGCTTATTATATGCCATTAGAATCTTAAATAATAAATACAACGTTAATTTTATGTGCTTGGAAAAAAACAGTGTGACTCACTTTGTTATGCAGTGTGCTGTTTCTGAAATCTAGTAACTGCCTGAGTGTGGTGAAGATAGGATAGCAGTGTCTCGGTTACTTTATACATCTTGATTGGAAGGTATTCAGGAGGTTGTCCTAAGGTGGAATGAGAATTAACTAAACAAATGTTCTGCCCTCTGCTGTGGAGGTGATGGCTTATTTAGCACGGCACCTTCTCATGATGCCCAAACTTGTTCACAGCCTTGAGCCTTCTTTGTGTAAGTGACAGAAGCAGACTCCTACCTGTGAGGCAAACAGCTGCAGTGATCCTTGTGCTCCTATTGAGCTCACTTGCACTCACTCTGAATTTGGCAGGACTGTTTACAGCTTATAATGTGACTGGCATTCGCAGCTATGAAATACATGTATATATCTGGAAATAAAACCCTGCACAGAATACATTTTTTCTTCGAGTGTGTAATATAAATGCTGAATTCTTTCTTTGCTTTTGAAGTGAGCTGCTTGATGAAAGAAAAGAGAATGATTAATTGGGTTTCATAGAGCCTATGCTTGGCTCCGAGTAGGATGGCTCATAGTGATATCATATTGATATATTAAAGCATATGCTGGTTACATCATCTAGCTTTTAAATGCAGGTGGACTGCTGAAAGTCCATTCCTCTTTCTTTCCTTGGTGAAAGACTTTCTAAAGGCCCATCCTACAGCATACATGACTAACAGCAGGTCTGGGACCTACGGCCTCCGTCTTTACAGAGACAATGAAAATGTAAGTGCACTGTGAGAAGCTTGTGCAGGAAGAGGTCAAAGAATGTTTGCTTCCTCTTTTATGATTTTGTCTTTTCAGCAATAGGGGTTCTGTGGATCATAACTTCAGTGCTTAGTGCCATTTGTGTTACATTTGTGTGCTCATCTGAAAGTGTGTGTGTGAGGTTTTCAGGTGTCCATAGGATTGCTTGAGGTTTTTTTTGTCCTTGTGTGATTTTGGGAGGGGAATGTCTGCGGTCATCAGGAAGATCTCTCTTAACAAAATGATCATGGCCGTGTGTGCCCTGTTCTTACACAAGAAGAAATCTCCTCTCAGTGTCCCCTTCTGAGGCTTCATTAGTGCATTACCAAATAGAACAAGAATGTTCTGTTTTTCCAGATAGGCATGTGGAAGTAGATTATTTGCTCCACTCTTTTTACGTAGTACTATTTGGATTCCTTGACTCATGTTTAGGACAGGCAGTTAAAGAATAATTTTTTATGTCTTAATTTTTTTTTCACATTGATCCTCCACAGTTCTGTGGGGTGTACTTAATGTTGTGAAGTGGATTTTCAGGTAGACGTGCTTGTACACTTACCTACCCCCTCTCAAGTGCCCTTAGCATAGCAGGGAACGAGGGGATAGGTATGCTGCCACACAGCTGTTGGAGAACCACAGTGCTGGCCAAGATCTTTGCGTGAGGTTGGGCCCTAGCCTTCTTTCAGTTTAACAAGGTTTAAATATCACAGGTTGGACACCACACAGTTTTTTTTGCTCTGCTCTTCCTGAAACCTGTTCTTGTGAGAAAAGATGATGCTAGCACACTCCAGAAAGCTGCAGAAGGTCTTCCCTCCACTTTTCAAGCATCACTGAATTCTTTCAGTGGTTCCTTTCCAATTGGGAAACACCAGCTCTAACCAACAACAAAGTGCAACACTCAGTGTGGTTCCCACTGTCGCTACCAGGCCTGACCATCCCAGGTTAACGTGTGTTACATGTGCTTGGTGTTTCCAGCACGTGGATGTACATAGAAGATCTCATTCTTCTTCAGTGATTATCTGACTGAGTCATCTGTTATGACAGAAATCCTTTATAAAAAAGCCTTTACTAGGTCTGTCAGTCATCTGGCATTCCTTACAGCTGAGAAAGAAAATGGGAAGTGCTGGGAGAAAAGTAGTAATTAGACAGTAGCTTTTAATTTACGTTTAGGATGTTGCGGGCTGGGGGTCAAGCAGGTTGAAGACTCAGCATTAGAAAGCCTGCTACTAAATGTGTGGAAAAGCAGAGACTTGCCAAGTGTCAAGTGACAGCTGTAGTCTAGGAGTTACTGAAATGGGATTACAGTACCTGTCAGAGAGTGGACCTGTAGTCTGGTGGAAATGGAATTATGGCCACAAATCCAGATGTGTGAGCAGCTGAGGAGCTGCTGCTGGATTGACTGTAGTATTGGTTACTGTGGATCTTTGTTTGCCACAAACTTTTGCCAGAATTACATAGTTTCAGCTGTATTCTAAGCTTTTCTGAGCCTGTTAGAAGACTGGTGCTGCACCAGAGTTTGTTTATTTTAGTTAGGTTAATTGGGCCATACCCTGTAGGCCTCATTTGAGACTGTCCCTTTGAAAAGAGCTGTGTCTGCATCAGGAGAATCTCTGCAATCTGCAAATTTTCTGAATATTAATGAGAGAACCAAAACTTTCCCACTTGGTAAATTATTAAAGCAGCTTCTTCTTTTCCCCTCATATTTGTCTTTTATTATTTTATTAAAATTGTTTGTTGAGGAAAATTTAATTCTCTTATTTTATAACTTTTGAATATCTTGTGACTCTGATCTTTCAGAATCGGTTTTTCTCCATAGTTTGTATATTCCAACAGAGAGAAGAGTGTATGGGAGGAAAGGTGAATGTCTGGGTTTACACTGGCACTGTAAGATACAGATGAGAAGTTGAACAGCAAGGGAGAGGTCACTGGAGAAGAGAGATTTGTGAGTCAGTGAAGCTGTGTAATGAAATGAGGTCACTCTGGAATAAGGTTAAGAGGGTAAAAGAGGAGGATTTTAAAGGTAAAACCTTGAGTGACACTAAGAAAATATGGTGAGGAATGGTGGAGTAGGAAAGTGGTCTGAATGTGTTGTAGTTGAGAACTCAGGGTCATTTGTGACTGCAGAATAGAGAGGAAAATAGAACCCCAGAAAAGTTTTCTGTAATAAAATGCACAGAAGGATCTGTGGCCAGTGAGAAAGTCCAATCATATGTTGAAGTGAGAAGGAGAAAGGTCCAATCATATGTTGAAGTGAGAAGGAGAAAGATATTGCAGTGGAGAAGGAAAAAAGAAATGGGATTGGTTAGTGCTGGCTGGCTGTGGCAGAAGTTTCTTTCTCGGTTACATTTAGTATAAGTTTTACTGAACCTAAAGGCTCATTAACTGTATCATAGCTGTCCCTAAGAGGACATTTGATGCAGTGGCTTTTTACACTTATCTTCCTAGCTCTTTCTAAAGTTACTTACACATTTTATTTATATATTCTTATATCTAAAATGTTTTCAGTGTGGCGTGTATTCAGAAGATTCTTTCAGTTTCAGGAGGAAGGGAGAGAATGTGCACTTCTAAGAGTTATCTAAATAGGTGGCCTGAGATGTTGAATACCAGTTCTTGAAATTTGACATAGGTGACTTATGCCCTGGAGGTGGCTATGGCAAAGGAGCACAGTGTGGAAGCAGTTTTAATGTTGTGCAGTGAAACAATGCATCCTCAGTGTGTGCTTACATTGGAGTGGAGATGGGCTGTGTGGTATCAGCATGGTTTGTGTATGGTGTGTTTGGAGTGAAGTAATTGTGGGCTTTAGGTAGTCTTTTTTATATGTTTCTAATGTGGCTCTTTATGGAAAAATAATCATACCTGTGTCTTGTTTAAGTTGTTATCTAAATTGTGAGTAATACAGTATGGGATATAAACAAAAGATATGCAGGGTAGAGTCTGGATGAGCAGTGGTGCCGATTTATGAGGTGGTTGTTATGCACAGATCATGTTACTACTCTGTTTCCATCTCTGGGACAGTCTGAAATGCAAGCATCTGACATGGGAGGTATTAGAAGGCTGACAAGTAAGGTTGAAATAGTATTTAAATCTTGAGCTTATGCAATATCGGGAGGGCAGTGAGAGTACATAAGTAGATAGGTGAATAAAATGGAGGTAGCAGAAAGTTATGTAATATCTGAAGGACACCAAGAGGAAAGAAATAATTTTCTTTATTTCAGTTATACATTTATTCCCAAATTCTTCATGCAATATGCCTTACAGTGTTTGTGAAAAGCTGACAACCATGTCATTGCCATCTTCTATCACATGAATTTACTGTGGAGGAGGCAGAAGGGTGTAGGTCCTCGCTGGCAGCAGAGCTGTGTTGCACATACGGTCTCTGTCACAAGGTGTAGCAGCTTTCCTGCACCCAGCAAGGTTACGTGTGCCTGAGGTACAGCCTGAATGCTCAGGTTGCTCAAGTGCATTTAAACAGCATGGTCAGCTTCAGAAGTAGCCAGAAAATGCTCATCATTTATCATTTCACCTGATCTATGTTCTCAGGTTAATTCTGATCAGTGGTAGCCCTGTGTAGCACCACTGATCTAAACAGAGACAGTAATAATATTTGCTCCTGTATTTTTAATACTAATTTTGATGTTGGCTGTTCTGGACACAGAGTTCAAATTGCAGTCAGTACAAGAGGAACGCATTGTTTTTCCCTCTGACCTAATGTGGCGATATTCTGCAATAACCCACCATGGCCTGTTTGTTTTTTGGTTTGTTTTTTTTTTTTTTTTTTTTTTTCTTTGAAACAGAGCTGGGATACGTTACATTTCCTAGAAATATTCTGCAGAGCTTCTCAAAACATTCTATTTTAATGATACCGAAGTATCCAAGGATTTCACAACATGTAATTGCATGGAATGTCTTTGGCTCGGTGTTCGTCCAAACGGAGTTCATATGCAGGCTCATGTCATCTGAGGGGGAAAATATACTTTCCTTTTAACCCTCTCACAGCACTTCAATACATTTTTTGTCACATCATGAGAACAGTAAGCGGGCATTCATTAAGGGATTTGATACTTTGTTCCCATGCCACATCCTAATTCTTCCTTCCGAGTCTTGCCTTCGCAGCAAGCACCTCAGGGTCTTTCTCTGAGGACTGCAGTATTCTTTGATTGTGCTGTGCTTATGAAATGGAATATGGGGAAAAAAAAAAAGACAAAACACAACTGGTGTTTGTCTGCAATTACTAGAACATAATTTTTGTCCTTGGAGCACTCATTCAAATTGCTGTTATGGCCGCTGCATCTGATGTCTACTGTACATGCAGAAGGTCTGCCCCTGGACAGAGAGTCCTCGCTATGACAGTTATTGCACATACACTGTGTGTGCATGAATGATTCTGCTCAGAAAATGGAAGCAGGGGAGGACATGCTGCACCATGGGGGCAGGAGGGAAATGCTGTAGGAAGGATTCCTGAAGTTGTTTACATAGTTAAAGCTCTCCTTAAACCACGTCCAGTGTTGTTCCCAGTATATCCCTGCCCAGTGAAGTCCAAACTGACTGGGATCATATTGTGCAGTCTGTCCGTGGCCACTCTGACCTTCAAGTTTGCCATCCTCTACCTGACTGGGGCCTTTTTTTTCACACCTTATAGGTCTATGGGCATAAGTCTGCTGGTTAACTGCTTCACTTCTCTGACAGCTGGGAGATTTTGGCTTAAAATTATTTGGCTTAAAACAGTTTATTCTGAAGCACAGTTCCTTTTCAGGCATCAGAATTGTTGGATAGAATGGAGGGAATGCCGACCTTTCAGAAGTGACCTGCTGGCCGCAGCAGCAGGCCAAGATTCAGGCCTCAGATTTCCTTGTTCTCTTCATTGTAACCCCAGCTGGAATAAAAGTGCAGAAGTAGGATTGTCTCAGAGATGGGCTGGCACCTGAGCTTCTCGTGTTTTTCTCATTTTAGAAACTGTCTCTTCTTGTCTTAACAGCCACTGGAGATTAACTGCAGTTAACTTTATCTAGCAAAGGTTTAAGTCTAAAACATTATCATTTACTGCATCTCATTCTCAGTTTTAGGCAGAATGTTGCTTGCACATGATAAACTTATTTTCCTTTTTTTTTTTCCAAATTTAATTAGAAATTGGAGTCCTTTTTCATGATAATCCATAATACTTTCTCTTATCTTCAATTAAATGTGCTTTTCTTTGTAGTTTTTACTTTATAGTTAGTAAAATACCATAGTTACTTTCTTACTCATCCTTTGAGCAGAAGGAACATTTATTTCAGTCTTTAATAATAAGCTTCCTACTTCTCTGCATTTAGGTTTTCTCTATCCCAGCTGTCCTCCTTGTAGCAAGATTTAAGCTCTGCTGTAACTAGTACCAGGGTTGCTTTTGTAGTTTTCCTGGATTTTAGATGAGCACAGTTGTTGAAATGCTAAAGGAGACTGCTGACTCATCTGAAACTGTATAGGAAAACTCACTGGAACCTGCTCGAAGATGTAGATCCACAATGATTAAGAGACATCCTAATTTTACTGATAGTGCCTGATGCATTTTACATTTCATATTCAGTACTAGTCATTTAGGATTGTGTTACCAAAAAGAAAGATGTTACCACATTCTAATTCAGAGTCATGCAGTCCCAATATATAATTGTTCTAAAACTTTGAGTTGAAAAGAGTTGCTAGTTCTGTTTCTCCTCAAGTTTACTTTTCAATTTACTGGGGTTTTAAAAACACTGCTTTTTCACACACTAGTTTGAAATAGGTTTATTGTATTTTTCACCAGAGCTTTTTTGTTTTGTTTTTTTTTGTTAAACATTCTACATCCAAGGAAAATTCTCCTGAGAGTAAACAGAGAACAAGATGGAACTTGAATATAGCGAATGTTGGAGAGGAAAATATTTTTCTGTACTTCAAATGGGATTATTATTATTTTTTTAATGCAATTGCAACATTGCCAGTAAGTGATAATAAAAGAAGCATTAGTTTTTGCCACAATCAGTCACGTAAAAAGCACTCAGTATTCTGGTGTTGCAAGGCATTAAATTAATGAGATGAGAAAGTAAAGTGTATTATAATTTAACACTTAGACATAAATTAGCCAGATGTCAACCTGCTACTTCTCTCTGGTAGTTTGACTCAAATTCCTATTTTATTATGTCATCTTTGACTGTTTCTTTTGCCTCATATTGCTTCAGGTTTTACCCGTTAGATTTGATTTGGTATCCAAAACCATAATATGCTCTGAAAACTTGGTACTGATGATGGCCGCATCCTACTCACCTCTTAGATTTTATATTGACTGCTGCTGATGCTGAGGAAAATGCAGAAAGCTTTCAGGAAACAGTCTGATTGCTGCTGTTCCTCAAAAAGAAAAAAAGGTGGATCATAAGAAGGGTCTCTCTTGGTATTTGTTCTAAAGCAACCATATAATCTGCACTATAGTGTATTCTTAGAGCATTATAGTGAGAGACTCTTTTAAATTGGCACTTTACCCTCAATTTGATATATTGAACTCTTTCCCTGTTGTGAATATTTGTAGCTCCTTTTCACTCCTGTTTTGCCCATTTGTAGTATTTGAATAGAATCATGTCATAGAATGGTTTGGGTTGGAACAGACCTTTAAGTTCATGTAGTTCTAACCCCCTGCTATAGGCAGGGACACCTCCCACTGCACCAGGTTTCTCAAAACCTCATCCAGCCTGGCCTTTAACACTTCCAGGGAGGTGGAAGTGTTGGGTAAATATTTAGAATTTGTTCTTATAAAACATGAGCACTATAACCTCAGTTCAGGAGAACACTTAACTATATGGCTAGTTCTGTTGAATATTTGAGCATTTCAATGTGAGGAAGTTACTTGAGAACACAGAAGAGTGGTGGTGCTTATTGTATTTAGATATGAAAAAAATTGCAGTTCTAAATTCCTTTGCTAGCACAGTACTGCAAAAATACTTTGTGCAGAAACAAGGAGACAGTCTGAGCAGTTTTACCACTAGTTTGTGCTTGTTTTTCTGCTGCAGTTCTTTTTATTTGGAACTAGCTCAAATCAGCTGATGTTTGTAATGATCATGCTGGCAGGATGGCCAGAAAATCAGAACACCCTCTCTCTGGGTGTTAGGCAGAAACAGTACAGCAAATTGTCTGCATGCATTTGATGTTGTTTTCTTCCTTGTAAGTAGCTGGAATTACTTCTGAGAGTCAGGAGAGGAGAGGTTTAGGGGTTTTGAAAGATCAGCTTGAATCTAATAAGCTTTAAGGGTAAAGCTTGAAATGATTTACCAGGGAGTTCACTCAGTGTTTCAGCCTTTTTAAGTTTTTGAGCTTGTTCCACAGCTAAAACCTTGGTTGTTCACAACGTTGCCTGCTGAAAATCAATTAAAAATACTAAGTTTGTTTGTTAAGTGTAAGACAAAAACAGGTATGCAACTCTGTTGCTCTGGAATTCAGTTACATTCCCTTTATCCTTTGTGAATCGTTGTGTAATTGTTATAAATGCTGAGCTCTGATTTTCCTTCTGGTAGAATTTTCAAGTCCAAATGATATTAATGACCCAAAACTATTCTTGACACTTCTGTCGCTGATGCATATTTCAGTGCCTCTTTTCTGATTAGTACTGGGAGCTTTAATTACTTTACTAATTTCAAAGTTGGTAGCTGAAAGTAGATTTTATATTCAACACTGTCAGAAGATCTCTCAGTGGCAGTGATATTTGACAAATCCTGTAGCAAATGGCATTATTTAACTCTGGTTTCATGGGCTTCTCTCACTTAGAGAATTTTTCTTTTCCCATTTTGAAGTATACTATACTGTTGGAAGTCTACATGAGAAGAATGCCTCTCTTGAATGATTTTAAGCTTCATACACCTAACTAACAGGGGTAGCTACATTACGAGCTTGAAAAGTGGGTGAGCTCCATCTGTGTATGTTCATATCTCCCAGACAGAGATATGGACAGCTCCTGTTGGTACAGTCATTGAGTACCTTCATATGGTAGAGCTTCATTTCTGTGATTACCATGGAAGCCAGGAATCAGGTAGACTCTAAGCTGTTTTTGGTGCACACCTCAGCACAACAATAGATATTTACAATCCTGCAGCATTAGCTAAGCTTGCAAGAGCTTTCTGAGGAGTATGCTGAATTTCTAAGCGGACACAAATCCATCAGCAGTCTTGCATGTGATTGGTTCTCACCAACCTCAGTAGGCTTAAACTAGCTGACAGAGTAATAGTGTTTGAGTTACCTATTTGCCACATTGTTCATCTGATTCGTGGAGGTGGATGGGTGGATCACACTTACTGTGCCTCTGCCTCCACTTGATGCTCAGTTCTTATGAAAGTTCCCCTCAGGCAGTTTAAGCTGTGCTCTGACAGCAAATACTTGATTCAAATTAACAGTCAAGCAGCCGAGGGAAAGAAGTATTATCCTTTACACAATAATGAATTATTCTTTACCCCTTAGATTTCTGCAGACAGTAATCATTACTTATTTTTAATATCCATACCATTTATTATTCTTGTATGCATAAAGTGTGTTTTATAAATGAAAATGCCTCCTTTGCTATGGCATATTCTACCATCCTCCAAATCCTAGTCGCAGCAGCTTGACTTCACTTACATATGAGATTCACCCAGTCAAGGCAACTGCAATTGAAAGGTGACTCAAAAACTTGTCTACACTGTATTTCTTCATTGACAGGGATAAGATTTTCACAGTTTCCTCAAGTTAGAATTACCTTGTTTGGATGAATAGTTTTTCCTCTGTCTTCAAAAGCTGCCAGGTGAACACTGTCATATCAGAGAATCACAGAATTGTAGGGGTTGGAAGAGACCTCTTTAGATCATCTAGTCCAACCCGCTACCAAAGCAGGCTTCCTAGAGTAGGTTGCACAGGAAAGTGTCCAGGTGGGGTTTAAGTATCTCCAGAGAAGGACATTTGACAAATACAGTATATTGGGTTTGAATCAGGAAAAGTAGTAACATTCCCAGTCATTACTTGTAAGGATTTTTAGAAGGAGGTTGTGCCCATTAGTACCAGCAAAGTTTACTAGATGTGCTATTTGTAGATAAGGAACTTTGGTCTGACTTATCCTGTGAGCATGGTGGATTTGTGATCCTACTGGGCCTTGTCTGCTTGGGAAGGCATTCCATTGGACTATGCACTGCTGGGTCCTGCTCAGTCTCATGTGTCTGGGAAAATGTCACAAAACATCTGTGTACACCTCAGTGAGGCCTTCACTGATTGTCTGGTGGCCAGAGCAGTGTGAATGGAGCTGCCTAAAAAGCTGTCTGGCAAAATACATTTAAATTGATCAATTTATAGCAGAGATAATTAATATCACACCCTGTGAGGCAAAGCAGGATTGCTGTATGTGAGTTACCTAACACTAAAAATTCAAGTTAGGAATGTCTCTTTCTTCTTATGTAATTTCCATGGCAGTCTCCTGTTCTGAGTGGTTCACAACCACCTGGGCCTTGCAGTAAAGTAGGAGCGTTTTACTTACTTAAGCAGGGTTTCTGTCTAATTAAACCACATGATGTGTTTTCCCATTGTTAGTCTTCCATTGCATGGCAAATAATGGTGTGGTGTGCACTGTCTATTCATACAAATTAAGCTAACAGCTGACCATCATGGGCCAGTTGGGTAATGTGATGTGTAACCCCTGCTACATACAATTGCTATAAAACGATAGAAATGTGGGTTGGCAGTTGCCAGACCTATTTCACGTTTCTTCATACAGAAAACAGCTAAGCCCAGTGGATTTCCTTAGTCCTCAAAATGCAAGATTCCTCTGTTGCATTTTCCTTCTTTCTGAAGAAAGACAGGAAGGAGAGTGTGTGGTAAGTGGTAGGTGATGAAATCAGAACAGAGTCTGCCTCTTCTGGTGGTGGTTAGCTTGCTTGCTCTAAATGTGAAACTACAGCTGGAATCCTTTGTTTTCTTTCACATCTTATCTCCATCACTGGTGAGCAGTCTGTCTTGAAAGAACCATTGTTTCTTTTTTTATACTACATAGCTATTTTAACTTAATATCACAGTAGTAAAAATGAGAGGTCATGCAAGAATGACCTAAGTCGACATTCTTGTGTTCTTTTAGGAGACACATTTAGCACAGATGTGCAAAACAAACGGTACTTTGGAAGGCTAGACTGTGCCTATAGCAGAGAAGTGATTAAGTGGATGAAATAGTTGATTTCTTTCTGCATGTGGAAAACGTCCAGTAATAGAATCAGTTGTTTTTTGGAGGGGGAGCAGTGGAACAAAGGGTTAAGTCTTAAATACAGGTAACTGCATGTTTTCTTTCTTGATTTTTTTCTGTCACATTTTGACTGAATTTCATATTTACTTGCTGATTTAATTTAGCAAGTATAGGAAGTCTGAATTACATAAATAATATTTATTCTGAGTGTTTCATAGGATCATAGAGTCATTAAGGTTGGAAAAGACCTCTAAGATTACCTAGCCCAACCATCCATCTATCACCAAAGTTTCCCACTCAACTGTGTTCCTTAGAACCGCATTTCTTACTACACATTTCTTGAACACATGGTGACTCCACCGCCTCCCTGAGCTGTGCATTCCAGTGCCTCACTGCTCTTTTGAAGAAGGAATGTTTTCTAATACCCAACTGGTAACTCCCCTGATGCAACTTAAGCGCATTCACTCTCACCATATCACTATTACCTGGGAGAAGAGGCTGATCCCCACCTCTCCACAGCCTTCTTTCAGGCAGTTGTAGAGAGCAGTCAGGTCTCCCCTGAGCCTCCTCCACACTGAGCAATCCCAGCTCCCTCAGCCGCTCCCCATCAGACTTGTGCTCCAGACCCCTCACAGCTTCGCTACCCTTCTCTGAACACGCTTCAGGGCCTCAATGTCCTTGTTGCACTGAGGGGCCCAAAACTGAACTCGAGGTGCAGCCTCAAAACTGCCAAATACAGAGGGGCAATCAACTCTGTGCTCCTGCTGGCTGCACTGTTTCTAATATAAGCCAGGATGATGTTGGCCTCTTTGGCCACCTGGGCACAATGCTGGCTTGTGTTCAGCCGAGTGTCAACCAACAGCCCTAGATCCTTTTCCTCTGCACAGTCTTCCAGCCACTCTGCCCAACCCTGTAGCAGTGCCTGTGTTGCTGTGACCAACATGCCAGACCCAGCACTTGGTCTTGTTGAACTTCATCCCATTGGTCTCAGTGCACTGATCCACCATGTCGGATCCCTCTGAAGGGCCTTCAGCCCAGGCACATCAACACTTCCTTCCAACCTGATGTCACCTGTACAGATTTTGAATTGCCAACTTAACTTGCCTAGATTTCTATGTATGTAATGTATCTTCTCAGTAAAAAATTCAGTATTTATTACCAGTACTGATAATTAACAAAACAAGTGATTGAACATCTATGCCAAAACTTCCTCATTCTGGTACAATTTTCTAAGTATTTTTCATGGGTGTTCAGATGATTCCCTACTGAAATTCTGGGATTGTGGACTGAAGTTTTCATTTTTGTTTCGCTGTGATCATATCTCTGCACTGTCATCATGCTGACATGTAAAAATTAAGCATTTCCTTAGAGAAAGTCATTAAAGAAGTTTCTTTGCTAAATCAGTGGTTTCCTTGAGAAGAAATATTTTGTGTAGTTTTGGCTTGAGTGCAATAGTGGCTGGATTTTGTGCTTCTGACTTGAAAATTCTGAATGCAGATGTGTAGTTCAGCACATAAGTAGCCGAAAAATATCCTTAAAAGGCTGGTGGTCTAACTAATGTTTAATAAATTACTGGAGTAATCCATAATGTTGTTATGCTCAAAATGGATTTTTTTTCCTGGTGAAGTTGCTTTTGCCAGACACCAGCCTTAATCTCATAAAAATCTTTACTTTTAGATATCTGTTTTAATGCGGCAGCATATCTTGGCTCTTTATTCCTTCATGGACTGCAGGAGGCATCTGGGCAAACACACAGCCTTCCCCTTGCCAGTGCTCCATTCGTGTGCCATCAATGTGATTCCCATGCTCCCGTGGTTTAGGAAAGCTATTTACAGACCAGCCAGACATCAGCATGTTTCTCAGAAAAGTAAAGAATATTGAGTAACAGTGGCATGGCTGATTGGGTGATGAATCCTTTTTTGATCAAGTATGGATTTTTTTCTTTCTGACTTCCCCTAGATACAATGCTGTTTGCAGTTGCATTGTGATTTTCTTCCATGCCAGAAAACTGTGTTGTACCACTACCTTAAGTAATCTCCCTCTCAAATGTGAGGAGAATGTTCTTTGGATAAGGAACTTGCAAGGCCAGATCACTAATTTGGTGTCGATACATTCTGAAAAGGCTGAAGAATTGGACACCAGTAATCTTAAAGTCTTTATCATTGATTTTTGTGCAACTAATACTTGCAGCATGCAGTCCTGAAAATAGTGTAACTAACTGGAAAGCAATTCAGTGTAGGAAAGAAAGCACTAAAGAAAGAAAGTTGAGTGTGAGTTTGGTCTCCTCATCCTCCTCTTCTCCATGCAGAGTAGTTCAAGGTCCTAAGTAGCAACCTTTGCACTGAAAGGCAGTCCGAGCCAGTCTGAAGTCAGGTGAGGGGAAGGAGGATTCCATGTTATAAAAAAGGAAAAATTAACCCCTATTTGCTTAGTCACTCCCTGCTCTCGTGGTCAAGAGAGTACTACAGAGATAGCAAGTGACAGCTTGAAAAGGAACTTCTGTGAGGGGTGCTGGAATTTACTGTTTAATTTTCTACTGTGACTTTGTTTCTAAGTTTGTAATAAAAGCCCAAGTGTTTTTCTTTGCTAAAGTAAACCTGGTTTTTTTTCACTTCTAAAATGCATTTAGTATCTGCACCTTAGTTTGGGTTAAGCTGGCAGGTTGCTTTTCTGTAAATTGTGGGTTCATGCCAGGAAGTGTGTTTGCAGGCGGAGTTCCAGGGGAACTTGAGAGGAATGTGGAAACCCCGATGATTGTGTTTTATTTCCTGCCAAACTTCTGGGGTCAGTGTGAGGACTCCTGTCTCCACGTTCTCAGAAGCTCTGACGGAAGATTGACAAGTACACTCTGATAAAATACAAACGGGGCACAGCATGCTATTTGGAGAGCACCCCTGATCATTGCACCACTTGGTAGAAGTCAAGAGAGTGAGTGTTTCTTCCTGTGGCTCACTGCAGTCTTGTAGGACGTGCAGAAGACATGGGTTCTTTTAAGAAGAGCAGTAGAAGACACTTCTTAAAACCATTATGTGGTGCAGAATGTGGTCGTCTTGTTCAAGAAGTTTACATTCTCTATTGCTTTTACAGGTTAGGATGGTTGTTCAGTTGGCTTCCTGCTTGGTGCCCCACATCACTACTGCACCTTAAAGAAGCTGAGGACAAAATGCTAAAATGTAAGTCATGTTTATAGCTATAAAGAGATTTTCTATACATTTCCATTAAACTAACCAGAAAAGTTTTTAAATACAACTTATGCATTCTACTGAAATCAGTAGATTTAGAAATCTGTTCCCTTATTTATAGTACTTGTCTGAATGCTTTCTGCTTTAAAAGGGAGGTTCTGTTTCTAACAGTAGTTTCCACAGAACGTACTAGTTTACCAGTTGTGTCTAACAGTATCATTTGTTTTGCCCACTCTTTTCCCAGGTATCACAAGCACATACAATAAGCGGTATGTGTATCTAGCTAATGGAAACAAAATATGGACACTGACATTCTCTCCAGACCTTTCACGTAAAACTCCACTTGTTCTGCTTCATGGATTTGGAGGAGGTGTTGGAATGTGGGCTCTCAATTTTGAAGAGCTCTGTGAAAACAGGACCGTTCATGCTTTCGACCTCTTGGGATTTGGACGAAGCAGTAGACCCCACTTTGATACTGATGCTCGGGAAGCAGAAAATCAGTTTGTGGAGTCCATAGAAGAGTGGAGAAAGGAAATGGGGTTAGAAAAAATGATTTTGCTCGGACATAACCTAGGTGGATTCCTGGCTGCTGCTTACTCTTTAAAATACCCATCAAGGTATGTAAAAATAAAGAAAAGCTTCATAATGAATTTTAAGCAAAAAATGTTAATTGTGCTTTGTTTTCAGATGAATAGAAATAAGCAGATTAGTAAACTTGGTTTTTTTGTTTACTTCCTTCACGTTTCGCTTTTGTTCTGTACCCCCTTGCCATGTAATAAGGCTAAATAGCAAAGATCATATCTGTGTGTGAATGCTTTGAGACATCTCTGATCAAACCTAGGTTTGTGAAAACAAAAGATAGACCTATTTCTGCTAAATGTCCCATTATTATGGCAAACAGTGAAACTTCTGATTGTAATTCTGCCTAGTAGTTTATGTGTAAAGGCGTGCTGTCAGCCTGGTGCCAGCAGGACAATATGAAAACAATTTTAGTGGCTGTTTGTTTTAATTGTCTGTATGCCACTCCACATTTCTTCTGTGAAGAATAGTCCAGCTGCAGCAGTGCTTTAACTACATCACATCAGCTTTTTCTACACCACATCATGGTAGACAGCTAATCCATTTCTTTACTCAGAGCTCATAAGTCTCTTTTTCAGTGTAGCTTACTTATATAGGCAGAGGTGAGTGAGGATCCCAGAAAGTGATCTCTGTCGGGAAAGGGCATTGTTTTTATCTAGATAGGCATAGTGGACTTCCGTTAAAAGATGTGAATGTAAGTCCAGCTTTGCACATCATATGTCAGATTCTGTACTATACAGAATAAATGTTTTATATTAATATCAGTTTATACCGTATGTACACCTTTCCTCTCTCATTTGAAGATATTGAACTAAATCCATGCATAATTTTTTTCCTAAAACACTTAAGATAAGAGTGTAAACCTCTTATCCACTTGGGTATAAAGCAACTTCTAGCTGACTGAAGGTAATTGCTTGTAAGGATTGCTTCCAAGTTTCTTACCCCTTCTTCTGGAGCATCTATAAATGGCACTGTCCCATCCCTGTGGAGTGGGATATTGTTTCAACCTTCTGATGACTTACATTGAAAGTGACACTTCTGTGTTTTCATGCTTCACTGTGCTTAAGTTGGGGTTAATTTATTTGGGGGTGTTTTCTTTTGTGCTCACACACTGCTAATATTTTCCTGAATTTAAGCTAACACCATCAAATTATCACACTGACTGATAGGATCTTAAGGCAATATTGAATCAAGTGATAAATATAGCACAGCTTTCAATCAGATTATCTAACAATTCATTAGAGGCTTAAGGGATTCTGGTTACATATTGTTAGGAAAGTAGATCAGTTTCTCCAAGCTTAGATGATTCATTAATTTACTGTGTTGTACCATATTGTGCATGGGACATCTGAGGATACTAATCCAAAAAGATTCCCATTTGGAATATTCCTGAGTGGCGTTGGAGTCAGGATTTTCAAATACTTCTGGACTATTACCTTTGGAATGATTTTTATAGCCAGCTTCTCCTTATCCCAGTTTATGCTTTAGGGTGGATTACCAAAAGAAGGAAGGAAATTATTAAGAAACAAAACATGACAGGAATCTCACTCTGTTTTTATGTATGCGTATGCTGTGTTATGTTTAGCAGCATATTTTGCACACAGAATGTGTAGCTGTCCTGAGCAGCCGCTCATGGCTTACGCTCCTTAGCCTCTAATCTCTCCTGCTTGGTTTATATAGTTAAATTCTACCCTGGCCTCTGTTAGCATTCTTGTTTGCTTCTGTGTGCAAATATGCTCATGGCTGAGCTGACAGCCCAGAAACATCTTTGTGAGCTTAATCCTTTTCAACCCCTCATTTCAGGCACACATTTTTGGTTTCCCAACTGATTATAGTCCAGGAATAGCCTTCAGAATCACTTCTGAAATCGTTTTAGCCACTAAGAACTCTTGCTGTATTAAATAACTAATCTTGTGGCTTTGAAGGAGAAGGAAGACATGAAGAAGAAAGACGATGGACTGTGCATGCAAAATCACCTCAAATATGCAAAACTATCATTAAAAGTCACTTTTTCAGGTATAAGCAGTATCTAGGACAGTCCTGTTAGAGTAGATGTTACTATGGGATTAAACAGAAATGGATGATTTGAGTCCATCAAGGCAAAATATTTTTTTTGGCTTGAGAAGGACTCACAGCACAAAGTGACTCATTCACTGTGTGTGCTGGAGACTCCTGCTGTACCCTCTGCTGAGATTTGAGTGATAATTTTATAAATTGTCTCTCTGGTGTTTATTTTATGAATTAAAGTCAATACAGTTAGAAAATGTACACTGTTTTGGATCTGTCTGGCCCAGTTCAGATTTTGCTTTGATAAGCATCTTTTTCAAATTAATTGTGTCTTTTCATAGAACAGAGATCTTAAAGTTCTCAGAGAAGTGTGATCGTTGTCTAAATGTTTGCTTAAATGAAACAGGTGCCATTCCCTTTTTTTGCTCAAATTAAACTGCTCTTTCAGATAATGTAACCCAAGTGTACAGTTCAGACCATTTCTAAAAATAGAAGAAAAAAAAAAACATTTTTCTCAAATGTGTATGATAGTGGGTATATGCTGAATACTGAGTTTCTATTTTGACATGAGATTCCAAGTTTCTCGTGTTTCTATACAGAATTAGTTGCAATCCATCTTTCTTCAATTAGCATTCAGATGCAAAATCATTGAAGGATCGGAAAGGTAATAGTGTGCTGTGAACAGAAGTGACTGCAACAGATTGTGTAATCCACTGATGGCAAGTTTTCGGCTTTCTCATTCAAAGGAAAATTAATGTACTCTGAACCTTTTCTGCCAACAGGGTCAAACATCTTATCTTAGTGGAGCCATGGGGTTTTCCAGAGAGGCCTGACAATGCTGAACACGAAAGACCAATTCCAATCTGGATCAAAGCACTAGGAGCTATACTGAGTCCATTTAATCCGTTAGCTGGTCTGAGGATAGCAGGACCCTTTGGTGAGTTGTAGCTACTCTTAAAACCTGTTGCTGCTTGCCTTAAGCATAAGCAGAGTGGATAGCACATTAAGATATGCTTTGTTGCAAGCTCCTGTCACCTGCAGAAAATACAGTTGGCGGAGAGGGTGGGAGGGCTTGAGGAAAAACAAACTCTTTTGTACAAGAGGACAAGATCTTTCTGTTAGAAATATCATGTGATAATTTGTAGCACTTAATGTGTTATAATGAGGCAGATTGTGTAGATATCTTCCGGAGTAGCTTGACAGAGGCAGTAGAGTGGAAAGGTTGTCTGGTTGCCTTCAGTCACAGTCCCTTTAGATTTCCTTCTAGTTGCAGCTTGACTGACAAATCGTGTTTCCAAATTTGTTTAACTGTAGAATGCAGTTTCTCGTAAATTCACTTGTCTTTAAGCCTGAGTTTAGAGAAGTTGAAACTGAGTTGTTTCCATCAGCCATTTTCTATTGCTCTAGCAAACCTTGTGGGTCACAGCAGTGTCCTGTGTTTAAGTAGCAGTCTTTCCCTATCACTTCATCTCTTCAACAGCTCTGACAAGACAGGTAACTTCTGTATACCCTTGTACTAGGACTAGGTAAAGATGATGAGAATACTACAGATTTGGTTTATAGAGAGAGTAGGGAGAAAAACATGATCAAATTTTAAATTCATCATGTTTTCCTTCTAGAGGTTAGATGGTAATCTGTTCATTTCTTTTTGTATTACCAAAGTATCACCTGGGGAGGCTTGAAAAAATACATCCTTCAGACCCCTTACAAGTTATAAATAACTTACAGATCACCTTGCCATCATTTTTGCTATTCAGTCTGAAAGAAACAAGTGGCGTTTCTAGGCTTTGTCTAAACCACATCTGTTTCTTAAATCTCTTTCTATAGAATATAAATTTAAATAAGCTGATATATTCAGCTATTTTCAGAAGGATGGCAAAATAAGCTTTTCTGACAAGGAATGTTCTGTATTTTAAAAACTTTATTTTTGAACTAAAAATGCTTTCTAATCTGGTTAACAAAAAAAAAACAAACTTGAAGAATGTTGAGTGATAAGCACAGATTTAATGCAATTTATCCAGTAACAACTGTATGTGTAAATCAATCCACTTGAAAGAATTCAAAGCTGAAGTTGTCTCCTGCAGTAAGTAAACCCAGTTAAAACCATGCTGTGGAAACAGATCCTCTGTGTCCATGTACCCCCAGCATAGCCTTGCTTACAGATTGAAGCTGAGAGCACTGCTTTTCAAAATTTTCTGTCTGTTTCTCACTCCAGCTGATGAAAAAGTTTGTTATCATCAACTTAATGTGTAATTAAGTGATTCATTGCTCTTAGGGAAGGGTAGCTTAAACACTGCTGTGGGGTGGGCATCAAACCCAACCCAATAAAGGTATATAAGCTTCTGTGTTCACGTGTGCTTGAATTGCTGGGCAGGCGCAGCTGTCTGATCCTCAACAGAAAGCTGGTTGTTCTTGCTCTAAGTTATGAGTTAGACACTTGCACGTGGCCAGGCTTTTCTGGGGTATCACATGGATATTTAATCAGACTTGAAGGCAAATACCTAAACCTGAAAAGTAGAATTGAGAGAGATCTTTTTCCCTGAGGCTTTCCAGTTAGTTTATTTTCAGAAAAAGACAGAAGTCTGGCAGTTGAACTGTCTGTAGAGACAGTATAGGTAGTGGAGCAAACTGCAGAATGTTTGCAAAATCTTCATCACTTCAGAAAGTAAATCTCTGTTTCATAAGCAAATTGTTTTCTCTTGCATTGTGTTTATTTTCTAAATTGATTTAAAGCATACATAAGGGAGTGTTGCAGTAATCTAATCCCAAGATTACAAAAGCATAGGTTACTGTGACAAGGTCTACGTAAATAGTGCCAGGTCTGTGGCCAGCAGCAGGTGGGAAGACGTGACATCATCGCAGTCGCACAGATTAAGAACAGTATTTTCAGTTGATAAACTCAAGTGGCTCAACTGTGAGCCAACATCTGCAGAGGTGAATAATATTCTCAGACTCAGATTGGCCTTTTGTGAGGTTCTTGTCCTAAAGAACTTTCTGGTCAGTTTGAGGAGGCATATTTCTTAAGGAAGTGATTCAGAATGGGAGCTTCACTGGCCTTTGAAAGGACATGCCTCTTTTCTTTGTCTGCTAAGACAGGATGGAGATAATAACTTTCCTAGGTTGAATCTCTTATTTTATAGAGTCATAGAATTGTAGAATCACTTAGGATGGAAAAGACTGTTAAGATCAAGACCAATTATCAACCTAATGCTACCAAGACCACCACTGATGTCTTGAACTCATGTCAAAATTTCTACACCTGTTTTTCAGCATGAACTTCTGTTATTTCACCTAAATGTTAGTTAGATGAACTAGCTTCAGAAAAAAAATATCATTATGTAAAAAAGGAGTACAGATTTACATCTGAAGAAATACAGCTTAGCTTTTTCATCTTTTGGTTCTGAAGGGCAGAATGCTTTTGGTATACACAGTGCTGGCAGAGTAAGGAAAAGGAATATGCTGGTATCGTGTAAGAATGAATTTTTGTTAAAAATTTATCCACTTAGTCCCTTTGCTGGTCCCCTTTGCATTTTTTCTTCTATTGCTGTAGTTGCCATTCACAAACATTCCCCATATGTATTCAGTAGGAATTGAATTGTCCCTCTTCTTGGGCAACATAAAGTCCTTTAGAATAATTATGTTTAGCTCTTATATGCCACCATGTTTTCTTAAGTGAAATAAAGTGTTGTTTTAGAAGTCATCAAAGTTAGCCACAAGTTTCAAGGGTGGATGTTTGAAGGGTTGCGAGGAAATGTGTTAAGTCAATCTGACTAGTTTTCTCTGCCAATTCCTCCTATGACAACATTTTCTGTTTTGACAGGTCTAAGCCTTGTTCAGCGTTTAAGACCAGATTTCAAACGAAAATATGCATCCATGTTTGATGATAACACTGTGACTGAGTATATCTATCATTGCAATGTACAGTCACCCAGGTGAGTACGAATTTCAGTGTGTTCTGAAGTCCTACTGACAGCCTGCTGCTCCCTCCAATGGTCGTGGCAAGTGTGCACACTTGTTTTTTTTTTGTAATTGTAACATTTACTGTGTTGATTAAAGACAAAAAATACCTTTACACTTTTTATGAATTTCAGAAACTGGTAGATGTAGAAGCTGTCCTAGTTCACTATTTTGCTTAAACTACCTGTGTTTTAGTTCTCAGAATTGGAGTGCTATTTTTTAACCAAAAGTTGTTATAGTTAATAAAATTTTTCTCTTTAAAACTTTTAAAAATTGGCATCTCATTTTTTTTAAGTGTTGTCACCCAATACTGAAAAAAAAAGCACCAGAATACCTATATTGAAAATTACTTGCAAACCTTGCAAACCTTTGTTCCTTAACAGTCAGAAATCCCATCCCTGTGCACTGTTTTGTCTGTATTATCAGAAGGCACAGATACTTAAATTCATAGGCAGGTATAGGGAAAGGAGAAAAGGCAAATATAATAGAAATCTAATTACTTTCACCCTTTTTGAATGCCTTGAAGTGGTGAAACAGCTTTCAAGAACATGACTATTCCTTATGGATGGGCAAAAAGGCCAATGCTGCAACGGATTCCACAAATGGATCAAGACATTCCTATCACCGTGGTTTATGGGGCGCGTTCATGCATAGATGGCAATTCTGGCAGCACTATCCAGTCTCTGAGACCAAAGTCATATGTGAAGACAATAGTAAGTTCACTTTTTAAGTGGTTGCTTAATTTGTTTTGTGAATTTGTTCAAAGCATATCTATGTGGTCCTTATACCAACCGTAGAAATGATAGCTCTTTGATTTATGGACTGGGGTAATAACTTCTGGTTTCTTTAACAGAAAAAGAGAAAACAAGTTTTAGATTAAACTAAAAACAGGGAGAAGCCTGTTTCTAGAGTATGAAAAAGAAAGAAAGTTCTAGAAGCTGAATCAGATCTTTGAACAAGATCACTTTTCTTCTTCATAAAATTTTTTGCTCTAATGTGCTAATACAAATAGTTTTTGTGTTCACTGATAGGTATCTACATTTTTTGTCTGTCTGTTTTAAACCATAGCAGTCTTGAGTATCTACAGATACATTTGGTGTAGTCAAGATGCTGTCATGAAGTGTTTAAACCAGTTTGTATAACGCTTCAATTTCTTTGTTAAGAAAGTGGTTGTTACCTGTTGCTTAGGTTCTTGGAAGCATCTTTTAAGTCATTACAAAAAAACCTGCTGTTGTCTTTGGAGCATTCTTATTTAGTGGTATCACGTTGTCATTTCAGACGTGCGTGCCTGCAACTCAGTGCAAATGTACACACAGTTTTTGTTGATTCCTATGAAAACAAACCATCTAGGGAGCTGCTTTGGCAGGGGGGTTGGACTCGATGATCTCTAGAGGTCCCTTCCAACCCCTTCAGTTCTGTGATTCTGTGATTTTGGAAGTATTTCTCATGCATTGTCGCATCTGTCAGACACGGGAATTGAATATACATGTATGTTCCAATGCTATGATAAAATGTTTGAGTGCACCAGCTGCCTTCTTGCTGATGTCTAGTCATAACTGGACAGAAATATATAACATGTAAAATTAACTTTGACTAGTCATTGAAGTAAAATTGTATAGTCTAGATACAGCTGATATCAGAGCTGGAACATGGAGAAAAGACATTGTTACTGAACGACTTACACATGTTAAAGAGCACAGATACCTTTCATAAATGCGAACATCCAGATCTGAAAGTGCTGCTTTACTGCTTAACCCATGAATTAACATGTAACAAAAATTCACTGTTAAGAATCATACCATACGTAACTAGGATAAACATACATCATTCAGGGAGGCTCTTCTAGTCTGCTCAGTGGCTGTTTGAAGGCACTGTAGAAAACTTCATTGTATACCAAGTCAAAATTTTGTTAAGCCAAATACAGTTTGTAAAACATAAATTGGGGAGGTGGAAATTATGGAGACACTGAAAGACATTCACAGCACTGTACGAATGAGGGGTTCTCCTGAGACTGACTTGCTGGAGTGCACAGGGATTTATTGTATGTTATTTCAAATTATTTTTTACTTTGATTTGTTGTTGTTGCTTTTTAAAACACTAAATTAGCCATACTTAAGGCAGTGTGCTTTCATTTAGAGACTTAAGAGGGAGTGTTTTAATGGGGGAGTAGATTTAAATACAAATTAATCTCAAACTGAGTATAAAATTGCAGTAGTCAAGTACCTTTGATCTACAGTATGATGATGACTTGCTTCGTGCTAGTTTTGGCAGAAATGGAGTAACCACCATGTGTCTCGTTACTTAAACCCTTATTTCACTGCAAGTATGTGAAAAAATTAATCTAGACCAGAAATATGGGGTATTTTCCCCCATATATTGCATCATTTGGATGTGACTTTTCCCTCTTTTACACAATACTGTTTCATTGGAAGGACTGAAATGTGCTTCCACAAGGCTAGGGAATCCTCAGCAATGTAAACCTCTGAACTGGTAATCCTTTGTCCTAGTACATTCTTTTCTGCATCATTTTGATAATAAGGGAATATAAATGTTTAGATCCTATCTCTGCTACAAACACTTACAGAACTAACAAGCTGCTTTGCAGAACTGTTTGAGCAGAGAAGAGGTGAGAGTCATTCAGAAATTTGATATGTACGGTATGTTCTCCTCAGTTTGTTTTGCAGTGGCTTGTGTTTACCTGAATCTTCTTTTCAACAAGCTGTGCAATTGCAAAGGCCATGATTTTACCCTTTATTCCTGTTTAGCAGAGTTCCTTTGAGGGGTGAAACAAACGTCTGTTTTTCCTTATGTACAGAGTCTTTTGTTGGTTGTATGGTACCACCTCCTGGCAGCAGTTGTTCTAGCTTTGTTAGTGCACACTGGGTGCAATATGTCAGATTCAGTTTTAGAATTGTTCTTTCCAAGTGATCTTGTAGCAGCGTGTAAAAGCCAACTTTGGGGTCTTCATTTCGAGGGGGAATATTCCTTGCCTATCTCAATATTTATTTATGTATTTATGACATTCTTGTCCTTTTGACCTGTTTCTTCACCTTTGTCCTCCAGGCTATCCTTGGTGCAGGTCATTATGTGTACGCTGATCAGCCTGAAGACTTCAATCAGAAAGTGAAAGACATCTGTGATTCTGTGGACTGACCATCTTCTGTCCTTTAGAGTCTTACACCACAGACACCACTTAATAGCAATACTCTGTAGAAAATGACTAAAGAATGCGGAGCTAATGCAGCAGGCTCTGTTTGCACACTGTTTCTTCTAAGAAGCGATTTGCACACTTAAACCACTAAGTGCCTTTTGGGCCTAGATAGATTTGAAGCAAATGTTGTACAGTTTTATTTGAGATTTGTCTTTAGACTGTTGACCTGCCATACATGAAATTACTTACGACTTTTTAAACTGGAATTTTCTTTAAAATGCAATTGAATATTGTTCACGTGTTGAACTCTGTTTAAAGATGCTGAATTCACCACTAACACAGAGATCTTTATCAGAATAGATATAGTGTATAAATTGTGGTTTTGTTTATTCATAAACATTCATATTTTCTAGTTGATGTTTCATAGCAAGAGTATGAAATTGTGTATTTTGTTTATGGAATCCAGAACTCCATATACAATATTTTAAGAGCTTGAGTTTGTTTTTTTTGTTTGTTTTAAATTGGAACGATAACAGCTTATGAAGCTGATTTTGGGACAAAGACAGGGCCAAAATAATGAGCAGTGGTTGTCACTGAAAAAATGTATGTTAATTTGTCAGGAATCAGGACTCAATACTAGGAAGTCTCTCTTCTCTTTGATTTTATTTATGTTTATCTCAAGGCATCATTTTCCACGTGTGCAGCATTTACAGAAGCTTCAGTTTGTAATAGTCAGTGATGTCACCAGTGCTCATGCTTCTATAGGTTTTCTATGTAGATTTCAGTGATTTAAAGTACAGAAAATGGCTTCTTAGTTGCTCTATTTTTAACACTTCGTGATTAGTGCAGTGATTCATTACTTGCCTAAACCTAACAACTGTAGAGAAGCTGGCAGGACAATTTTTACTAGGGTAGGGAATGGTCATCTGGATAGTGAGCATCATTCCCCTTTTCTTCAGATAAAACTTGTCAGTAAGTTCAGGATGGGGAGTGGGGCAGGCACAGAGGGAAGCTCTAATTGGCACCTGTGGTAGATTACTGCATTTTAACTAATGTGCAGCCTCCTCAAAGGAGGGATTATTACTGGGACAAAACAATACCACTGTAACAAATTATAATTACATGTTTTGGAAGTTCTTTATGTAATTATATATTTTAATGGAGTATTTTGAAATCAGAGATAATAATGTCTCTGCATCTTTTTGAAACTGTAGTTTGGTGTTAATTCTTCACCAGGTTTGTACATTATATTAAGCTAGAAGACAAAACAAGAAACACCTTTGTCGCTTTAAAGCCAAACTCTATAGTGGTTTGTTTTTTAACAGCAGGTTTACTTGAAACTATTGATCTCCTTTTGAATGTTCAATTAACTGCTGAAGAATTCTCTACTTTTCTACCTAGTGGATTCAAGTTAATGATTGCAACATCTTAGGGCTTGAGGAGAATTTTGTACATTTCTGCTCACATTAAGGAACACATTTATGATAAAACAGGCAAAGATACCCAAAATCTTCAGGAAATACTCAAATTGTGTTCCTAGTGGAACATAATATTTCTTTCTGAAGGAGATGGATATCTGTGTGGTGCTATGTAACATCCTGTGTGGTCTTTGTGACTGCCTTTGTGACTGCTAGCACTTAGCAAGCTAAGGATTTTAATTAGAATAAATTATTACATTCAGTTAATTTTTTCACTTAAATGATGCCAGGATTTGTAAACAAATTTCTGTGTTATTTGCTAAAATTTTAACTTTTAAATGGAAAATCAAAATAACTGATTTTTGAATATAAGCTACGAATGGTCGGCCATGACACCATTTAGGTGGATGCCCTCAGTGTGCATTTTTTTCACACTTTTGAATGTCTGATTTGCGTTTATACACTTCAACAGTTGCTGTAATTGTTATAAATGTGAAAATATATTTTGTCTTCCAAATAATAAAAGGTGAAACAAACTGTTGGCATTTTCGGATAGCACTTACTGATGGGAATTCTGGATTCCACATCAAAAGATGAAAGTAGGGGTAAAAATTCCACGTGGATATGCATATTCTTTGAAATATCCCTTGTTTTTTCAGCTCGTTGTACTAGTAAGAATTATTGCCTAAGTTTTGCACAATAAAAGTAAAAATCTAAAATGTTGTGTTTGATTAATGTTGACATGATGTTGCTTTTGTAAAAATGTGTATGTAATTAAGCTGTAGAAATTAAGAGTAACGAGTGAGTTGAGCTAAACCATCCACAACACATTAAAAATATTATAAAGCTTTGTTTTCGAATGTCTCTGTGTTCTAAGGATTGCCTGTTAGGTACAGTACTGGAGAGGGAAGCATTAGTCAACAGGCAGCTGCAAGTTCAGGAAGCTGCTTGTACACATAAAGGAAATGTTTGTTGGTCACCTTCCGGGCAGTACAGGAGTGATGTGGATCTGTTGGAGTGCGTCCAGAGGAGGGACACAAAAACAGCCCAAGGAGTGGAACACCTCTCCTATGAGGATAGGCTGAGAGAGCTGGGGCTGTTCAGCCTGGAGAAGAGAAAGATGAAAGGTGACCTGAGAGCGTCCTTTCAGTGTCTAAAGGGGGGGCTGTAAGAAAGAAGGGGACAGGTTTTTTAGCAGGATCTGTTGTGGCAGAACCAGGGGAAATGGTTTCAAAGAGAGGAAGTTCAGATCAGTCATAAGGAAGTAGTTATTTTACAGTAAGGGTGGTGAGGCAGAGGTTTCCCAGAGAAGTGGTGGGTGCCCCATTCAAGGTCAGGCTCTGAGCACCTGATGTAGCTGTAGGTGTCCCTGTTCATTGCAGGGGAGTTGAACTAGATGGCTGTTAAAGGTTCCTTCCAATTCAAACAGTTCTATGATTCTGAGATTCTGTTGGACGCTCCTGTGACAGTCAAGGCAGGATTTTTGAATATCCTGTTGTGCGCAGCATAAACTAATAAAAGTTACTGTAATAAACATAAAAATAATCTGAACAGGAAATGGGTGATGTATACTGAAAAGACATGGAAGCTTGACCTTTGGGTACGAAGAAGCTTCTCCAGAAGCTGAGAATAGGTTTCTCTTGAAGCTCTGACTCAGCACAATGAGCAGTTTACTAAAGGCGCCGTGCAGAATGCTGTCAGCTCTTGGTGCTTTTTCATTAAAGTGCTGTAAAATCCTGTTCTGGCATCAATGCGAAGACAGCTTTGTATTGGAGGCCATCAGCATAACAAAAAGAATCCAAAATATTAATAAAAATCCACGATGAAACAGTCCAAGTCTCCAGGACGTGCTCTTCTTCCTAAGGTTGTTGCGATAAAAATTTATTAAAGTAACTTAGTAATATTCTGTTTGCATGGCTGAGTTTGTCTTGTTACTTATTGAACCCTGCCAGATTAGATTTTAGTTCTGAAAAACTGATTTTCCAAAGCTGTTATTCATCGATAAGACTTTATAATAAAACATTCGCAACCGTCATAAGAAAGTCCCTGTTTGTATCTGATCGTAAAATGCAGTTGAGTGTATGAACCTGTAGGCACGGAGCATGGCTGTGGCTCCTGACAGGAGAAACACCACTGCTGTCCTCTTGTTTCACCTGCATCAAAGCAGTGCTGGCATTTCTTCCTAACCTTTTGTATGCTCTGTGTTTTAAGGTTTGTGTTGTGCGGATGTGCGTGACTGGCTGAAGTGCTCTCCGTGGTCCCTCATGGCTCCTCAGGTTTCCGGCCACTCCACATCACTATCGCTCAGGTTTGTGACTGGAATTAAGGCAAGATTTAATATAATAACCCCCTCCAGAATCAATACATGGACAGACATACCCAGAAATTGTGCATTTTGCTAACAAGGGGAGCCTACAGAGGTCAATAGGCAACTCCTTAAGGCCTGGAGAATGGAACGGGTAACAGGTCACCTGCTTGTTGCAGTACTTCCTGCTCTTTCCTACTAGTGGAGCTGCACCCAACAAGCCTCTGTGCAGTGTGCTCACAGTGGCTGCCTCCCTGGGATCCCTGCATTACTCTGAATGGATGTGAGCGGACTGTTACCCCAAGTGCGTGCTGAGAGCTCGATGTGCAATGAGCCGTTGCAGAGGCAGGATCTCTGTAATTAACAGATCTATTTCTGCACTTCTGCATTCCCCTAATTCATGTGCCAGTCACTGTGTACGTGGAGTGAGGTGAGACCATTGCTTTGCAGCCTCCTGTATTTAAACGCATGCCTGATACCCGGCAGCGTTCCTGCTCTGAGCTCATTTAAGGACATTTGCATTCACTTACAGCTCAGTTCTAAAGCTGGAGCCAAACAGCCTGGTGGGTGCAGCCTCAAACCTGGAGGAAAGACCCCTCTGAGAGGCTCTTGTGCTCCTGGGAGCTCACAGGGCATTGGGGCTGCTGGCTCTGGCCAGACACCAAGCTGCTGCCTGTAGCCACGCAAGCAGTCAACTCTACCTCACGAGTGCCCTCAGCAGATGAGCTGATGAATGTAGTGTTAAGCAGAAATAACCCTTCTGTAAACGCTCCATAGCTGTAGAGGCTGGAAAGCTGTGCTGGTGGGCTGTGTGGGGTGGGGACCTGCACATGGTGCTACTGGCTGTGGGGAGGTGAGCTAAAAGCAGCCCCTGGTTGCTAAGATCCTAAAGGGTTAGCTGCATTTGGTGGTGGTGGGTTTTTTTTTGTTTGTTTGTTTGTTTTTTGTTTTTTGTTTTTTTTTCCCCTGGCAGTATCTGAGAACAGATGTAAATCCAACCAGGTAAACGCACCCAAGCCCTCATCAAGTTGCACCTCTAACAAACGAACAGCAGCAGAAGCTCTCCAGTGGCTTTTGCAGCATGAGCCAACTCCTGGCTGAGATGCACATACCTCCTCTGCCCAGTGCCCCCACCCTGTGATGCCAGCTCTGGTGCCTTTTCATATGGTAGAAATGAGTCCCACATGGAAAGACTGGAGGAGGAGCACAAATGAACCTCCACCAACATTCTTACAGTCCCAGAATGAGAATACGTGATGTTAAGAGGAAAAATAACTATGACAGAATTATTAAACTGGGGGCAATCCAGAGGCAGGGAAAGCCAAAGATGGGCTGTGCCCCAAGCGCACATCACCAGAGGATGCTACTATAATGAACGGGGGACAAGCACTGCCTGCCTTCTCACTGCTGTGCACCACCAGACACCTGACTCCCTCCAACAGGAGGGACTTCTGCCAGGAGGGAGCACTGCAGTGCCCATGGAGCATTGCAGGCCGCTAGAATGCTTGTGGTGGCATTTAAACTAATTTGCAACGCCATCCATGTCGGAGATGCCCAGGGCACCCTACCTGTCCTGCACACTGTGGGATCCTCATGCCTCATTGCAACTTGGTTTGGGTGAGGGAGGATGCTGCGTGGCACAGGGAAAGCCAGAGGAGTGCCAGGAGGAGAGAGGGGTGTTTGTGGGGCTGGGAGCCCTATAGCCAGCTCCCCAGCAGGGCTACGTCAATGGGAACTCTGCTGCTGGGGAGGTGTGGCAGGCACGCACCTGTGTCTCAACAGGATATTAAAAAGCAGAGATTATGAAAGCAGGGCACGAGGCGAGCTGAGCCTTTATCTCCTTCCTGCAGCTCCTGCTCAGTGCAGGGAGCATCTGCAGTGTCCTCCTCCTCTGTCATAGGTCCATCCCCACCTGGTGAGGATCAGAGCATCATGAGGAGCAGAGGGATGGGGTTAGCTCTGCCTTGGAGTTGCCGGCTGCCCAACCCAGTCATTGCTTATTGCTGTTGTCCCTGCCCCGCAGTCTCTTTCCCCCCTTCCTCCTCCCTCCTAGTTTTCCCGTCTCTTGATAGAGGTATTTTTAGGTCTGTAAATTACTTTTCAGATCTACTCTATATTTATCTCCCAGTAATCTGAAGGGAGTGGGATTCACAACTGCAGGAGTGGCTGAGAGCGGGTGCAGTGCTTTGGGTCCCTTCCCCATGGCAGCCCCCTTCCTCCTCCTCATCCTCATCACCGTGACCGTCTCCTCCTGTCCCTACCAGGGGGCTACGCTCATCTCCAGCAGCAGCACTGGGAGTGCAAAGCCGATGGGCGGGTTCTCAGTTGTGATGCATTTCACCCTAGAGGCTGTTGTACCCGCAGAGATTCCCGTGGGAAAAAAAATAAAATCAGAATGTTTCTGAAAGATAACCGAGAAATTTGGTGTTCTTGAACACCATATCACAAGCCACAGGCAAAGGCAGGAAGGGACTCGGGTGCCTGGCTCCCTGCCTCACAGCTCCTGTAGGGTGCACAGCTAGGAAATAGCAAAACTTCCTGGTACTCCTGCAGAGCTCGGAGCCCTGTGATGTGCTTCCATCTCCTCCCCACAGCGTGAAGGACAAACCTCCCCTCTCCCCGAAGCCAGCCAGCCCCCAGCCCCTCCAGAACTACCCCTTTCAGAAACCGGTGCCAACAATTTATCTCCTGACCTCGGCAAGGGAAGCCTGGAGCTGTGGGCACAGCCGCGTCCCATCATGGGCTGTCAGGGTGGGATGCTGACAGTTTCATCCCTCCTTGTCCTTCCCACCGGTGGGGGACGAGGAGGAGAAGAGGCGGGAAGGGGTTAACGCTCTGCCCATCTTCAAGCAGGAGGCTGCCTGCCAGTTTTAGGAAAAGCTGCAAGTCATGCTGCCAGGGCAGGGAGGAGGAGGAGGCCTGAAGTCGCCGGGATGCTCTAAGCAAAGTGCCGCAGTGCAAACCCAGCCCGCTGGCACAGTGTGGGAGAGGCCGAGCTGGGGCTCTGCAAAGCACCGCTGCCTCTGGGTCACTCTTCTCAGCCCTGTGTGGCCCCATGCTCTCCTGGCCCAGCCCCAGCCCCGCAGACAAGAAGCACGGGGCTGCGGGTGAGGTGGTGACAAAGCTCCATCCTTAATTCCCACCTCTGGGGTCCCACCCTAGGGAAGAAATACCCCCACCCCCAATTGCTGGGGTCCTCTTGGATTTTGTTGCTTGGCAGCATGAAAACCGTGCAATTAAAGGCGAGTGAAAGCGCCGATGTAATTTCCTGCCTTGCATTTTTACATTTAGAGCACATTACAGCCGGCAAGACCCGGCCTTTTGAGGGAAGCTTTGGTCAATTAAGATTAGCTGTCATTTCGCATTTATTACCATCATTTATGAACCCTCCACGCTGCCAAGAGGCAGGAGGAGAATATGGCACGCAGAATAAATAGATAACTGGTGCTCATCAAGGCCCTGACTTCAAGCCGCCTTCATCTCTGGTGTAGCACTGCCCTGTGAGTCAGCGTGGGGCCTGGGAAGCCATGATGGCTGCTGCCCTGCTGTTAGGCCCCATGCACAAGGCTGGGGGACTGGCACAGCACCTCCATGTGCAGCCCAGTCGGGGTGCAGGGATAGTGGGGAGCACCCAAGGGTACCCCTCTGTCCTTCTGCCCCTGCTTTTGGCAGTGCAGTTGCATAATAGCAACGTGACCTTGGGAGAGCAAGCCAAGCTGCTCTGGAACGCTGGGGTGGATGTTGGGAGCTTGTGTAACGCTGTACTTCTGGCAGGCTGTCACTCCAAAATCCTATGTCCCTAATCAGTTAGATTAAAAAATAACCACTTCTCCCCTCTGCTACTGCAGCACTGTTTGAAAGGCACGTGTTGTTGGGAGAAAGGGGGTTACATCCCTACATCTCTTACACCAATACGTACCCATTAGATCTGGAGAGATGATGGAGCTGCTCACTGCTCAGAGGCCAGCAAACCAAAAGCACCATGAGAAAATGGAGGATTACTGGGTCCTCACTGCCCAATGCCTTCTTCATTGGATCAAAGGATGTTCCATGGTGATGGGCCATGCAAGGCTTGCAGAGGCACAGGTCTGGAGAGTCAGGGAGCCCCCATCTGCCTGCCTTACCTCTTCACCGTTAGAGACTTGTGTAATTATCTTTCCATGCCCTTGATTTCAGACACCAGCCCAGCGCTGAACTCTCTCAAGCAGCTGATGACAGGACAAAATCAACTTGGAATGAAACTGATTCATCCCTGTATCCTGTTCTGCAGTCTCACATTGCAGGGGACTTTGGGGGGACTTTAGGCTGTCAGGAAGGACTGATGCTCTTGCTTTGAGTTGTACTTATCCCTAATGAGGAGCTCCCACACCCTTTCCTTGGAAAAGGAGTTCCCATATGATGCAGGTCATGAAATAAAAACTTGCCCCTTGTTGTAGCTGATGATTATGTATGACTGTAGTGCACGTATTACATATGATAGTAGCCTTCCCACAGGCAGGGATGATTCCTGATAGTGACACCCATTTTGGAAAGCTGCAGACAGTTGATCAACTCAACTCTCACATGCAGTCTGGGATCCTTTCCCACTCTGAGACCCGCAGAGCACAACCACCTGACCCACTGAACCACCCAGATGACCTGGGGCACCCTATTTCCAGTGAAGGTCTGTGCAAAACCTCAGTATCTGTTCTATCTCCTCCCAGTGTGGCATACGGACTACAGATGGAAATATGCACTATTTTCAGAACAGCTCCCCTTCTATCATCTTTTCCTCTCAGTAACACCTACTGTTTGTTCTTTCCATCCTGCTGGGAGGCCCTCTGCCATGCTGGGAGGCTCAGTGGGCAGAGGTTTCCCTGTTCTCTCAGCCAGGCTGCAGGATGGACCCTTGTTTTCCTGTTAAAGCCCTTCAGCTCTCGGAGATTCCAGGAAAACTGAATTTGAGTACTGGGAGATATTCAAACCAAGCCAGTGTGTTTTACATGACAGGGATGTTGCTGATGACTACAACATTTATTTGCTCTCAGAGAAGGCAGTAAGGGACAAATACAGTGGATCTCTGGCTGAATCACACACTCTGCTCTTTTGAGCAGAGGATGAATTTTCCAATAATTTTCAAATAAATTGTATAATTTGCCTGAGTTAGAAGTACTTTGAAAAACACAGCCTTTGACAAATTTAGCAGCAGTCTTTATACTATTTCCTTCCCAGGGATGCACCAGAGGAAATTGTAGATTTTTCTCCAGCCTTCCCTTATGGAGAGAGTATTTCTCACAGACATTATGCACAGGCTTTCAAAGGTCTGTAGGTGTGCTCCTGCCTTGCTGTTGAGCGCTGGGACTTTGTCAGCCTTCAGGGGGAACAGGCAATAACCACTGTACCAGAGATCGCCCTATATCATATGGGATATATCATACATACATCATATGGGATCAAGCTCTCTCCTGGGACAACTGGGGCATCCTCAGACCCCAAAAGCTGCCCAGAGTTGAGAACATCAGAAGAAGTTACAAGGGAGCAAGTAGATTACATTTTGGAAATCAGGCTCACCTACAGTTGGACTAAAGGCTTGCTGAAAATGTCATAGTTACCTGATCACTTCAGTGTCACTAAGGGGCACAGTTAAGGTTTGTCTGAGAAACTGAATACACAACTCCTTACACTGAAAAACTGTGTTTTCTTCTTAAGCTCCTCCCCTGGACTGCAGCTTGGGACTCTATATGGAAGGAAAATGGGATAAGCCACCTGGAGGCTGACTGTTGAAAGGGAACCACTCCACCTTGGGACCACATGGGATGTGAAATGGTGGTTTCAAACCAGTAGCACCCTCCTGTGCGTGGTCCTGCCACCACTTGTGAGCAATGAGCAAAATCTCTGGGAGGTGATGTCCCAACACTCAGGGCTTCTCAATTGTTGTTGCCCATACGGAGCCAACCATGCTGTCCCACTGGATTTATTTTAAGGAAAGAAGTATCTTAGCTTCTGTTTGGTGGAGTTTCCCCTTCTGGTTTGGATTGGTGGGCCCTGAGGTTGCATCCCAGCTCTACACATCCAAGGAGTGACCCCACATACCTGCTCTGTGAGTATGAGAGCTGATCTCCCAAGAAGGCAAAGTGCTGACCACAGTTCTTCTCTTCCTCCTCCTCTGCTTGCGCTCCAGCAGTAATGCACATGTGCTTTGTCCATAAATATATTATTTTGTGTTCCTGCCAGCCCAGACTAATAGGGCTAATGTTTCCTGAGGAGCAGCCCAAAGCTACATTAGCCGCAGATGTTTGATTGATTTAAAACAAAGAGCCCAACCGCCAAACTGCTCCATATGGTTTCTCTTCCTGTCACTTTGCCTGCAGGGTTATCTCTGAAATGCAATTAAGGTGCTTAAAAGTACATTTTCAGGAAGATGCAGAATTGATGAGAGTGGGTTTGCCGATGGGTGCCTCCAAATTGTTAGAGCAGGAGCGAGGAAAGTCATGCCCTGCCCTTAGCAGCTGCACACATGGTTTTTCCACTTACATGAAGATCTTCAATAGGAGGGCAGGCCAAAAAATGCCCCTGTTGTCAAGACTTTGCCATGGAAGCACTTTGCCAGTACTTGTGTCTCCTGATATTCTGCTCATTTATTATTGAAGTCAAATGTTTCTCTAATTAGGTATTTGCTTGGGAACTTAAGTGCTGCAGAGATTATGTTCAGCCCCACCTCTCCCCTGCTCTCAGGGCACTGGAGATAGAGCTCATCCCATGTGTCTCCACTGAAGGTCTGGCTCTGCCCACAGGGAGGTGCCAGTCCTGTCACAGCACTGGGACACCTCCAGATATGTGCTGCACACCGAGCCCCAAAAGGTGGTGGACATCTCTCCATCCCAATCTCACCAGGAGCACATCTTTGAGAGNAAAAAAAACATTTCCCAGTCTCCATCTTGTCATAGAATCATTAAGGTTGGAAAGACCACTGAGAACAACTGCCAGCCCACCCCCACCATGCCCACTGACCACATCCCTCAGTGCCACATACACACAGTTCTCAAACACCTCCCAGGGACAGCAATTCCACCACCTCATAGCCTACTTTCATGGCAATTCCTCAGATAGGTGCCTGACATTTGGCATCTTCATCCACCAAAGGTCATCAAGGTGGTGAGTCTTGGTCCCTAAGGTGTCCTGAGGAACATTCAGGACCTCAGAAAGTTTGGCACTTTCTGGACTACTTAAAAAACAAAACACAAAAAAGCCATGGATTTGAGCAGGGAATCCCAAGCTATCATATAGCATTAATTCCTTTTAATAGAAAACAGGAATAATTACATTGCAACAAGTCTGAAGATCCCTAGCAGCAGTAAATACACAACAGTTCCTGTATAAGCAGAGGATAATTATCTGGTGCTCAAATGATTCCCAACTAGACCTCTGTTAACCTTGTCCTTACCTCTTTCAGAATTAAAATCCTATGGTAATTCATCATGGAAATGCTTGGTAACGTCAAGTATAATTGTTAAGTAATTTTCAAGCACGTGTAATTACCGTGCTCGATTAATCTCATCATGGGTCTTAAAGCCAGGTTGTCTAATGGGCCTCGGATCTAAATAAACTCCCATCTATATATGTATATATCTGCATACATGTGAACCTGATTGTACAGGAGAGAAGAAGCAAGGCCCTCAGAAATGCATCCTTCTCTGCAGTCTGCTTTATTCCCCAGTGAGGCTTCAGCAGAAATATTACCTCGTTGTGGTATCGTCCCTAAATTCACATGCACAACCAACACCATCTGAATCTCCACGAGCATTTAAAGTGAAACGATTCACAGAAAACTGATTGTACAAACAACACTATATTGCACCATGTTTATTTTCTTCCAAGGGCTTCCAGAGCAAATGTTCTTCAGCTGCAAACAAGAGGAGAAGCTGGCTTGCTGTTTTTGCCCATCGTGCAGAATCAACCTGAGAACTGAAACCTCAGCTCTTTATCTCCTCTTGGCGTTCAGCCCCAACTGGGGATGGGAAGCATGGATCAGATTAGCCTATCCTGCTGCCCTGGAAAACCGGTTCCCTTTCAGGGTGGATAAAGAGCGTGTTGGGGTGAAGCACTATCCCAGGAACCCTGACAGTGCTGCATGAGAAGATCATTAGTGACAGGCTCTGCTAAGCACCGAGACCAAGAACTCAAGGTGCCTGGGGAAGTGTTAGAAAGACATGTTGACCAGATGGAGTCATCTCGTGCAACACAAATCTCTGCTCAGCGGTTTGCAGTACTCTACAGACTTTGTCTCTAAACTGAAGGTACCTGCAGGAACCCAAACACACAACTTGGAAACCTCAAAGCAAAGACAAGTGTTACTGGCCCCCAGTCTTTAGCACTGAGCAGGTCCTTCAGGCTTTGAATGAATTTTATAGAAATCTCTCAGAAAAGCTTGTTGAAACACAGAGAAAAATACGCTATGAAATTTGAGAAAAGCATCTCAACGCTTCTGTAAAGGGAAAGATTATATTTTCTCCTGCATTCTGCAGCTTCGTGCTTCCAAACAGGGTTGAATCTGTAATTTCATGGCATTTCTCCTTCCTTCTGAGAAATGATCTATAAAAAGAAACACCAAGAAGGCTGCCAGCTGGGCTAATGCAATAGGAGCATCACATGCAGCACACCTCCCTGCAGCCACCTTTGTCCCATCCCTCCCCACCCCTGCAGACACTGAATGGCACCTGCCCTTGAATGGAATTTTGCTGCCCCTGGGACAGTCTTGCTGCTGCCCTGCAGAGGATGGATGCTCTCCCTGCCTCTCTATCTCTGAGAAAACGTTGCTGAGAGCCCTGCACAGGAGTCTCCTTTTTGGCTGGAGTGCAGTGGATGCGTCCCTAAGGACAAGGTGGCTTTGAGCAGGAGGAAATGTTGACATGGAGGAAGGCTTGTTGATGGGAAACGGTGTGTCACTGAGATAGTGCCAGCTTTGGACCCTTCTTTTATTCTTCTCCAAGCTACAGCAAATTCAGTTGGTTCTTGGAGCTGCGCTTTATCTCCCCTTTGGGAGGTTTCTGGGTCAGCTGTATTAAAATGCATTTATTCTTAAGGGGGTCAGTAATCTGCCACAGTAGTGATGTACGAGTGAACGGGGAGAATACATAAATTTCTGGCCATGCAGAGAGAAGAATCCTGGAGTTTTGCTATCTGTAGAAATGGAGCATGGGCTCTGTCACTTTGTGTCACGACAGCAAAATTAAACAAATGGAATCTGACAGTCGGAAAAGAAACAAAGGACTTCTATCCAATTACTTCCAGAAGAATATTAAATTATGAGGGCATTCGCTTTTGTGTTAGCAAATAAGTATTTAAATGGACCAAAAGTCCTTCATATTCTCAAAGTTGAGTTTATCTGCATCCAAGATGCTGGGGACACTCACTCCTGGAAGGGAAATGGAGGATACACAGAGGTCTCGATAGGCAATGTCAGCTGACACATGTGGGTGGCACAGCTGGGAATGGCATCACTACGGGTGTTAAGAGAAGGGAAGGGAAGGGACAGGAGGGACAGCTGGGGCATCTTCTTTTGGATGCCTCCATCACCACAAGTGCAGCAGGAGGCCCTGGGTGCCCCAGCCAAGTTCTGAGCAGGATCAGACACGGGGAGGGCCAGAGGTGGCAAATCAGCCACAGCTAGACAGCAAGGACCGAGCGTCTGGTGCTGTCTTCATCATCAGAAAGTGAGTGGTGTACACAGAGCAGAACTTTGGTGAAGGCAGATTGCTCAGAGGAGCAAGCAAACCTGAGTGCTGGCAGCATCAACACTGCGCTTCTGGAAATGGGACAGCTTCAGATACACCCAATTTTCTTCCTGGAACAAATATCCAACAGGGGTGTGAGTTGTTTGCAAAGAGTAAAGCAAGGGACAGAAGAAAACCAACTTCAGCTGCATGAAAGTCCAATTCGACCGTAGAAAAAAGTCATGTGGACCTGTGGCTTTTTAACAAGGAGGACAGCAAAACCTAAAATAGTCTGTTTGAGGGGTGGATTATGCAAAGTCTTCTCTCAGAAGGAATACGGTTAGGAAAGACAAATCCCACATCCTTGCAAGCTCTGTTGTATTTGACATGCTGGGCTGAGGCGAGTGGTCAGAGCAGGCTGCACAGAACCAAAATGCGTCATCAGGGAGCAAGAGTGTGAGTCAAAGGCACTTTCCCTTGGGTATGCACAAGGAAGAGGAAGGTGAAATTGTCAAGAAATATCAAGATGCTCATGACAGAGATAAAACAGACAGCAGTGAGCAGGGATGGGTGACAATCACACATTTCCCCAGGACGCAGGTAACCTCCCAGTGTTGACACTGGGGGGATTGGCCTGTGTAACCCACAGCCACATCCCACAGGAAGTCACCCCTGACCAGGACCAAAAGGAAGTCACCCTGGCCATGTCCAACAGGAAGCCAGCCTGGCCTGGCCTGCCCAGTTAGGTCTGGGGGCAGAGTATCAGTGCCCCACAGAACACAGGACTCTTTGTCAGGGAGTCCCATGGGGTCCAGCTGCAGTGGTGGGTCTTGGGCAAAGGGAATACCTTGCTGGCCATCAAGGTTTATGTGCTCTCATAGCAGCAACAGTCTCAAGCAGCAGCCTTGGCCAAATGTGGGAATGATTTATATGAATTCTGCCATGTTATCGCTGCACATATGAGGTGAGCAGCATCTCCGTACAAGGAGAAGCTGCATGGAGTTTCTTTGGATCATGGGCTAGTTGCAGTCAGGTTCTTCTATTATCCAAGACTGAGGCAGGGTGGGGAAAAAGAGAGAAGGCCAAATGGCTTTGTCGCATACACTGCTGTAAGTCCAGAGTAATCACATTAAACATAATGAGCCTCCACACTTCCTTCCCCACTCCCACTTGGGAACATCATTTGCTGCCAGCCAATTCCTGCCATAAACGATGCTCCTACCTAACAAGTTGGCAAAAGTCTCCTGGCCAGGAGCTATGGGGAGAAGAAAGCTGCTACCCTTTTTACCTCCTTCCTCTTCCTCCAGAGAATAAACCCTACACTCCCAGGGGTACTGCTTCACAATCAATTTGTTTGTTGATGTCAATTTTTATGAGAGAAGACCACAAGCATCACCCAGACACCTATAGACATTTAGTTTGGTGCCTCACAGGCCCGGTCCTCGTGGGGCTGGCCATCTCCAGCCACCATCCCTTGGGGTCTTTGGAGCTGCCCCCAGCCAGGAAACCTGCTTGGGGAGCTGTGGAGCTATACCCCATGATTTTCACATTTCCACCTATTAATAAGACAGTCATAGAGCAAAGGAGAGTAGTTTTGGCTCACAGGAAAGCTGCAGAAGCCCTTTGGGGACAGCATCCTGCATGTCTACAGCACTTTTCCTTCTGACAGCACAGGCTGATCTATGCTGGCTGTAATTGTAATCAAAGTTAATTGGATCTGGGTGTGTAGGTTGCTGAGCAACTGGAGACATTTATACAGAGGAGATGGGGGCAGTAATCATGTAACCTCCAGGAAAGTTGTGAGGGCAGTTACCTAACTCTGGTACTGCCCACAGGTCACAGGGAAACGTTGGTATTTGTGGTACAAAAGCTAAGGAGAAAGCATTAGGGCTGTGCCTTTCTACCACAATTAGGAGAGATTGGCTCATGTTGGGAACAGAGCCCCATATGGATGCAAAACATCAATGGCCAACTTTTCTGAGAACAAGAAAACAGCCAGTTGAGTTGGGTCGTGGGCCAGAATGGATTACAGGTGGTCACTGCTGAACTCCTGCTGTTAGTCTCCCACCCTTAGATGACAAGTAGGAGCAACCATGTGTTTGCCACCAGCGGCTGGGAGCCAAGGCCCCCTGTCATGTTGTTCCCCGCAGCACTCAGTAGGAGCTGGCCCTACGCAGCCCCGCTGTGCCATCATCAGGGCCATTTGTGTAATGAGATGATGCTAGGATGTGGCTTGGCTGCTTGGCCTGGGGCGAAGGGATGCTAGGGGCTGATTAAGTGCTGCTGCAGGGGAGGGGTCCTGCCTTCAGCACATCAGAAATCAAGGAGATTTTTTCCTTCACTTCTTTTGTCTTTTTTTTTTTTCTCTCTTCTAATTAGCGTTATTCTCTCCAAAGGCAAAGAGTTTTCATGGAATCTAAAGGCCTTGCAGTGCACTGAGAGAAGAAGGGTGGAGAGTGGGACAAAGTATGGTGAGACCCCAGGTACATGGGGAGGGCTCCTAACCCCAGCTACCCACTCCTGCCAAACTCCTCCAGTATCTTGTTTTCTGGAAAAGTAGACACAAAGCATCATGTACTGACAATCCCAAAACCTCCCTCCCTACTCCTACCAATCTGTCCCACCAGGGCAGCAGCACTCATGGCTTTGACCTCCTTGGCAGCGTGGGGAGAAGTGAGGGAGTGTTCAGCTCCTGCCTTGATAGTGCTGGCTCTGAAACAGGAGCTACAGGGAAAAAAATGGATTCTTCTTTTTTCTTTTTTTTTTTTCTTCCTTGATAAACTGGCAGATCTGTAACGGCGAGGAGGAGCAGCTTGCTGCTTTTGCAGGGGATCACAGCTTCTCAAAGCAGAGCTGTGCTTTGGTATGACTGAGCCGCTACAAAGCTTGACAGGTGATGGGACAGAAAATGAAAGGTTCTTTTAAACCCAGGCCAGATTTCTGCAGCTCCTTTTGGCACCTCATTGCCTGGCAAGTGGTGCTCAGAGTGATGGGGCAGGAATTAGGAGTGAATCCATTCCGGGGGTTCTGGAGAGCAGTATGATCCCTGTCTGTTCTTCACAAGTGAGGTTCTCCTGAGGAGCTGAGAACTCAGGGTCTACATACAGTTCCACAACTGATGCAGGTGGGGTGTCACCATGCAATTGTGGGGCTTGTGCTGACCTCTGTGGTGGTGTGCTGTTTTACAGGGACAGACACATACCAGCCAAGGCAACAGATTCAAAGACTGGTTCCACCTCAAGTTTACATTTATCCCAACATTATTTCCATTTTTAGTTGTCGGATGGTTTTTTTTTTTTTTTTTACTGTAAAGGAAATATTAATTTCATGCTTGGTTTGGCTCTCAAGCAGTGTTCTCCATCCTGCATCCCAGTGTGGCTGCTCCTCCAAGCAGAAAGTTGGCCCGGGTTTAAAAGGAGGCTGCAAGGCTACACCACAGGGACACCGACATGCCTCACCTCCCCACTTGGCCTCATGGTGGTATCAGCCCTGACTGAAATATTGCTTCCATGGGCTTTATTGTGTGACTTTTCCGAGTGTTATGCTCTAGAGGGGGCTCAGAGAGAAAAATGCCAGCGCAGGCAGGTGTTTTGAGGCAGTTTCGAGGCTGCTCCTTATGGGTACCCAGCTGTTTTGTGCCTCTGAGCACCAGCACCAGTGGATTTCACCACTGCTTCCTGTTTTATCTTATTCTCTGAACTTCTAATGTGCTCGCTGAGCCTCAGCTGGCCCATCTGCAGATTTGGTATTAGAAGCTTGAAGGTGTTTATAAAAATAAAAAATAAAAAAATAAAAATCTATGCAGCCTGTTTGCTCAGGAAAATATCTTATTTATGTTTTTGTTAGTTTTTCTGATTGACATTTATTCCTAACACCTTTCTATCTCTCTGATCTTCTGAAATGTGTTTCTTGAAGTCAGTAACTACACAGAAAGTAGATACAGAAGCAGCAGTTTCAGTAACTGGGTGGGTGTCTGCAGATTTATGCTGACATCCTGCAGTGCCTACAGCTGAATTAGGAGTGCCACTGAAGCTTTTGTGTCTCCTGCTTTCTTCATTCTGGCTTTAGAGATGGAAACATAGCAACACCTGCACAGAAGAAGTACAGATGACATGTGTATGTATGTAGTCTATAATTCTCATTTATTCTCTAAAACAGGATATTGTTGAGGTTACTGTTCCAGAAATGTCACCTGTATTTCCCTCCTACAAAGGTGCATATTTGTAGTTTTGTTGCTGACTTTGGATGAGTTTTATCCCCAGACATTTTTAGTCCCCACCAAAAATTTTTCTTTTCTCCTATCAGTGTAACTGAGAGCAGAAGCTGTCCCATAATTGAGAAGTTCCTTGTTCATCCCTGCAAATACTTTTACTCACTTGTTACTTTAAGGAAAAGTAAGCCAGAAATATCTTTTTTCTACTCATCAGAAAAAAAATATACATATATATATCATTAATAACATCCATAATTCAGTATCTTTCAGGGCCAGAGCTCAGCTTCTCTGGATTCTGCACACAGCTTCCCATGATGCAGCGACACGAACAGCTCTGAGACTGCAGCACTCTGCCCACTGCTCAGGCTGCGTTTTGCTGCTGCTCTGAGTTCCCAGGTAAGAAAATACACTCTGCTACATACATCTGTGAGCCACAGCAAAAGGCCTTCCAGGAAAACATAGGAAGGAAGGAAGAGATGTAGGTTGTTAAGTGAAGGTGGGGAGCAAAGCAGATGAAATTGATAAAGTGGAAGGCTATATTATTCACTCCAAGGCTTCATTTAGTCCCCCTGCCCCGGTAGTTTCAGCAGAGTGAAACTCTTGCTGGAATCAATACTGCTATCATTTCGTGAAATTACAGTGGTTTGAACAGAAAACTAGTCATAAATCAGCTTCATGCATGGACAGCTGGAGGACATACTTCTTGATTTGAAGATTTGGGTGCTTCAGAAGTAGCAAAGAGGAATGTGACTGCCTGAGAATCCACATTTGTTGCATTGCTTGGAAATATGAGCTGGTGCAGCATAATCAAACAGCGTATGAGTCAAAATGGCAATTTGGAAGAGGGCAGTACCTCCATTTTAATAAGATTAAAGTTTCCAGGTTGTGATTTTGCAGTGACTGAGTGTGTACAACTGCAGTGGAGCTCGGGTATTCTGGATATAAGTCCCTTGCTCTGAAGCTCCCCAGGCATCCATTCAGAACTGATATACTCCACTCTTGCCTGGTTGAATCCCACAGGTTTTGAGGGATTTTTGCAGCCCCTCTCTTTCAGCCCAGTGCCCTGATCTACACACGGATGGAGCCTTTCCAGTCCTTGCTGCTGGCAGATATTGAGCCCTCACTGCCAGGATGAGGGACTAAGCCTGGATACTGACCTTATCCTCGCTGCTCAGGAACACACAGTAAAGACCCAGAATGCTTTTTTACCTATGTTAACAAAATATGTTTGGGTATATTGTAGTGTTTTTGTTTTGTTTTCTGCTACACAACCAGAAGCTCTGTTTTAAAAGAACTGGATTTTTCTTCTAATTTTGATAGATATTTGGGGAAATTACTCAGTAAAATTTGAAATCATTAAAGAGAGCAATCATAATTATTTGATAAATGGCATCATTAAATCCATGACACAATACAACATTGCAAACACAAGCACAAGTAAATATTTGTGAGGGTATTCACACTGGATTTCCTTTCCTGGCATTCTGAAAAGCTCTTTTATTATCTCACAACAGAATTGCCAAGTCGCTACAAATGTTCATGCATCATCTGCAAACAGAGAGGAAGAAGGTTGTTGTTTAATAAAATTTAGCTCACCCAATGAGGGGACAGGGGGAACAACATATGATGCAAACAGCCAATTAGCTGGCTCATGTGCTGATGACTAACAGCAGCCAATTTGTTAACAAGAAGCAAATAATAAGCTGTAATCAGAACTAATTCAGACAACTGAGACTAATAGACACGTTTACTTAAGCCATGACCTGTTCCTTATTTCTCCAACTTGAAAAAGCAGGCTGAGCATGCTGAGTGAGCTCTGCATTGCAGGCAGTTCAGTTGGTTCTATTTCCAGGTGTTTAGGAATTTGGAGATAGAGCAGTTCCAGGCAATCAGGGAAGGAGCTCCTGTCCCAGCAACATGGGGCTGTGAGAAGACATCCTGATGGGTCCCCCAGAGCATGTCTCCTCCTCCAGCACCCCATAGCCTGCTCTGATGAGAGGAGAGAAGTGCCTGCATCACCACAGAAGGTCTGAGGTTGGTGGTGGCTCCACATCCTACTCCCCATGGGTGCCCCTGCTGCGTGGGATGTGTTGGTGCTGGCAGAGGCATCCATTGAAGGAGGTGTCTGCTGCTGGCAAAGGAGTGAGAGCACGGCAGGTTTTATAGCTTATTTGAGGTGGTCACGCTGCAGGGCAGAGGCATTAGTAACAGCAAGTGGCCAGGAGGCTTCCCTAATGCCCAGTGAGTCAAGCTTCAGCGCACTGGAGCTGCGTCAGGGAGGCAGGAGCTGCTTAATTAGACCAAAGCAGCTGACAGCAACTGCTCTGTAAATCTTCCCTTGTCGCCTCTGAGGCCCCTGGCCCTCTGTATCTTAATACTAAATGATATCTCAATGATGGGAGGGAGAGCAGGCAGCAAATGTGCCTCTGCTTTTTGGTGTTGAGATGGGGAGAGAAGGTTTTGTAGGGGGTGAGCTCTCGGGGTAATGATGCAGGACTCCAGTTCTCTCAGTGCATGAGTTTCTTGAGGGAACGTGAAGTGGTGATTATCCAAAAAAGAGTCAATTCCAGATGGAGCCCAGGCCAACACCTTCCAGGGGCATCTCCTTCACTGCTGGTGAGCCACTGCTGCTGGGACTGTTCTTGAGCAGAAAAATATTTGGATAACAACGTAAAGCAGCCAGGAACAGTGTTTGTATTCTGCATGACAGTAATATAGGTTTGCCTTCCTAGTCTAGGCAAGTTCCTGTGTGCCTGTCAAAGAAATTAGGACAGGAATAGAAGTACTCTGATGAAATCTGATGAATACTGAGATAAGGGCTATTCTCCCCTGCCGTTGTTTGGCTAAGGTATATTAAAACAAATGTGTGCACATAGTCACATAAAACAATGAGCAGTAGGCATTAATTACTTGCAAATTGCAATAAAATTACATCTATTGTACATCAGGAGTGGATCAGTAATCTGGCTAGTGGCTAGTAATCTCAGAGCGGAAAGAAGCATCTCACTGCTTAAAGCAAGCAGAACCCTAAATATCCTTTCTTTATTAGGAAGGAATCATAGAGAAACACAGAATGGCATGAGTTGAAAAGGATATCAATCACCTTGTTGTGGGCAAGGTCACCAACCACTAGGCCAGGCTGCCCAAAGTCACATCCAGCCTTGATTTGAATGCCTCCAGGGATGGGATATCTACAACTCCTTCAGCGAAAAAAGACATTTCAGATATCATTTGGGGTTTTCTTGCTAGAGAGCAGGTTATTTGCTAAATATTTACAAATTTACTTTGCAAACTGTCTGCGGAAATTGATCTTGTAGTCACTTATTACCACTGCTAAGTGCTCAGGACCCAGCAGCACTTTGGATGAGTTGCATTTGCCATGCTTCTGGGAGCATCAGACCCCATCTGGTGGGGTCCTTCCTACCCAAGTTTTCTTGCTGTGCCATACAAGGTCGAAGCTGTGAGGGTGCTATAAGGATGGCTGTCCAGTTTCCTTCCGTTGTAAAGCATTCAGCAGGTACAAGGCATTTGGGCTGATACATACGTACATGAATGAGGCGTACCACACTGCAGTGTGTAAGCCATTACTTCCTACTACCTCACACATCATTTTTTCTTGCTTGTTCATCGTTAGTCCTATATGAAATGCTTTGCAATCAGCTTGTGTGTTAAACAATAACCTTTCAGGGCAGCCTTGCTTAGGAGGACACAGAAAGATCAGGTCCACTGCCCTAGTGCAGTCTCTTTTTGAAAACCCAGTGTGCTTCATGGCAGTACATGCAGCCATGAGAGGACATCAGCTTGATACCTTCTGGAGACACAAAAATCAGAGAGTGAGAAGGAAGCAGGGGGAATTCCTGTCTGACCTGGCTCAGACACAGCACTACGCCACAGCACTGGAGGGGCAGTGGTGAGAGCTGGAGGAGGGAGTAGAGGGTGAGGGATGTGGGGACTTCTCATGCTGATGCTGTAGGAGATTATTACCTACTGCTTCCGGCAACTTCAAGGCACTCCGCTGCCTGGCACAGGAACAGGAAAGCCTCCAAGGCACCTGAACAGCCCAGGACTGAGGCCAGCTGCCTTCTGCAAACAGGCTTTCTGCACTGACAGCCCTTCACTACGGCTCTGTGCTGAAATATCACTTGGATAGCGGCAGTGAGGAAGTGGTGCTGGTGGAGCAGCCAGAGACACTGCATCAAAATCCTCCAGGAGAAAGTTGTTTTTCAGCCATTTCCATGGCTCACCCTGTCCAGACAGCTTCACAGTGACAAATTGTTTTCCCTGCAAATGTCATTAAGCAGCCAGCCTTTCAAGGCAGATAGACATCTCGCAGCTTCTTCATCCAGACGCAGGCAGGGCAGGCTCGGCCAGCTCAGGTTCCACAGGCTGCAGAAGGGAGACAGGGCCACAGCATTTTGTATGGCTTCAACCTCCTCTCAATACCAAAGCTTAATGGGGGGATGATTGCTGGGTACTGGCCAAGCTGCAACTCTTGCAAGTGGTGCAGCAGAAGGCATCATTATGAGATGAGCCTGGGCTACAGTGGCCGTGCACCCCAGAGCCAATGTACCTGAGGAAGGAGCCATTGCCCAGGCTCTCTCCACATTGTTCTCTCCTCAGTTTACTCTCTGCACTAACAGCCCAACCAGCTTGCTGAGTGGTCACTTGGTGAGTGCTGGTCTTCAGTGGATATCCAAGGGGCCATGAGTAGATTCTAATGGAGTCCTGATGAGCTTCCTTCTTAGAATGATAGAATCATTGAATCACTAAGGCTGGAAAAGACCTCTCAGAACATTGAGTTTGACTGCCAAATCATCCCCACCATGCTGCTGACCATGTCCCTCAGTGTCACATCCACGCATTTCCTGAAGCACATTTCTTGTGTCAAATCATTAGTGGAACTCTTGTATTTCCACAGGGAGAGACTCAGAGGTACCCAGTTGCTAGGCAAAGCTAATATATACAGTTCTCAGGGCGATGTTATGTGCATTGCAGTAAGGTGTTTCCTTGTCTTTAAGGGATATTGCTTCAGAAGGGCTGGAGTACTTTCTGCTGACTCTCCAGTGCCTGCTCCATGTGGGAAGTGACACCTGGATGGCTTTGCACCCAACGTTTTTTATGGTTCCTGCCTTGAGTTAGGGCAGGAGGCCTCTGTCAGTTCCCACAAAGCACTCTGCAGTCACATCGCAGCTCCAGCAGGCACAGATTTTATTTTTGGTGCTTGCTCTCCCTGGGGGACCTGCAAGCCTTCCTGGTGCTGGAGGCAGTAAACAGAGGGGAAGCCTTAGCAAGCGAGTGTTCTTTCCTCACCCGATGGTTTGAAATAGTATAGGCAGCACTGGGGTGTATCTGAAGCAATCATTATATTTCCATAACTTTATCTGCAGAGGACATAGGAATCACAATGCAATCAGCAGTATATAGTTTAAAGTGGAGCTGAGATGTATTATAAAGTCAGCTGCAGAAAAGAACATATGGTACAGCTTGCCACTCTGCTATAGTATTTCTTCAAAAGACTTTTTCTTGCGAAAATGAAGACATTATTAGTCAAATTGTAAGTAGCCCATTTCCATTTTTAGTGTACAGTCTACCCTCTGAGTCACATACAAGATCAGCAAATGACAGCTGTGAGACATCTAAAAGCATTCTTTTTTCCTTCTTTTTATACTCTTACAAATGTTTCTGCCAGGGTGGTGAGTCCTCCCTCCTCTCCACTTTGCAAGCAAAGCACAGACCCGGCTGTGCCCCTCCTTCCTGCTCAGTCCCACTGCTCGTGGTAAGCAGTGTGTGCCCCAGTCATGCCAGGAGAACATGCAGCATGCAGGATGGATGGCCCTGCTACCTAGTGCAACTTAACAGCACATCTTTCTGCGTGGTGGAGTAAGCAGGCAAAAGCACTCAGAGGTTTGGGGGAAATACGCTGAAATCATGAATTAAGTTACTAAATGCTTTCCACCTACCATCTTACCTGGAGGAACTAAGTGCCCCTTCCATCTCAGGAGGTGGAGGGCTATTTGCCATCCTCAGTGAGACTTTGGCTCCTCTTGAGGTGCGATTGCTTTGGTTTCTAGTGCCTATGGTGTCTGTTCTTGTTACAACGTGTTTTCTTTCAGAAGCTACTCATCAGGAGCTCTCTGCAAAGAAAAAAGGTCAAGGTTATTTCCTTGGGGAAGGAGGGCAAGAGGAAGGTCAGAAAACTGTTTAAGCAAATAAATAAGGCAGTGAATTGTCAGAAAAGTATTGAAGCAGAGCAGATGGGCTGTATTTGTGAGCTCATTTGCATCACGAATACTTTAGCATCGCCCAGGTTTTACGTAAGTTTTCTCTTTAATATTTTGATATTGTTCAGTTGACTTTGTGCTCCCTTAAACACACACACGTGCATGGAATCTTTTCAAGCAGATCAAAATCAGAACCAGGGAAAGATGATGCAGCTACAGCAGAATGGATTTTTCTGTATGTTTAAGATGCTCTAGGCAGCGTGTGTGATTGTCCCTGATATCCTTAGAGACATATCTGGCAGGGTGTATTTAGTAACCGAGTATGTCAAAACTTTTATCCAGTGTTTATTTATATCCTGAGAAAAATTAGGGGCTGAAGCTTCAGTCCTGCCTCGTTTGGAAGGATGGATGCCAATTGTGTCTAAGGAAAAGAAACATCATTTACTTTTTGAAGTACTGAAATAAGATTTGGCATAAAGAAAACTGTCATGGAGCCTATGGTATTGCACTGTGCAGATGGACAGAAACTGCATCATCAGAAAAAGGACTTCAAGCTTCATTGTAACATTTTGCTGATGGCATCCTGGTGCTCTTCTCGGGCTGAGTCAGCAGAACAACGTTCCTGGTTCATTTCAGAATGGCCAAAACAGGACATCCAACTCTTGAGCACAAGAGGTATGCTCTGACCTCCTTGGTGCCCTCTGTGCTGTGAACAGTTCACTCACGGGGTCCGTGCCCTGCCAAGATAGAGGAGTTGATCAGTACGTGGAGGTCAAGTGCTGGGGGCCAGGCTGTGGTAGAGCTGCTGAGTACAGTGTGGTAACTCAAATTACAAATGTCCCTGGGTGGGATGCACGTAGTGGGGGGCGTGAGCAAGGGTGGAAGCATTCAGTGCCGTATGAAGAACGGATATTGTTTCAGTATGTGGAAATGGAGTGAGGGTGAGAATCCTCCACTGACTAAAAACTGTGGTTTTACTGCAGGTGGAAAGCAAGCTTTGGATTTCAGTCCTTTCCATCTTGTTCCTGGTTCTTAGATCACACTGGACACCAACAGAGATGAGCTCTGTCAACAGCTGCACACATTTACCAGCCTATCCATCAACCTCTTAAACAGCCTGCTTAAAATCCTCTAGAAAGAGATGGTAAATTGACCCACAGCCTTTCAGAGTGTTTGCGGTGCCTGTCAGCCTCTGGATGAGGGTGAAGACAAAGCAAATCTCATGTTCTCATGCTGCAGCCTGTGCTCCTCCCCACGCATTCCCCCAGCCACCATCCACATCCCTGCTTTACTCTGCTGTGAGGCTGTTGGGTAGGAATCCGCACCGCTCACTCTGCTAAAGAGTAATGATTGCAACACACCTTTCTGCAGCAATCCATTTCTTTGTGCTAAGAAGGCACTCGATGGCCAGTTTGGCTGATTTGCAGTAGAAGAGAAAGATTTCAAGAGGTAACTCACTGATTCATTGGGCTCACCAAATGAACTGAATCTTCTTGAGGAGAGGGGTGTCCAGTCTTCGTCTTTGTAGGCTTTTAAGTTATCTACAGGTAGATGTAAATTAAGCTGGGAAAAGGGTTTTTTTTTTGCAGTTGCTCGTGAGAAGACCTGCATCCTGAGCTACTTTTCCCTGGGAAAAAAGAACTCCATGTCCTGGATTTAAGACCTCAAGTGTGAAATGAAATTATGGGAGTTTTGTACAAATGAACCAGCACCTGAATTTGACTGCAGAAGAGGAAGTAATCAACAGAAGGAACTATAATGTGAGTTATGCACATGAATAGGTAAAGAAAGTACGGCTGAAAACAAAAGATCCACAATTGCTCCTAGGCTGTTGGAGCCTTTAGCAACAGGTGAGGAGCAGACTCCCCTCGTTTTGTTTCCAAAGCAAGAGCCAAAGCTTGTACACTCAGACCCACCTTACCTAGGAGAGCTTTATGGTAGACAGATGAGCCTGCTCCTCTGCACCCTGCCTTACTGGAAGCCCTCAGAGATGGAGAATTTGCCTGGAATTGAACCAGCAGTACTCCAGGACACAGGGCTGAAGCCTTTCACTCCTGGCACTCTTCGTTTTCTATTTGTTTCTTTCCACCACGGCTCTTTGCTCTAATAGCTCAGGCAGTTGCTTCTTTCCCTGATGGAAAAGTAACACTGTATCTGCAGTCTTCTGGATGTAAGTCCTTCACATGTCCACACTCAGTTACTCCTTTTGCAAAGGGAGGGAGTGTACAGAAAAAACTATTTTGTGGAACGCACTTTCAACAAAAACATTACTGCTGTTGTTACCTTTGGTTCAAGACAGCAGACCTTAAATAGCAAAGAAGAAATTTTTATCTGCGGAAGGAAGATGAAAGATGCAACAGGAAACGGTAAAGGGAGAGAAAAAGGATACAGCATGGGGCTCGCACATTGTGAATGGGGTGAAAGTTTTACATTGCTATTGACTCCTGTAAGTAGCTGTGTAGAACAAGAGCAGCGCCCAATGCAGATACACCTGCCTTGCGAGTACAGGCTTGTATGTCCCACTTTGGTTTGGAAACAGCAAAAGCCATACTGGCAAAAAGTTTCTCAAACCAGAGGAACAGATCTGTGCCAAGACCTTGCAACTCTATTGACATAAAACCAAACAAATGGACAAAAAAACAACTTTCATTGCTTTCCTCCAAAGTGAATTTTTTATCCTAGCTTCTGTGGCTTACTAGTCATGACATGTGTATACTCTTCCAAATGAATGGACTTGTAGGGATCTATGCCACATGGGAATCTGAGCCTGCAAGCGTTCACTTGGTTACAGCAATTGCTATAGTGTGACAGGTTTTCTTCTGCTTTGCAAACTATTCTGTAGCTAGGTATGATGCAATCATGCAAAGCGTTGGCACAATGCTCACCGTAGCCATACAAGGCTCAGCTGTGCCTCCACACGTGGCTTGAACTCCAGGCTGGAAGGGTCTGCTTCTCCCATGTCAGAAGCATATTCCCTTTTCTTTGTCTTCTGCCTTGTTTTCTTCCCTCCAGCAGACAGAAGATTTGTTCATTTCCCATCTTTGCCTGAATTATTCATCAGAAATGTTCCTCTGGTATCTTCTCGTCTGCCAGGGAGCTCATAATCCAACAACTCCTCTTTGGTCTTGACTTGCAATCAGAGTAATTAGTAACCCATTAAAGGTCTCAGCATGCCCATGGCATGGTGTGCAATTCAGGAGTGGTCCCACTCTAAATCTGAAGGTTTATCAGCTATAAACTGTTGTGAAGAACAACAAATCTACAGTGAGAGAGACCGGGGTGGTCAGGGTAAGAGTTTATGGTCAATCCAGTGAGGTCGCTGAACTGGCACGTCTGTTCAGGTAATGAGATGAGTTCCCATCTGCTCCTGCAACCTGGATGAGACAGTGTGACCAGCTTCCTCCACAGTCTGAGAGCTTGTTCAGCTCTCTGGATGTGTGGAGCTTCATCCTAGCAAGCAGCAACCTGTTGTTTTGTTTGTTTGTTTGTTGTAGTTGTTGTTTTTGTTGTTTGTTTGTTTTCTGGGAAAGAGCTGAAAGGGAATGTGAAGAACTTTCTGTGGTCATTGATGCTTCACTCAGGTGCCCTGAAATCAATCACAAAACAGTAAGAGGCTGCCAGTGGACAGCAGTGCAGTACAGCTTGGCTGCTCATTCCTTCGGTGGGCTTGTTGAGCCTGTCTTGGGGAAACCCACAGAGTATTTGCAGGCATCTCATGGATGCTGCTGCTCAGGACCAGCAGCAATCCCACTCATGTCATTAGAAAAGTGCAGTGTTCTCACTCAGTAAAGACAGATGACTCCTCCAGTCAGCAAGCTACCAGCTCCCAAAGGAAGGAGGTGCAGAGAGGAGATCCTTCCTGCTGCCTCCTGCATTGGTGTCTGACTGACCAACTCCCAGTATGAGGTGACATGACCTCAGTGGAAAAGGTCGACATAAGCAGCATCCTTATAAACACCCCCTGTAGAAAACAGGTACATGGATTTCCTATTCTATCTTTCCATCTGCACTGGAGGCTTAATTGGTCAGAACTGGGTCAATTTATCACTTTCCCCTTGTCCTTTGCCTTCCTAGTGTATTGGAGATGCTCTCCTGTGCTTTTGGGCTCTGCCTCCGCTAACGTCTCTGGAAGGATAATCTGTCGAGAAAGAACGTGTGAATTATTAAATCAATAAACACCACTAACCTTTCAACTGTGTCCATCAAAAGAGATCTCCTCACCGCTGCAGCAAGCACTCGCTTGAATAGATTGAAAGCAAAGTATTCTTATTGCATATGTCAAACATGACCAGAAAGAAACGGGCTTCCTCTCTACAGAGAAAGCAGTGGTGCCCACAGAGGCTCACAGTGTTTTCCTCCTAAGCCCCAAGCCTAAGGGCTTCTCACTATTACAGGAAAACACAAGCCCCAGAACCATTGTTTTCTGTAGGAGATTCTCCCACGTTTGCTATTGCTGCTGCAGGATAAGCAACCACGTTCACACACAGCCAAAACCAAACACACAAATAACGCTCACAATTATTTTAACAACTTTGGATAGACTCTGTGTTCTTGAGTGCTCAGCAGTCAGGCTGCGACTAAACATTCCTCAGCTCTCACAAAGGCTGAGGTCTCTGATAAGCACGCGGAGCCTCAGCTTGTTGTGAATATCAGCGGGAATTGCATGTGCTTATCTCATTATACGGTTCTAGGGAGTTTTTATTCCGTCTGCACAAGAGGTATCTGTTCTCAAAGCAAAATGTGCAGCGTGCATCTGTAACATTGACTGCGGAGAGGAATTCTGCTCATTCAGGAAATGTCTCCCTCCTCCAAATAGCAACTTGTTTGCTCAGCTTCCTGGAATACACGGGAACAATCTGTTAGTAGGTCGTCTCTCTTGTGTTAGGAAAACATGATATGATTTGTGTTTGAGGATCATCCTGGTTTATACACCCGCAGGAATTAAACCTGCTTTCCAGGAGCTATTTCCAGATAATACCAGCATACAGTCCCCAACTTCAAAAGAGCAAACGCACTGCTTGCAGCAAGGAGTGAAAATATTTCTCTCTCTCAGCAAAAGAGATCCCAGAAACATTTATTTTAAACTGTTGTGAGGGCCACCCAGATCATCTTAAAGCCTGTAGTATTCGTGGTGTTTCTCAGAGAAGCACTGCTCTGAATCACCTTTATCTCACAGGGTGAATGGGCCAGACCCACTGCCTTTGTGTGCATACGACATGAGCTTCCCGGCACTGCAGGAGAGTGGTTCTCAGGAACAGCATTATCAAAGTTAATCCTTCTGGAGTAAAGCACGCTAAAATCCACTGCGGCTCTGAATGGTACCTGCAGGCAGAGGTTGCAGCAAGAAGTGTTTGGGGTTGAGTTTTTTTCCCTTCTCGAGTTCCTGTGCATGCTTATTCCCCACCAGGAGAGTAACCCCCAGAGCAAAACACAGCACAAGGCACACCACCTATTCCACTGTCTCACACCAGCACCTGCTGCAGTGGGCTGTGCTGTGCTGCCCTGCACAGAGCTGCCTTCCTGGCTTGGCTGGATGCAGGACATGGGGACACAGCAGCTGCTCAGGATGGCTTTGCGCCAAAGTGACGCGCCGAGCCCTTAGTCATAGCCTGTGCACCTTGCAAAGGAAAGCCTTTCAGCTCTGCTGGCTGGGCAGGATGAGCAGTAATTTGTTAAACTGGTGAAACAGCAAACAGAATGGATTAGCAGTGAAGCAGCAGTGTCAATGTGCTAGGTGTCTCTCAAGCTGGTTTGGGACAAGTTAATGGAGGAGCTGCATAGAGCCCTTGCACAGCCATGGCAGGACTGGCCCCCAGGATGGCATATGAGACATCTCCTCTGTCCCTGCAAGGATAATCAATGACTGTGTCGCTTTGTGTGGCCCCATCCCTAGCAGGAGCTTGGGTCAAAATGCAACAGCAACAACTAGGGGAGCCCACTGGTTAGGAACTGCTGGAGGAAACCCACAGTGGTCACTGTGGGATTTGGGGGTGTGCAGTCACTGCATGCAGTGCCCACCATCAGAGTGCTTTGAGCAGCTGGTGTGGTGCACTACAGGGACAGAGGGGTTGGGCAATGCAGAATGCTGCAGCTCACACCAAGACCTTTCCACACCCTCCAAGCAGCAGCACCCCCAGGACCACCCTCTCAAACAAGGGAACCACGGGAGCTACGTGCCTGGCTGCAATAAGGAACGGAAGCCAAGAGCCATATAATATTTACATTTAATACAATCCACTGACATCTGACATTTTTCTGGTAAATTTTACTTGGGCCATAAACACTTCTGGAGCACTAAGTAAATTTTAACTGCTCTGATGGTCTTTCATGCTGGTGTGTGGTGAAATGTTTTGCTGCCTTCTCCCCTAAACCTGTGTCCATCCAGATCTGTCACAGAATCACCCATGAGATTCATGCCCGCACACCCCTGAGTGCCAAACACAGCTCTCCAGAGCCCTATGTCCTCCCCCAGTGGGATCAAAGTTGGTTGCTGCATGCAGATTGCCCTCTTAGCTCTGGCAGCACTGCGTGTTCCTCCAGCAACTGGTGCTCTGCAGGTGTAATGGTGTCACCAGCGGGCACCTCTTAAAAAGCAATAAAAACTCAAAAAATGGGGATAGAAAATTAATAGCTGAGCAGTCGGTCAACTTCTGTTAATGAAACAGAAAGCAGAGAGACAGCGAGGACTCGAGTTGAACACGATGGCTCCAGTCCTTGTCTCGAGTCTCTCCCCCTGCAGCCTTGGATGGGGTCCAGCAGAGCCGTGCAGTATCTGAAACAGTTACCCGACCCTGAAGCTGGGATCAATTTGTGCTCTGCAGACTATTCACTTTTTTGTTAATCCTCCCCACGTTATTTTACATCTTGTCTTCTCTTACAGAGAACAAGGGTTCACGGCACTGCCAGGGTGACTAATGCTGTGGCCCCCCAGGGGCAGGGGAACGTTGGAGTTGCAGCCAGGTGCGGGCATTAATGGGCTCTGGCGGTGCTGCCAACATAGAATTGCTGTAAATCAGGCTGAGCTGGGTGGAGACAGTTTGCTCTGTTTTGAAGTCCATTTGCCCTTATTGCTTGTTCAGCTCCTTAATGCATTAATGATAAGATAGCATGGAGAATGCGCAGCACGGTCGTTCGCCCCAAAATCCTGAAGTGATGAATCAATGCTGCGTTTATCTGTGCTGGGAGCAAAGGAGGGGGCTGTAGGTCTGACTGGAGGCTGAACAGACACTGGGGGTCTTTTTTCCCAAGGCTCCTTTCCCTCTGACCAGCACAGGGGGCTGAGCATCCTTACAGATGGTAGGCACTTGTTGGCAGAAGGCTTGGAGGAGTCTGCAGAACGCCTGCACTTGCTGCCTGTCCACATGGGTATATTTTTATTTGTGCATACCATTGCTTTTCAAGTGCCTTTCTAGAGAGAAATGTGCTGCATTAACAGAAGAATGAGGGAGGACTGGAAAGCCACTTCTCAGTGATCTGAGGATGGGCAAGACCAATTGTTTTTCCCTTCTGGAAAATGAGGTTGTTGGGTTTCTGAGCCTCAGGCCGTGCCCCCACAGGCAGCTGATGCTCACCACCACTGGTCCCCTCCTGCGCTGCAGCTTTCCAGAGCTGGCTGGGGCCTGGCAGGCTTCTCACCCCTGCAGCTTCCATCTGGAAGCACCCAGCATAGCAAGTTCAGTCTTCTAAGAGTGAGAGAAGCAGGCATTTACACAGAGAATAGCACCCTTGTGATCCTGACCTGACATCATTTTGCCCCATCTCCTCTTTTTTTATCGAAACACCAAGAAGCTGGAAAAGCCCAGACAGAAAGGGCAGAGAAGCACAAATCTCTGCCTGGCTGTTCTCCTCCACTTCACGCATATGAAGGCCACAAACCATTTCTACCTACCCAGCAAGCAGCCTCTACCGCCAAGCCTCAGGGCACTCCTCACCCCTGTCTATGTCACCAGGGAGCAGAAGAGCTGGCCTGGCCCCTGCCAGCCTGATTTGGTCCCTCTCTCCGTGGGGCTTTTCTCCTTGCCTGGGAGAAGCATGACCATCCAGTTCTGCTCTGTTATCGTCAAAGAATGCAAACTGCCTGGATCCCTGTATTTTTCTCCAGCATAAAAGGCAGCCCCAGTGCCCTTGCTCTGTTTTGCTTTTGAAAGATCTTTTAACCATTGCCTCTGGAGAGACTTTATGTGCTGGATCAATTTGTGCTTTGAGCGTCATGACGCACCCGGCATGACTCTGCAGTCTGGTGTCACCGGTGATAAAACTTCTTTATTTACTCTGTGAGCCTCACTGAGCGGCACGCATTAACTTTCCCGCACATCCCAAACAAGCTCACCATAATCTCTCCATAAATGAAGCTCACCTAAATTACATTTGTCCAGCCTCACCCATGTCTTCCCATCGCACAGCTCCCAGCCTGGTGTGGCTCTGGGGATTCCCTCACCCTCCAGGGCCCAATGCTTCACAGCCCTGGAGAGAGCAATCCTCTGCACTCCCATTCACCTCAGTGGTAACTATCTTTCCCCATAGATCAGCCTGTTCAGCCTTACCCCTGTTTCTCATTTATGACTTTTCCCCTCCCTGCCATCCTTTACAGAGGCATCTATTAAGGGAATTAATGTTATATTTTCAGCCTAGTGGGGGAGGACCATCATTTTTTTGAACAGTGAGATGACATACACTATGTGACAGGTATTTTCTGAGCTATATGACTCTTCAACATCGTACTTACTTTTGTATCCGTTATCACAGCTGGATTTCTCACTGATTTCCTACTAATTACCCCCCACCATCAACTTTGCTCCTTAAATTGGACAGGAAGTTCTGGAAAAGGTATTAAGCTATTTTTTGTGTCCTATGCAGTTTTGAGTACTAAGAAGCTACGTGAGCAGCAGGAAGAGCTTATTCAACATCGGCCTGTTTTGTTTGTTTGTTCATGCCTCTCTCCAAGGCTTCTGGCACTGGGCTTGCCCAGTATCCCATTACCAATAAGCTGAAATACTTGGCTGTTCCTGTGATCTGAACAAAGATGATTCTTTTCACAGATAAATCCATATCTGTGGTGTTAGTGTTTTTTTTTTTTCTCCATTAAAATGAAGAACTGAGACCACTAAAAGGTCCACAGATCTTCACTCCCTTCAGTTACATGCAACTGCTTGAAATAGATGATTCGTCTGGAAAAGTCCACAGCACTTCCAATTTATGTCCATGCCACACAAGGCTTGCTTCATCACTGCTGCAAACACAAGACTTGCAGTGCAGAAGACCAAAAGCTACACAAACAGCAATAGGCTTCAAGTAAAGAGCAATGAAGGACACTACTCATGTCCTGTGTCCCCACACCAGCAGGAAATTTGTCAGCTGAAAATGTCCAAATGAAAGATGAATTTCAATCCTTACAGTACTTTTAACTGTTCTTTGTCGTCTTTTGCCCAGATGACCTCAGCTGTTCCATAAATCACCACAGCTCCACTGAAGACAAGCAAGGCACCCAGGCGTGCCCTTGTTCAGAGATGAGTGATACTGAGTTGTCACTGTCAGATCAGAGAAAGAGGAAAAGACTTTTCCTCCGTCAAGGTGGGAAGTCTAAATTCATGCACTCAAATCTCCACAAAGGTATCAGAATAAGTGACCTACTCTTAAACAGGGCAGTTGTAATCTCATTTTTTAGTGGGCTTATCTAGCAAGGCACATAAATACCTTACGCGTAAGCACAATGAAACATAAGCAGGGCCATAAACATTGGTAAATCAGAGCGTACTCATCAAAACGGGATTGTAACTTTGTTCCTTCACTTGGTACACTGCAATGGACTTCGTGTCCAAACACTTATTCTAGTTTGAGCTTCTACACAGAACAACATCATTTATGCAGCAATAAAACCAAAGTTTACTGAGCAAAGTGCTTTTCACCAAAGAGCTTCAAAAAGTATGGATGGAAAACATAGCTTGTAATATATAATACTTGGTGCACTGGAAAAAAAGCAGGCCCCTCTGTGCAAACAGGGACCTTCCTCTGTATACCTGTTGTATCAGGGCTTGGTTTTCAGTGGTGGTCACCCCACCACAGGTGAGCTGGAAGAACATGGATTAGAAGTGTGTGCCCTTCCTAGAGGACTGATTTCTTTCCTTGGGAATGCAATCAGCAGAACAATGAAAATAATTCATCAGATTAAAGTACGAATAAATCCTGTCCTGACAATTGGATGTTATCATGTTCAATTTCAACTTAATTATTTTTGTATTTAATTACAGAACAGTTAATTGCTTCATTTTAATTATGTATCTCTTTTAATTAGATTGAGGCTAAAAAACATGATAAGGTTGTTGCTGCCCCACAGGCCTTCCACTTCCCTTCCCTATCCCTCATAAAGTATCGGCTGCTTCTCCTCTCTTTGCTGTTACCTTCCTGCACCAGCTCTCTCTTGAATCCTTTACATTTACCCAAATTCCCCTCCTAAACTCATTCTCAGTGAGCTCCGTGCACAGGTAATGAGAACTAGGAAAAATCTGCCAGTTTGCCAAATAATGAATACTTCAGCTGTCTTCATTCCACTAAAATGCCTGAAAATACAAATAAAAAGTAAAAATACAGGGAGAGTACAGGCAAAAGGCAAATTAAATGATAAAATAAGGTTAACTGTGGACATAGATTTTACTATGGACTAATCCCATCCTCTTAGCCATATCGCCCTTTACAAGAGCATGTACTTCCTCTCTGTTTCTCTGGCCATTACGAATGGCTCTTTATGGAAAAACTAAACCAAATCTTGCTTGGGGGACATCTTCTCCAAGCAAGATGTCTTGTCTGCTCCTGTCAGGTGTGTCACAGCCTGCCCACCCAGGGGGCTGAGGACACAGACCATCCTCACCTATGCCTGCTATGCACCCAGATCATTTCCTGGATTACCAGGAAATTGACAAAATGAAGTTGATGGGTCTCTTTGCACCGCCAAAAAGCTAAAAAGACTCCTGAAGTCAACGGATATCCTCAATATAATGGAAGAACTCATCTTATCTGCACCAAGAGGTCCCCAGGGACAGCATCTTACTTCCAATGGCAAACAAGAGGTGTGGGAAAAGGACAGTCAGGAATGAGCATGCCCACCATAATCACCTTGCACATTTTTCTGGTACTTACTAACCAAGAGATTTCCTGAACTAAAGGTCGCATTCAGCCATAACATTGACAAGTATATTTGTTGCATGTTGGTTTAAACAAGTTTTCTTAATTCACTTGTGTTTGGAAGAACACATCACCTTGCACTGCCTAATTCTCTAAATTAAAAGAGCATCTTGCAAGAAAAGTTTTGTGGAGGGGCTTAAAGTATTTAGTTTTTATTGATCTGATCTCTAAAAATCAAGTTTTCTCCTAAAACTGGTAATTCCTAGTTAGGTGACTCCATAGGTTTCCTTCCCAAGAACTGGAAAGGTGAATAACCACTCCCTGCATTCCATTTCCCCACTGCTCATGCAACACACGCACCTTCTCTCAGACTCCCCATGGGGTAGAGTCCTGCTCTGGTATTTCTTTACCTTGTAGGGAAGCTGTTTTCTGCTTAGTCTTTCACACTGGCCATTCCCTGAAACTTTCTGAGCCCTCAGTAAGTCCCAGTTATCTGACTTGCCTGCGCAGTGAAACCCATTGAGAGCAGGACCAGTGCCTCCCTTCATCTGCCGAGAAGCTAAGCTGTTTTTTCCTTTTTAAACTGCCTATTTTCCCCCTTTCTACAGGGGAGTCCTTCATACTACTGCTGTTTTGGTAATGCTGTGCAAAGCACTGTATTTGTTTTTCATTTCAGCCCATCTGGATAACTCTAATTTCAGAAGAAAGATGCACATCACTGAAATATTTATGCCATGCCTTTGAAGAAACACACCTCACATTTCAAGAACTCACCAGGCTGAGGTTTTTTAGGGCTATTTAAAGCTGTAGATCTTCCATTACTTCCTGCCGCGAGAAGAGATGTGTCTTTGGGATCTCAAGGTGCTGGGGACTAGAAGGCAGCCCTTCAGGTTTGATCTCAAGTTGCGCTTTCCCACCCCAAGGACTGCATTAATCAGAAGGTCCCACTATCCATAGCCCGTCTCTATTTGCATCAACCGATGGCAAAGTGCTTTGCTGCTGACAGGTCCCACAGTAAAGGATGTCCCACAACTCCAACGTAGGCAGCTGTCATCAGGAGCTGGAGGATGGGACAACCTGACACAGTGCCTTAGTTAACAGCCCGGGACTGTGGCAGGAGAGGGAGAGGAAAGGGGGGTATGGTGTTGTCATGAGGGAGCCGAAGTGAAACACTTCCAAGCCACCATCTCAGAGAGCTCCTATCAAGTGTTTTATTTTTAATGCCTCAATTTGCTTTCCTCTTCTTGATTGTAATACCCTTCTTGAACTTTGCAAATAAAATGTGCTTTCCCTTCTGATTTTTGTCATCATCTCTCTGGCAAGGTATCAGACTTTTAATTCCAAGACTCCAATCCCCCACACCTTACCTGCCAGCAGGGTGAGCAGTTAATGAAATATTTCTCCTGGATCCCCTGCTCTCCCTTGATCCAGCATCACGGCCGCAGACCTGAGTGAGGTATGGGGGATAATTCACACTGCCTCCTCTTCTCCCGATGGAGAAGTTCACCAAGGCCCAGGATGAGCGAGTCTATTATGACTTGGATTATGCTGACCTCCCTCCCTTCTGCCAGAACTCCTTAGGACTCATTGCCCGGTCCCTGGTCCCCATTGCACTGGCCCAAGTGCTCACATCTTTTGGAGTTGGCATAGTGAGTGATGAAGCCACCATGCAACACATTGGCTAAGCAAGGTCCCAGCTGCAGCAGAGCTGATCCTGGCACAACAGGCAGCTTCTCCAGATGTAAGGAGATGAGACATCATTCTCAGGAGCGTAAAGACGTCTGTGAGGGCACTTAATTGAACCAGTGTCACTGGAAATGATTTAGATAATGACAGATAATGTCGGCTTGTGCTGCTGTTTCAGTTACTGGAACAAGAGGGAGGAGAAAAGAGCAGAAATAGAAACAAATGGAAGAGAAATTTCTACCAGATGTCAGAAAGAGGGTTTTATTTTAATCTCTCTGCTTTCCTTCACTCAGAGAGCAAACAGCCTGTGCCACCAGAAGAGCCCTAGTGGCCCTGTGAGTGCCCTGCAGGGCACTGGAGGCACATGGACCCAGGCACAGCATGGCAATTCCACCCCCTTCACCTGTTACCTAGTTGGGAAGTAAGATGACAAGTGCATGGGCTGTCTCAGTGATGGGGCACCAAGAAGCAGCACTGAGTGAGTATCCTTGGTATGCCAGCAAGGCACTCACACTGGGTAGGGAAAACAAGGTGAAATCTGAGCTATGCTGCAACTGCTGTCTAAACTTCCATTGATTTCTGGAGGTTTCACTCCAGGGATTTTGCATTTCCTTAGCTGATGCTCCTTCAAGAGGGCATGTGCTTTCATTTGCCACAGCTGTCACCACTCCATGGGAAGGGATGCTGATGCTGCAGCCCAGGTTTTATGTTCTTGTACCTCCATTAAATATTAAAATCCGGCCTGGTGAAAGATAGCACAGAAGTACAAACCACGCAGGACTGCCTGTCTTGCTCTCACTTGCTGGCTGTGCTTTTTCTGGCAGCCAAGCCAAAGGAAACACAGGCATAGTGAGAGTAGGGACTCTCCCTTCAGAATCCAGAACATGCATGGGGACAGGGGAAAAACCAGCTTTGCCCTGGGATGGCTTTGATGTGCATGGTAGAGGACAAGCCAGACAAGCCAGCCATCAGTGATGGAGAGTAGGCCGTAGCCCAGGTAGCACACGGGACCTTGGTCACTGCTGAGACAAAACCAGAGAGCATCAAGAGCATCTGGCTGAAGGACCTGTGGGCTCCCAGTGGTGCTGGGGGTTAGCCTATTTCTGGCTCACTCTGTGATAATGCAGCTTGTGTTTTGGATGCTTGCTTGCACTTAAGCCTTTTAATCACTTGTTCATTAAGAAAAGGTTTTCAGGACACCTTGCTGTGAGGCAGCATCTCATATCCCTCTGAGGAGAAAAAAACAGCCACTTAGTCAAACACTCAAAACACTCAGATCCTAATGATAGAATAGTAATGAGAGTGAAGTGTATTATCAGCTTAATGATAAACTAAGAGATCTGGCACCCATAGCATAGGTTCACTCTTTAACCCCTGTGAAGGATGCAACCGATAGGGGCTGGAAGATGGATTTCCTGCTCGCAACTGGACCAACCAAATTGCATTTTAAAATGATTTAGTGATGCGTTGGAAGAGTGATGCAAAGTGGTGAGAAAAATTCTAGACCTTCCTTGTGATGACTCATGACATAACAGCATCAGAAATCAAATTTACAGAGGCAGAAAGCCTTATAAGATGCCTGCTTCCTGTTTATCTCTATGCACATCCATCTAGGTGGTTAAATCAATGTTTCTTAAATTCTTTGCTGGAAGAACCAATGTTTTCAGGCTGATGTGCAAACGAAGGCAGCGACCAACACCACCTTATTCCCAAGAAACCAGGGCTCAGGGCCAAATCCTACACCTGCTGGTGGCTTCAGTCAAGGAAGGGAAAGCCCCATCTCCTACATGCAATGGCTGAGCAGACATTAAAATTCCAATTTAATGTAATTAAGCCATGAGCAAGAAAATGCAGGATGTAGTGTTTATGGGTGGGAGAGGTCAGAAACAAGCTGCCCAGGAAGGTGGTGTAGTCACCGTCCCTGGAGGTGTACAAGAACCGTGTGGATATGGCACTGAGGGATGTGGCCAGTGGGCATGGTGGGGGGGGGATGGAGGTTGGACTTGACAATCTTCTCTCCTCCACTGCCCTATAATAAGGAGTCAGAGTGACGAGAGGCAGGAGATAAAAGGCAGCGTTTAAAATAATATGCTAACAGAAAAATCACATTTTGAAGTCTTTATTTCAAGAAGAAAGCATAACAAAACCAACATAAAGCCCTAAATCCTCTCCACACAGAGTACTTCATGGAATAAAGGTGCACCAAACCAAAACCATAGGCTTCCAGCTGCCCGAGAAGTATCCTCTTGCCATTGCTGAGTGCCAATACTCCAAGGCCAGCGGCAAGCCCCTTTGCAAGGGTCAGTTCACTGCTCTGATTGGAATCAATACGCTCACTTACTGTTTTTTTCAGTCAAACTGTTTCATGTTGAATTTATCGGGATTTCCCTGTTCTCCTCCTGGACATCGCCACAGGGCAGCTGAGGTGCGAGGCATGCGGTTGCTTGTCTCATATTTAGCACAGGCTCTGCCCTGGCCTCAGGGAGATAGGGAGATATGCCTGTGGCACCACACATCCACCAACCTCGTATTTGCCAAGAACTGGTGCAGTTTTACATACTTAGGTATACAAACGTATCGATCAGTCAGGCATAAAGCACAACCTAATGTAATACCACGACAGACGCTGCCAGATGAAGCAGTCTGCAATTGCTTTAGCAGATTCCTTTCCTGACAGGGTGAATAATTTCTAAACCATATAGATGCCAGTCACTTGGAGTGATTTGCCTTAAAGGGCACTTCTCAGCTACACCGAAAGGCAGAACACCCAGCCTTATTGCAGCTTTGGTGAAGGCCCGAGGAGCCTGCAGACAGCTAGCCACAAATTCAGGACTTTAAAACTCTCAATTTCTTCAAATGCAGAACTACTTCTCAGATATTTCCTTCTAGAGAGCTTGGAAGTCTGGCCCATCCACTGCTGAGCCACTCAGGTAATGTCCTTTGAAAACCAAGCAATGTGCACACACATAGTGAGTGCATAAGTGATTGTTGAAGATGGAGAACTGGTCTGAAGTGGTAAATTCAGCCAAAATGCTTCTTAAAATGCAGACAGAACTGAAGTGAGTTCCCAACACGTGTATGAAATTCTTCACATAGCTCTAAGATGCTGAGGTCGCTGCATTTTTCCCAGAGCGGGTGTTTCAGTTTCTCTCGGACTATGTGGTTTCAGGGCCAAAACAGACCTTGTGATGTTTCCTCAGCTGGGGGAAAAAGTGTGCTGTGGTGGAGCTTAGTTTACTGTACCTGCAGGCACTCTGAGCAGCCTTGAAGGAGGTGGTTTAAAGATTATTCTAATTCAGGGTCCCTGATTGCCACCCCTACAGGAGTGGGTGCTGTGACACAGAGCTTGGGGCATGGCCAGCATCCTCTCCAGAAGATGTGATACCCACGCTACAGGGACATCCCTGGCAGGAGGGACTGAGCACACTGGTGACAGTCACACTGTTGCTCATCTCCCAAGATATCTTCCCAGAAACGTTGCTGATGCCAAATAGCACCCTGTCACCTCTCATCTCTGTGAACCACTTCTTGCAAAAGTGTCCAGTTGCAGAGGGACGATGCACATGCACAAACTGCTTGGTAAAGGAGCATGCTTTCTTCCAGGGCTTTCCTGGGAGACAGTCCCTCCAGATCTGGCCTTTCCTTCTCCAAACTCAGGCAGATGCAGAGCTTCCATGGCAATGCTATGAGGCACTTCATCACTTGTTTGAAGGTTTGGAAGGTATTTCCAACCTCAATGGTTCTAAAATTCTATGATTCTATGATATAAATTCCTTCAGTAGATGAGTTAAAGATGCTTCCCACCATCACAGACTAATGGCTAAGACACATGTATACCTGTATCTTCTGCACACTCTAGGAAGGTGACCATGGTCTTCAGTGATTGGTAGCAGATGTAGACAATACTTTGACAAAGAAGAGAGTTATTTCAGTTTTCTTCCTGTTTGCTGTGCTGCTGTTATTATTATATATTTTTACCTGCATGCTGCAGGACTCCCCTTTCATTTCTAGTGCAGATCTGGCTGCTAAAGCAGCATCCACCCATCAGGACTGTCCCTACTGTTAGGATTATCACACACAACGGAATCAGCAGCCTGAACTAACAGTATACTCTTTTGAGTCACTCAAAAACACACTTTTGAGTTTAAAAATTCAGATAAACAATGTTGGGTACTAATACCCAACCCTTCTGCTGGATGCAGCATGTGTGTGGGAAGGAGAGGGCATGCTGTGGGGTATAAAAGCCTCAGCCTGCCTACCAGCTCAGCTGCAATAGCACTGCCCAGCCTGGAAGTCTGCATTTTCTTAAACAGCACAACATGGAAAAGCTGTAGTTCAGGCTTGCTTTGTGATTGATGTGCTGCTGCTTGGTGCTTTTACAGATAAAGCACAGGAGCAAGAATTAATGGGAAAATATGAGGATGATGCAACCTGGAGTGAAATCCCATCCTCACTGATACCAGTGGTGATTTTGCACCCTGCATGGCAGGAGTTCACTTGACAGCAGGGAAACTAATTGTGTGCATGAGGCAGTAGGTAATTATTCTGTGTTTCTGTGACTCTATGATTCTATGATTCTACTCCAGAGTTTTTCTCTGGGACCTGTGGGCCAGGGCCTCCTCTCTCTGTACCTACCTTCCCACTGCTGCTGGAGGCATGCTGTGCTTACAGATACACAGAAACCCCTGAGACAGCCCCATGGTGGGAAGCTGCAGCCCAGCTAGGAAGCTGCTTATGACAAACACACTAGCTCGAGCACCACAGGGATTTTACCTTCAGAGGATGTTTGCATTTCTGGTCACCGGTCCCCAGAGAATGGGGAGCCAGGGAGGAAGGACTGCAAGGTGGACGTGCCTGGTACCGGCACTACTACACGGTCTGAGTGTTGGTGGATCCATAGAGAATTTGTTCCCCCATCTGCTCCTCTGTAGATCACTTTAAAAATTAACTTACTATATTAAAAAGAAAATGTGATTGTTACAGTTAAATGGCTGCAGTGCTAGAGATAGTTTGTTTTCCTCCCTCTCAATTTATATCCAAAAATGCACAATTAATAATACATTAACTTAGCCAGGAACTATTGTGAGAAAGTCAAGGTTCTGTTATAAATACATTTTATTTTGTGTAATAAACAGATTATTTTTTTCCTGGTCAATAATACTGCAGAAGAGATAATTCCTCTCTACATTTGCATTTCACACCTCCTCAGTTTCAGTCAGATTAGCACAAACAACGTTTCGTGCTGAACTCACCCAATTTTAGGAAGCACTCCTTTGTTAAGTCCAAATAATTATTCTACAAAAATATACTTAAAATAACTGTATGAATGGGGCAAACACACAGTTACATCGGCAGGAGGCCCTCTCCATGTGCAGCAGAATACACACAGCAGTGACTGGCCAGGGTCCTTCTCCCAATATGGAGAGTGGGCATCAGACAAAGTCCATGGTTGTGTACAGTACACATGCAAGAATGTAACCAAGGTAATATAAGTAAATAAATAAATAAAAAGGATTAATGCTTTGAAAAGCTAAAAAGAGATGTATAAATCCACTACTTTGTCAGCAAGACTGAATCCATCAGAGCCCAGATCTTTCTAATAAATTCAGTTGTGAGTCATTTACTGCAGATGCTGACAGTGTTCTGCCAGTACCCACGGTGGACTCTGCTTCTGCCACGGTTCTCTTTTCTTGGTCTTTAAATTGATCATGTGATGCACCCTGCTGCTTGAGCAATTGGATCTTTCTCCAATCAAACCACTTAGTTTATCACATTTTTTCCATGTCTAGAAATAATAAATGGCTGTGGGTAGCACTTTGCTGTCTTTGGAGTGAGCTGGGACCAGTTCTCTTATGAGGAAAACAGTGCCTGGAATGAGACATGAGCTCTACCTTGCTACACAACAGAGAGCAAAGCAGAGGAGTGGTGCTCTGGAAAGCCATTTTCTGAAACAGTTTCCTCTTAAGTATGACACACATAGGTGTCTTGGGCAGACAGAAAAGTCAGTACACCCCTGTGGAGTTATCAGCAAAGATGACCTTTGAATGCAGAATCTGGGTGCTACCTGAAGGTTCCCAGCAGTGCTTGCCCTGGCTAGCTTCGTATTAAGACTTTCTTGAAAAGTTTCTTTGCAACGTGTTCCTGCAGTTGTGAGTTTCTAGCTCAGTCCAAATGGTGCCATTTAGATACTGGTGGAAAGTCACAAAGGCACCGTGGCCCTTTGTTGGGATTACTGCCTAAGGGGGAAGAGTCGTTCCCACATGTCAAATGGGTGACCAGTGACCATCAGCAGCCGGAACAGCTTTTTGTCCTCCAGGCTGCAAACAGCCAGCGGGTTGTGTGTTTATTTTTTTAATGACTGTACCTCCGTGCTGCTGTGTGGGCTGATAATTACTGGGGACAGTTCTGTTTAATATTTTCATTGATAATCTGGACAAGGGGATTGAGTGCACCCCCAGTAAGTTTGCAGATGACACCAAGTTTGTGGGGAAGTGTTGATCTGCTTGAAGGTAGGAAGGCCCTGTAGAGGGATCTAGGCAGGTTGGATGAATGGGCTGAGGCCAATGGGAGGAAGTTCAACAAGACCAAGTGCTGGTCCTGGACTTTGGCCACAACAAACCCGTGTAACACTACATTCTTGGGGCACAGTGGCTGGAAGTGTGTGCAGAGGAAAAGAATCCGGGGGAGTTGGTTGATGAGCATGCGCAACTGTTTTGCCCAGGTGGCCAAGAAGGCCAACAGCATTCTGGTTTACTTATGAGAAATAGGCAGCCAGCAGGAGAAGAGAGGTGTACTTGGCATTGCTGAGGCTGCACCTCGAGTGCTGTGTTAAGTTTTGGGCCCTCCACTGCAGAAGAACATTGAGGCCCTACAGCATGTCCAGAGAAGGGCAATGAAGCTGTGGGAGATTTGGAGCACAAGTCTGATGGGGGGCAGCTGAGGGAGCTGGGATTGTTCATTTTGGAGAAGAGGTGGCTCAGGGGAGACCTGATCACTCTCTACAGCTGTCTGAAAGGAGGCTGTGGCGAGGTGGGGGTTGGCCTCTGCTTCTAGGTAACAGCAATAGGATGGGAGGAATGGCCCCAAGCTGCATCAGAAGATTTCAGGTTGGATATTAGGAAAAAACATCTTTCCTCTCAGAAAGAGTATAACCTCCAATGGCCAAAGTCCAAAGTAGCCAGCTGTCCCAGGTGAGAGCTGACACATCCCTTCCACACCACTCCCTTTCCTCCTTACCAACATTTTCTCCGACTTTCTGGCTTAACATGAAGAAAAAAGGGCCAGAGAACTGAAAAAAAGATTTCAGGGAAGCACCTTCAGGAAGTCCTGGTGGATTACTTCACTGCAGGCAACCTATTTGTGGTACATGGTGCCAGGAGGTAGTGCCGAGTGGCACCGTGTTCCACGGGACACCCAGAAAGGTGAGAGCTGCATTTCAAGTGCTGTAAGCGCCCTGCAGCAGTGAGCAGAAGGATAGCCCCTACCCCCAAGCTGGAGCTCTGTGTGATTTCATCCAACAGCATTATCAGAATGTGTATGATACATTTGAAACACAAGCTGTGAGAATTCTTAAATGTATATAGAAATAATTAGCACTCCTCAGTTGCTGCTGGTCATGTGTAGCAAATAAGTAATAAAGCTATGTCAAATAAAGAGGGGAGGGATAAAAAAGAAAAACCAGTGAATTTTTAATCTGATAAATAAAGTGCACACTGTTAATAAAGCGCAATTGTTTCATTAAATATTTAAAATATACCTTCTGTATTAGATTTGTATTTTAGCAAATATCTTTCTGTTTATAAACCTTTCACACATTTTATGATTATTGCATACAGGCAGCAGAAACTTCCTCAATAAAAAAAACTTATTCTTTACATATTCATCCTCTTGATCAAACATTCCCATTTTATATCAAGGGACATTTGTATTTTTTCATTACGATTTGTACAGTTTCTGCTTAGAGACAATGCAATTACAAATGCTTCTTGTAAATCTTTCTTACTCCCCTCACATACCATTCAATTTAAATATCAATCTATTATTTACAATTGCTTCATTTTAATAAGGAAAGATGCCCGCAACCAATTACTTAATTGAATGCTGCTTCTCAGCGCACAATTCATTTCTTTCAAAATAATTTGTATTTTGTGTATTTTGAGCAGATATCAGAAAACATTATTGTTATTTTGCTACATAGCATTTCTGCAATGTGCCACTGTTTGGGGGTGAGCTCTGATGTAAGAGTGGAAATGTACATCCTCCCAAGCCCTCCCAGGTCTGTAACATCTTCTACTGGGTGGAATAAATATGTGACTGGAGACAGACTGTCAGATGGGTAAAGTCAATAATTAATTCCCCCTCCCCAAATACTGATCTGAAAACATGTTATTTTTGTAGGTCTTCTATACGCCTCTTTTTTCTGTTATCAAAACAGTGGGCAAATCTACAACAGACTGTTACTGGGGATGAATGTGGTACAACTCCACCATATCTCAGTAAAGGCATTCATCCAGCCCTCACATTCATTCTCTTTTTCTTACATATATTTTTTAAACTTTTCTTTCATTTTCATTTAATGACAGTCCAAGTTAGATGAGGTAAACAAAAGGAACTAAACAATGATAACATAATTGCCTATAAGCAAATAGTACAACATTCCACAGAGTTTTGACCTTTTTTCTCAGAGTGGATTTTAGGTTTTTCTCCGTTTACACAAGTATGGGAACTGTTGAATCATGGCCTGAAACACTGATGGATCACCTGAGGTGAGCACTGAGTCAGCTGCAGGAGCACAGGTGAAGGCAATGCACCTGTGTGACCGGAAGGGGTGGAGTCTGGCTCCACCTCTCCCAGACCCCATTTAAGGGCTGACCACCACAGGGGAAGGATTTCTTGTTGGAGATACTTCCCCTGTGGAGTCCTGGGTGAGCCTTTCTTTATTTACTGGTTGTTTGTATACTATCTGGCTAAGCCATGTGAAAATGCACTGTCCTCCTTTGTTATTTTGTGTGGGTATTATTCTTTTGGGTTATTCACCCTACACCACACCATCAAACTACACATGAAACCAAGCTACACATGGAACAGTACTTGTAGGATGTTCTCTGGCACTCTCTGGTAGAGCCAGAACTGGTACCTTGGTGCTCTTCAAAATAGCAATGCTGAGGGCATGTTGGATTTTCACAATACGGTTGTGTCATCTTAAACAAATGAGGGGTGCTCAGATCTTACTTCTGCAGCTGCCAGAATAATTAAGAGATCTTTTAAATCAGTGCCTACTTTTGCATGCTTTTCTAAGCAATTGTTACCTGTTTCTATGGGTATGTAGGTTATGAAACATCCTTAATTATCTCACTATGCTACTGTTGTTTTCTATTTGACCCATTCTTCATTAAATACTCCTCAAAATCCTGCTCCTCCTCATCTTCAATGCACAACTGTCTCATTTACTGCACACTGTTCACACCCTGTTCTGAAAGCAGCATTATTTATGCCTTCTTGGGCTTCGCTGCAGTGTGTGATATCAGTGTTTTACAAACATTTAACTTACTCCCAGGGTGCTTCTGGTGAAATGTATTATCAGTGGAGATGGTTACACTGAGAACTGAGATACAGAGAGTGTACCACTAATTCAGGGTGGAAAACTTGAAATACCTAGAGCTTATCATTTTATACTATATAATATTTTCTACAGCACTTTGCATTCTTAGTAAATAGCTTCTATTGATTTCAGATGTGACTGTGCCTGCTAAATACTCCCACGGTTTCAAGCTGAGTACTGCTACATGCAAATGGTCATCTCAGAGAGGTTTTGCCCCTGTGGCTTTCCACCATCACAAAGGAAATTTGCAACTCCCTTCTAAGGGGAAAAGGGAGCCCTGTATTTCAGTCTGGCCCTATGTATAGGGAAGTGTGTTGCTTCCCTGGGGCCCAGATCAGGAACAATGGCTCAGAAAGTACATCTACACCAGTGAATGCAGCATGGGCAACAGGCAGGAGGAACTGGATGCCATCCTGAGGCAAGCAAACTATGAACTAGTTGTCATTCCTGAAACATGACAGGATTGGTCCCACAGCTGGAGTGCAGCAATGGATGGCTATAAGCTCTTCAGATGGGATGGGCAAGGAAGGAGGGGCAGTGATGTGGCCCTCTATGTTACAGAGTGTTACACGGCTGTAGAACTTGGAGCTGGGATTGATAAGGTTGAGTCGCTATGGGTAATGGTCAGGAGGAAGGCCAGCAAGTCAGACATTCTGGTGAGGGTCTGTTATAGACCGCCTAACCAGGATGAAGAAATGGATGAGGCATTCCATGAGCAGCTGGTAGAAGTCACGCGAACACCAACCCTCATTCTCATAGGGTAACTTCAACTTCCCCTTCAACTATGCTGGAGATATGACAGCCCAGAGGAAGCAGCCTGGGAGGCTTCTGGAGTGATTGGAAAATAACTTCCTGACACAGTTGGGAAGTCAGCCTATTGGGGGAGATGCTCTGCTGTTCACAAACAGAGGAGGACTGGTGGGGAACAGCAGAAGTCATGGGTTTGGGTGTCTACTGCAAGTGCTGGCTGCCTCTCCTTCTTCCTTGGGGCCAGCAAGGAGATGAAAGCTGCTGAGAGTGCTGGAGAGAGATGCTGCCTGATCTGTACCCCACTTATGCAGTTTACCCCATTATGGGGAGGCATAAGGTGAATGTGCTGCCATCAGTGCCCCTGGGCTTGGATATGCTCAGCATGTGTCCTTGTTGGTCCTGGAGATGGAAAGTGGCATTGCAGCAGGCAGTGATCCTGGCCCTCTGGGAGATTTTCAGATGGGGCAGATCATCACTTGTAGCTCATGAGGGTTTTTTGTTCTGCTTTGTTTTTAGTGTACTTAAGACAAGTCTGGGATGGGGGCAGTTAAAATCATGTCCTTGACACAAGGCTGCAAAGGAATTCCCAGCCCCTGCCTCAATGTGTGGGTAGTGTAGAGGTTTCAAACCTCAGCTGTGAGATGTATGCCTTTCCCTAGCTTCATTCTGAGAAAACAATCTGTGAGCAGTAAACAGCCAGCATGGAAAACTTTAATGCAAACAGTTAACACTTTCCTAACTTCTCACAAACAGGAAAGACAATTTTACTACAGAAATTTTTGGTGAAAGGCAAAATCCCCAAAGCTGTCTGTAATTAGAATTATTTCTGTAGCCCTAAACAGGCATTTTAAATAATAACATTTTCTTAATCATTTTAATTGATTAAATAACCAGCCACATGCAGGAATCAAGAAAGATCAATCAAACAGCTGCTAATGGCTTGATGTGCAGCCTGACCCTGCCCACAGGTGAGTGTGCTCTGCTCTGTGAGGAGGCCAATGCCTTCCTACAGCACTGCCTGTGAAGGTGATAACTGGCATTCTTTTGATCCAGTATTGCAGCTTTTGCTGTTGTTTTTACAAGTGGCTCTCCAACCAACAGTGTTAAGTTGGATTTCCCAACTGTGTCTAGCTGATGTGACACCTGGCATGGACAGACGCTGGCTTCATTGTTAGGGTCCCTTTCCCATCTTATTCATCTGTTTTCATGAGAATTTGTAGAACCTATCTGAAGAACTTTGGCAGATTTTGTTGGAAAATGTTCACATAGCAGAGAGGCCATGTTGGCACAATATGGTCATGCAAGGTTTTGTTAAGGAAATGGAGGTGAGAAGACAGGTGCCTGAAGAAAGTGCATGAGCAGTGCACAGCTAAACCAGCTGGAGCTCTGCCAGCTGACAAGAGCTAAAGACTGTGCCCATATTATGTACGCTAACTATTCATCCATATGCAGCATTGAGAGTCCAAATGGTTTGCTTTTCTTAATGCAGCGTGCCACTTGAAGTAGCTTTCTAAGACATAACTGCTGTAGCTACTCCATGTGTTTATTGTCTTTGCACAATAGCTGACTCCAAAGCTTAATAGAACAGAATATCATTTCTTGCACAATAATGTCTTGTTAAATTATTCATATTATTTATTTGACAGATATCGATAACCATTATTTGGTATTAGAGAAAGACAAAAATGACTATTTGTTACATTCCGCCATTATCTAATATTCTGTAAACGTATGTGAAATAACATGTCTGATGGATTGCTATCTAGAAGGTGTTTACTTGTTTTGCTTTATTAACGGAGAAAACAGCTACTGAAACTACAAGCATTTTCTGGTACCCGGGTAAGCAAACTTCAGTTCTAGGTGCTCGGCTTTTTTCCCATGCGTAGGAAATATCCCACTTAGGAGCAGGTCCCATTCTTCCACCTCTTTGATATTTGCCTTGTGCCTCCCAGCCTGTTCTCAACCCTGTTATAGTGGCTTCATGTCTCAACCCTCTGCTCAGAGCTAAGATCCCTTTCTTTGGAGGTCTTGTCTGCATCAATTTACCTCGGGGCTAAGCATTTGCCTTCAGAGATAAAAACCTATTAGATTAAATGTTTGCTATGTTTCCCAACCCAGCTAATACCCACAAGGAAAAAAATATCATTCATAGACTCAATTCATCCGACAGAATGGACTGTGGGCAGGATTTGTTTTCTCATTGCTGGTCCCCATTGAGGCAAGGGGTATTTACATGTGTTAATAGACATTAGTCATGTAAATTTGCAATTCATCAATGGGAAAAAAGGACTCCAAAAAATGTTAAATCTGATTTTTCAGAAGATTAGGAGCAAGTAGCATTTAATAATATGCTGCTATCACTCTTTTTTTTTGTTATTGTTTTTAAGAATGTCATCCTGATTATTCAGATATAATGACCCAAGCATATTCAGTTATGCAGAACAACGAAGGAAAATCAAGTATCCTTGATTCTGTGACATGTTCCTATGGAAATAACAGATTAAAACTTTCAAAGCTATGTATTTTCCTCATCTTCCATTTTAATCATCATATTATATATCACTACCATTTGAATGCAAAAACAGAACTTTAGTTTTAAATTCATACCAAGGTTCTTTGTATGATTTCACTTCTTTAAACCCTGAAAATGAGTTATCAGCTGATTCCATAACCTTGAGCAATGGACTTTTACCCTAATTAGCAAGCAGGAGAAAACAAATCCCAGCAAAAAAGAATGGTTCAAATTTTTATCTGCCAGTACAGTCCATTTGCTGCACAGCAGCCAGGGCTATCAGATCAAAAAAGGTGATTTTGCATGTGGCAATGAGAGAGGAAGAGAAACCACACTGTCAGATGACTGGTGATCATCAGCAACATGAGGAGATTTCTGCATGGTAAGGACAAAGATGGCTTAGAAAGTTGTATTTAAAGGGTAGCTGTAGAAAATTCTCTACTATGTGGAGGGTTGTTTGGATTTGGGGTGCTGTTGAAGTCTGTTCAAGATCCACTCACTTTTCAGACTTTCATGAGCTTAATGTTTACTTTTTGCAAACTAAATGGGCTTAAAAGTAGGATGCAAATTGAGAATTGATGTCTTGGTACGCCTGTGATCCTTATTCCAGCCAAAGATGCGACACAATAAATAGAAGAACACAGGTTGAATAATACACTGTAAAAGCAAAAATGTAGTCAGACAGCAGAGTTGTGGAGAAGGATGCAAGTTTAGAGGGGCTTTCAACCCAGACATTAGCCCTAGTGTTTTGCTCTGGAATAGTTGCAACATGAAACAACCCTTCATTGGAAGAGACAAATCCAGACTTGGTATTGCCTGCATACCTCCACTATTGTCTTTAACTGTAAAATCCTGGGCTAAGAACATTATTTTTCCTTACTTAGTGTCTTTACACACCACATAGTCCTAAATGGTCTCATTAAAAAACTGAGGCATTCTGTCATGCATGATGATGAAGTTTGCAGTGAGGGTGATGGAGCACTGGCACAGGCTGCCCATGGAGGCTGTGAAGTCTTCTCTGGAGGCATTCAAGACCTGCCTGGGCACCTACCTGTGCAACCTGGTCTATGGAGCCTGCTTTGACAGGGGGGTTGGACTCTATGATCTCTAGAGGTCCCTTCCAACCCCTACAATTCTGTGAAGCTTGCTGACTCCATGGTCCCAACTGCCCCAGTAGAAGTCCCAAGATGAGGACTGACCTACAAGCGGTGCACTATGGGGCAGAAGGGATGCATGTCTTCCTCTGTTCTTGCAGAGCTTAGCTCAGCCAACACACAGGGATGAAAGTAGAACTTGGTGCATGTGGTGTGTTACTAAGCATTATGATGAAAGACCTATCATCAGCTTTTGGGGGAGCCAAATACACTGTGTTGAGATGGTCATGTTCATCTAGAGGTTTATAGGCTCCTTTCAAGGTCTCTAACAAATCTGCAGAGCAGCACATCCCTCCTGCATCAATCCAACCAATATTCCTGGACTTTGTTTCATTGCACCATCCAGCAATTTGCTTGGTATGGAAGGCAGCCACTCTAAACAGTGTTTTCCTGGAGTTCTCTTAAAAAAAAAATAAAAAATCTGCATCCTATTTACCAATCCATTTCCTGTTGTATGACTGATTTGAGGTACAGGTTGCAAATCCTGATTGGTCGCTCAGCAGCCTTGTAATTGAGTCTTGTTGGGAGCCCAGGGTGAACCCCAGCTGGCCCTGGTGATTTGCTGCTGTTCATTCCATCAGCTTGCTTTAAAATCTTCTCTATTGACAGTTTAGTCTGAGGCAGTCTCTTGCTCAGGTCCCAGAAACAAAATGTCCTGTGTGGGAAACTTCCCAAATCTCATCTCCAGTGCAAAGGGCTCATTTGCTTCCACTGATGTGGTCCTGTCTTCTCTAAGTGCATCCATTAGACCACAGCCATCTCTTGGCCCACGTGTTCACTGCCAAGCAGCCTCTGCCTGATGTAGTTTAAAAAGGTCTTAGTATTGGTTTTTATGCCTTTCAGTAAATTATTCCTCAAAATCTGTTTTAGCCTCTTTTACTACTGTTTTGCATCCGATGGCAGAGCTTGTGCTCTTTCTGATCTCACTAGCTTGGACACAACTTGTACTTCATTGACAGCCCTTTCACCCAGCTGTTTAGCCTGAGCCTGCTATGCTTCCTTTCTGAAATATTTCCTGATAACTGGTAATAACTTTAATGAGACCCCAGAGTTAGTTTTTAGGATGTCTTTAGACAACCCCCACAGCACAAGCTTTTTCTTCTTGACTGTCACTTTCAATTTCCTTTTAACATGGAGCACATCTTCATGTCCCCATGCTGGCTGTGAATACCACCTTCTCTCAGCACCCAGCTGTGGTACAGGCACTGGAGGACTCCTCCAGCAGGGCTGACAACAGGTCTATCTGCTAAACAGCCCAAGCACAGACTCCTTCCTCTTTGCTTACACTACTTGAGCCGTTTGGCAGGAATTTTGGAACACGAGGAGCCTTCTCCTTTTCTAGAGCTGGGGACAGGGAGCCCTCTCACCCCCTTCTCCATCACCTCAGCTGCAGCAGGAGGTTGAGCTACAAACCTTTCTGCCTCTGGAAACTGTCCTGATCCACCACAAAGCAAGCGGTCAGGCCAAGCAACTACCTCTTCACTGCATTTAGTATGACTCCTGTAAACCTTTCTTTTAGGACATCCCCTCACTAAATATCAATCTTTGAAGTGCATCTTTTAATATGCACTTGACTAGACTTGTCCCTGTATGCAGAATCTTCAGTAGCTTCCTGTACCTTTCACAATCCAGCACAAAATCAGCTTCTCACTCTTAATGACTTTCTGATTTATTGACCTGTCTGTCTTTCCTGACTTCAGTTCCATGAGCTTTATTTATTCCTTTTGTACAGAGTTCAGGGAAATAAACAGTGCACAGATCTCTTTTATAACCAATAAATGTATGATGGTGATAGAATAACAAAACCATCATTAAGAAAAGTCCTTCCTTCAAGGTACTCAACCTCACTGCTTTTTTTTGTAGCTTGCATAACCAGGTCTGATGAACTCTGAGTAATTATCCCTGCTTGGGATTTCTTCCTAATGCCATTATCTCTAATGGCACTAGCAAAGATTTTGCTTCAAGTGTGGCTTTCATTGACTGTGTAATCACCAACGTGTGCACGCAAATCATCTCCACTGTGTTGGAAGAGATGTCTTGGGTTAAATTAGTGGAATTTGAAAAGCTTTCAGTACAGAAATTTTCAAAATTTGTTCCTCATTAGCTCTTGTGTTTTTCCATGAAATAAAATATTCCTGTTTTCCTGAAGAGAACTGCTGTGATCTCAAGCCACATGAGCCAGCAGTCTGAACTTGAGTCCAGAAAGGCCAACAGTAAAGTGGCTGCATCAACAGAGGGGTGGCCAGCAGGGAGAGGGAGAGGACTGTCCCCTTCTGGTCTGCCCTCAGAGGCCCTATCTGGAGTACTGCATCCAGGTCCAGGGCCCCTATTACAGGAGGGATGTAGAGCTATTGGAGTGAGCTCAGAGAAGGGCAACGAAGATGATCAAAGGGGAGGAGTACCTCTCCTATGAAGAATGGTTGAAGGAGTTGGGCTTGTTTAGGTTGGAGAAAAGAAGGCCCTGAGGAGTCCTCATTGCAGCCTTTCAGTACTTGAAGGGAGCTTATAAACAGAACAGGGACTGACTTTTTACTGATAATGATAGGACAAGGGGAAATGGTTTTAAACTAAAAGAGGGGAAATTTAGATTAGATGTTAGGGGGAAATTCTTTACTCAGAGGGCAGTGAGGCCCTGGCACAGCTGTGGAGCCTCATCCCTGAAGGCACTCATAACCATGTTCTGCCCATGGCAGGGGTAGGAACCAGGTGGACTTTAAGGTCCCTTCCAACCCAAACCATTCTGTGTTTCTACAGTTCTATGATTTTATACTAGCTGTTCTCATATACAGGAGAAAAGGAGTAAAGAAAAGAACTGATTTCTACCTATGTCCCCTCAAGCAATCCTTGTCTTTCACAATATAACAGACATTAAACAGCACTGACTAAAACTAAATAAGTACCAGCAAAACTTGCCTGGATGAACCAGCCTCAAGAGCTGTGAAGAAGCAATCTGCACCACAAGAAAGATGCAGTGACCACAGAAACAAGCACAGTGATGTAAAATCCAGTGATGTAAAACCCAGTGGGGGAGTTTATGAAGAGTCTCTTTAGCTAAAATGCAACTCATCTGGAAGCACCAAATACTGATCACACCTCAAAAGTAGAAGTCTGCAGTCTGGAAAAAGTCCTGGGAAGTTCCTGGGAAATTCGTGGTTAAGAAACAGCTCTTTATAAAAAAATTTTAAAAAAAATCTGTTACAAAGTACATCTGCATGCAGCGTTGATGAAACCAAATGAGGAATACACAGTGTAGCGTGCCTCTGACATCCATGTTTCCTAAAGTATTTTGAAAAATCAGCAAGCACATAAAGAAAGGAGCTGCGAAATGACTGGGCAACCAGAGAGCTGCTCCCTGACAGAGGCTGGGAGTTCAATCTGTTTAGATCATCAGAAAGAGGACTGATGGTTGATGAGGCAGAGAGCAGATAAGCACTCTAAGGGAGAAAAAATGTTGGGTATTAAAGAGCTCTTTTAACCTCTTGGAAGAAAGGGACAGCAAGCATCAAAGACTGGATGGTGAGTTCAGGCCCACTCAAATGGCAACTGTGGTGCACATTTTTAGCACTGGGAGAAAACTGCCACAGAAAGTTATGGATTTCCTCCTCTTTAATTATTCCAATGAATTATTAAAGCCTTTCTGAAAAATATGCTGCAGGCTAACGTGAACATCCTGTGCTTTGCACTGAGATACGTGTGTTATGCTGAGGGGCAGAGGAAGCAAGAGGAGATGAGAGCAGTTTCTGCCCTTAGCCATCACCACCAAGACGAACGCCTTTCAAACCCTCATCCTGGACGTCCCTTGCAGGAAGGAGACAGCTATTTTCAGTCAGTAAGCCAGAACCGAGGGCTTTTTACTCTCCCATAAGGGGCTTTTGTCCTTCTGCTCTGGACTGACTTCTGTGGTCAAAGATCTTTGACAGCAATGCAAAAGACAGACACGAGATTTCGGCATTTCACTACATGGGAAGAGAAGGCAGTGAAAAGCATTTGGCTTGTGCACCACAGAGAAGAAGACTTCTCTTTGTTTACATTTTGGATATTTGCACAAATGATTCTTCAATTAGCCTCTCTTCCAACATGTGTCCATCAGCTGCAACTGTTTAAATTATTGCTTGGTGGGTTTTGTTTCCCTTTTTCTTCTGTATGTTCTGCCTTACATCCCTGGATCTGTAAAACTAGCACCGTTTTGAGAGACTGTTACCAGTGCTTATGCGGTTACCCTTCAAAGCCCTGCTAACCGTGAAACCATGTCAAAGTGGGTGTCTGCACGCTGCTCACTGCTGCTGGGTGCACTTGACAGACACTAGCTGGCAGCACCATGTTTGCTGCATGCATAAGCCTATGAAGTTATTCATACCGAAGTGCACTTCTGCTGTTTAGTTGAAATCCTATCATCGTTACCCTTGCAAGGTTTTTCTTGGCTTGAGATACAGTTGTTTTTGTCATTTCCTCACCAGGCACAACACAAAGGCTTTATTGACTATTCTAGCTTCAGTAAAGGAACATACCAAGAAGAGTTTTGCTTATCTGGTTGGCTCTAGCACATGAAAGACTTACACTGAAACCATTTTCAGCACAGTGGGAGCCAGGGCTGCCGAGAGCCTGAGTTAGTGTTATTAATTTTTAATTCTTTATTATTGCACCTAATATACTTCAGCCATTTACAAAAACAGTTCCTAGTACACATATTTTCCATCCTTTCACTTCTAATTTTGAGCACCAGAATCCACAAGTTTGGTTTCTGCTCCAGTGGGGTAAGCATGCCCAATTAGATCTACAATCCTGGGAACCATCTCCAGGAGCAGAATTTTCCCTTTCCAAAAGGTTGACGAAGCTGAAGCCATCCCTTGCCACAGCCAAAGGTCCTCCAGTGCTGGAGCATGAGGTGCTCTCCAGACTGAATCTCTGGGGAAGCACTTCTTCTTTATGGGGAAGGGCCCAGGGCACCCATGTCCAGCTGAGCTGGTGAGAACATAGGTCATAAACAACCTGGATTGTGCAAGTCCCTCAGCACCTGACTGCTTCCCCACTGGAGGCAGGAGGGAGGAGGGAAGCTTAGCACATGTTAGACGTGACAATATGGGCCATACCTGGATCAGTGCCCCAGAGTACCTGTGTGTTGCAGGCAAGGCATCTTGCTCTGCTTGTCCTCAATCTGCTCTTCAGGAGCTCTGTCAGTGTCCCCTAATTCTCATGCTGGAAGAGCTACCGCACGCAGAATTTGGAAGCACATCTTACCACAAGGACCTTAAGCCATGGTACATATTACAGCAACCTCTGGCCCCTCCAACAAATGCCTGCGCCAGGTGGCAGAAGGAAATTGAAACTGGTCCCTGACATCCACCTTGATTCCCTTTGCTGAGCTGCATCCAGCCTTGGCTGGCAGTCAAGTTCTGCAGCACAGTCCTTGTACGGGCAGCACACGTGAGTTGCTCTTGCTACACAGAAAGCCTCTTGCAGGCCAGGAGCTGGCCCAGGGATAGGTTTGCTTTCATGAGAAAAGGCTGCAGATTCAGGCTCTAATTTGTTTGCTAATTTTTTATTGTGCTGGCCAACATGCTGAAAAGAGATTTATTCATGAAGAGGGCAACGTCAGCATCTCTTCCGTGTGCAAACAGATGAAGAAAAAAATCTGTAAACAGCAGAAGTAAGTGCGAAAGCATGAAGAGCAGCATATGAAATTACCCCTGGCTTTTTGGGTCACTTTGGAGCACTTTTCAATTTTATTTATTAAACAGTTTCTGCACAAAGCGTGTTTTGCTCAATGCAGGCATCACACAGTGAATACTAAAAGGATGCTGGAGTTCCGAGGCACTGGGGGCAGGAGGAGGGCGGGAACATCCCTTTTATTCCTGGAGTTATTGTTTTATAAATAAAAGGTGCTGCTGACACGGTGTGTATAGCACAGATAGGGCATAAAGGATCACTGCAGTGGGTTGATAGGGATGATCTGTCGCTGAAAACCCATTAGTGCAGACAGTAGGTGAGGTAAAAGTGCTGAAATGTCAGGATGTGGAATGCCAGGAGAACAACCCTTAAAATAGTTCCTCCAAAAATAGCCTCTGTGGGCAACAGGAGGGGGCTCTGCCTGCATTTATTTCTATTACAGCTCAGTGACATGCTGTCCCTCGAGCGCTCCTGCTCACAGACAGCAGCAGCCCAGGGATGGTGCAAGCATTTCCCTGCACATGTGTGTGGCTGTGACTTGAAGAGGGATGGCCTACGGAGCAAAGCAAAGGCCAGAACAGCACAAAGCTGCGTGGGTGGCTGCAGAGATGCAGAGGCTTGGTGTGCCCCTAACCAGGGTTCTGGGAGCACCCAGCAGTGCTTTGGAGTGGTCCAGCCACACCTCATGAAAGGATGACACCTGGAACTCAACCTCTCTTCAGCTTCTGCAGGGAAAATATCTGGGGAAAAAAAACCAAAAGACATTTCGACTAAGAGCAAGTCACCATGTGCCCCCTGAACACGACAGCCAGAGGACAAGCTATGCCAGACTTTGCTCCTGCTGCACACCATAGCCACAACCCAAGGCAGAGAGGGAAAGCCCCCACGGAAAGGGAAACTGTAGGAGATTTGCCCATTTTGGCACGTGCTGAAACACAGCTGTGTCAGCAGCGTTTCATCTGCAATATGTGCAGCGAACATAGGTGGGAATTCAGCGCCTGGTTTGCAGCCGGCAGCCTGCGAGTCAGCGTGATGACTCAGGGCTTTCGCTTTCTCTGCAGGCAAAGGCAGCTCTGACCTCTCAGGCAGAATTTCCGTTGCTCGGGATAAAAGGCCACTTCTTGCTCTCCTGGGTCTTGTCCTGATAAAGCCGATATTGCCTACTCGTGGCACGTCAGAAATTTTGTAAACGATTGTCACTGCCCTGAAAAAAGCTGTGATCACTGTCTACTGGCTTTATAACCACCTTTTCTGTGCTTAGCAGTGGTGTTTTCACACCCTTTGAAACTCGCTGATCTGATGATCTCCCTGAGATCAGCGGGGGAACAGCGTTCCCCTCCATTGGGTACAGCTGTTATAGGCACCTTGCTCCTGGTGTCTGGTTTTATATCTCTGCAAATCCAAAAGGGATTCTTCTGAAAGCAGCAGCCATCCACTGCTTCCAGCACCTCCAGGGCTTTGCCTTCCTCCAGGTGACAGCAGAAGATGGGTGTCAGATTTACACCTCAATCAGACCCAATGAAATCACTGAATCATCAAATCGTTAAGGTTGGAAGAGACCTCCAAGATCATTTAGTCCAACTGTCAACCCATCACCATCATGCCCACTCGAATCTCACAGGATTTGGAATAAATAAAGTGTAAGCAGTTCTTTTTGGGGTGTTTTAAAGGATGAGGTGGAAGTAAGTCTAAGTGATGCTGTGACTGTACCAATAGCTGAGCAAATACAAGCATCTCAGCACTTGGGAAGGTATGGGAATGAGGCAGAGTGTAGCTCTGGAAGCATAAATCACAAAACGTATCTATCTTTTCTAGCCATTAGGAAACGAGAATGAATGACAGAAACAGAGAAAAGAGAGAAGGTCAACGGAGAAGGGCTAAAGGTTAATTCCCCGATTCCCAGGATATGAAAGGTAATGGCCCCAGATGCCTGTGAATTTCCTTTCAAAAGAGGCATCATCGTTTAATGCACTCTTTTATTACCACTCTCACATCAGTTTCTTAGTGTTCCAAGATGATCTTCTCTTCTGCTATTAATATGAGAACAATTCACACAACATGGTCTTCTGATGGATCGTGAAGTTTTCAACACGTTAGGTAAGGACAGTAAATCTATCAGAAACCCAACTTATTCCTGCTAAAGTCAATGGGAACTTTGCCTCCAATGTCCACGGTGATGCGAAAGGTCCGATTGCAATGACTAATGGCATTACTCACATCTTTACTGGAACCTGTTGTTTATGAGCAATTCCAAAATGTTTGTTCAGAGCACTCCATTTAGATGCAAACATTGCCAGCTTGCACTGCATTTTATGATACCGGGAGCTCTCAAGCCCCACTGTCTGCCATGCAGGCTGCCCACTGCTCTAGTTTAAGTGAGGGATTTGCTTTATGGAGCTTACAAAGGGTTCTTTTGCATACTAAGCACTGTACATCATGGGAAAGCTGGAGGAGCAGTCCATGTCTTAGACCAGAAGTTGAAAGATCTTAGACCAAACTTAGACCAGAAGTTGAAAGATCTTAGACCAAACTTAGACCAAAAGTTGAAAGGCAGGTGGAGGAACTCACGGTCCCCTCTATCTTTTTCTCCTGAGCCTTCAGGAGATGTTGGACACCAGTGTACAGACCTAGCCCCATGTGACTTGTTTTGCGCCATCCAGATACCACTAAACCATATTTGATACTTGATCAGTGAGCTGCTCCCCACAGAAATGGCACTTACAGAGCTGTGCCTTATCGGCACATCTCAGAGCACCAGACACGTATACTGCCATTTTTCAGGATGTGGGATGCAAGATGAATAGATTTCATTCCATGACTTCCAAGCCTCCATGCTGGGGCTGCTGATGAACTGCCCCATTCACAGCAGTTATGGCAGCTATTTATGTTAAACAGATTAAAGGCTGAGCGCCTCAGATTTTCTCTGAGTGATGTGTTGTTTCAGCTTCCTTTACGTCAAGATTTGTTTGCGCAAGTGAGGAAAAGATTGTTCATGGACTCGAGTTATTTTTTTTTATGGTAGAGATATTCTCTGCTGAGGGGCTGAAAAGGTTGGTGTTGTGTGCTGTGTGACCATTATTTATTAAAGTACCCGTGACTCTTCCCATGCCTTCTAAGGAGACTTTTAGGGCAGATGCAGTGGGAAGGACTTCACCACCTCCTATGGGACTAAGGCACTTGCGGCCCAGACCCTCTCTCACCGAAGTCAACAACACAACTCCTAAAAACGAGCTCTGTCAGGCAACGAGCACTTCTTTACGTACCATAAGTTACGAGACTCAAAAGTAATCAACTCCTTATGTTTTTCACAGCTTTGGTATTTATTGGGATTAGAATCAGATTCTTTGGAAACACTTTCTAGCACTGTTTAAAGACTCAATTTTCTGTTTTGTGCCGTTTAACCGCTTGGAAGCTTTTGTTCAAAAATAACTGCAAGTATTCTTATGCCATAAGTATAATGGGATGATTGCATGACTACAGAAATCCTGGAAATGTACGTAAACAAGGTGACAAAACTTCCTCTGCCTCATGCTTGTGCGTGCTCCCTCTCTCCTGCACACACTCTGTGCCCTGTATCAGAGATTTGTTCCCATTTTGCCCTGATTACCAAAAATTCTGTTCCCTCTCTTGTAAGAATCCCCTCGGTCAGCAATGATGGGGATGCAGCCCTTACTCTCCAGCATTCCCCAGACCACCAGCCCCAGGGTCCTCACCGCAGACAGATGTTCTCCTCTACACTTCTTCCAGCACCAAGGGCTGGGAGTACCCGTGCCCCTGAGTGCTCACCCAGATCAATAGCCTCCTGTTGCTGCACAAACACCTAACTGGAGTGGAGATGTTTATTTTCAAAGTGGGAGATGCTGCTCCTGTGACAATGTTTTATTACGGCGATTTTGATGCTGAACCGGCAATCTGTGCGCCAAGACAAACCTCCCCTTGATTTCAGTGCGAGCTCTGCTTGGCTCAGGATTGCAGAATTAGCTCTTTGCTTTTATTTTTTATTGGAAAACAAGCCTGCACTTGACAAGGAAAAGGCAGTAAGTGGATCATGTCAGGGAGACGTGCTCCTGTGAGAAATTTCTAGCAGGAAAAACCCAGCTTCAGGACGGCAATGAGCTACAGGACCGTAGTTTCAAGGACTCTGGGGAGCAACACTCGGGGTCCGAGGGAAAGGGGAACCCGCGAGGTCAGGGGAAGAGCCCCATCGCAACGCGTGCCTCAGGCACCTGTCTGACAGCACGGGCAGAAAGGCTGCAGCCGCGGAATGAGGATTGAAAGCGCCCACAGGGGAGCTCGGGGCGGGCGGGCGTGTGCCCCCCCAAGAAAGGCAGCAGTCCCAGAAGAAGGGCACAGAGCCTGAGGGGCGCTGAGCTCCGGCAGCCTAAGGACCAGCGAGAGAACGGCCGCTCAATATTTTAATTCATCTCATTCCATCACAGGGCGTGCGCACCACAACCCCCCGCACGGCTAGGCGTGCAGAACCGGCTTTTAGCTACGGGGTGATGGGGGAGGAAGATGCTCCCGGCCCCCTCCCACCTGCCCCCCAGCCCAGCCCTACAGACACCATTTTGCGCAGGGATGGGGTAACCGGGGGTCGGTCCCGCCCGGCTCCGCAGTGGCAGGGCTGNGGGGACTCGGGGCAGCAGCACTGCGCTGCGGGTGGGGCGGGCAATGCAGAGGTGCTGGGTCCTCGGGGGCTCCCCGCTATTGGAGTACTATTTCTCAAGTTCTCATCCCCCCCAACTTCAGCGAGCATCGCATCCGCCGCTCCCAGCCCCGCAAGGCGCGGGGCAGAGCACACCCCGTCACTTGCCCATCCGTCGCGGGGGCACGGCGCGGCTCGGGGCGCTGCCTCGCGGGAAGCTTCCAGAAGCGTGGCGGCGTGGCCGTGGGCGTGCGGCATGCTCCCACCTCCTGCGGCCGTGGCCGCGGTGCGGCAGCCCGGGGAGGCGGCACGCACGGCCCCGCGCCCGCTGTGCCCGGAGCCATCGCGGGGCGGGCGGCCGACGGCGTCGGGCTGAGGTGCTGCCGAGCAGAGCTGTTACGAAGTCAGAAGAAAAAGCAAACCAAAAAGCAGAGGTGGGGATGCTCGGTTGTCACAGCCCTTCCTCCTGTGGTACGGCAGCAGATGCGTGTGTAGCATCGCTGTTAATGAGCTCTGTGCGGCAGTTCTCTGACGGATCAGAAACGCGAGGGTGTCTGCTTGAGGAGGAATGGGAAGGGGTGTTGGAGGGGTCCTTGGATGTCCGGCATCACTTGTGAGTGCTGCCCTCTGTCCTAGCCGGGCACCGCACGGAGGTGTGAAATACCAGCTTTCAAGCTTTTTTATTTCGTTGGGTTTTTTGGTTTCTTCCCCCTGAAGCTTTATCAGGGAGTGGTTACTCATGGATGCGCATTGCAGGTGTTGCTTCAGCTCCTTCCCCTCCATGGTTCTAATGTTAAGACGCCCAGCATGCTCCTCCCGATTTGCTGTGTGCCTCGTGCACCCTGTTAAAGCAAGGTGACATTGTGGGTGGTTGCGGGACCGGGCGGTGCCCAATGGCGACGCAGGGCCGCAGTAACACCTCCGCTCCCACTGTTGCAGGTCCCAAGATGGCTGCCGCTGCCTGGCCCCCTTCTCTTGCGGTTTGCTGCGACGAGTGAGTACCTGGCGGGCTCCTGCTGTGGTGCGGTGGGGTTGGGGATGGGATCTCAGCAGGAGGATTTCCCCCCCCAGCTTTAACTTGGTGGGTGGGTTGCGTCAAAGCGGGACTGCAGCACGTTGCAGGTGTTTGGGATTGGGTTGGGTAGCGCGTGAAGGACAGCGCGCTTAGTGCCATAAAACAGTAGCGAAGAGTGCACGCGGGTTTCCAGTGCTTGCATCACCAGCCCCTGTTATTTCATGTCCGAGAGCCAGATGTGTTTCCATTAACCTGTGACAGTGCTGTGGCCTTCCCTGAGCCGTTGGGATGTGGCAGGTAGGTACCTGGGGATGGGCGTAGTGCCGCTAGGGGCAGACTGCAGAACGCAGCCAAGGTATGGTAATGTGCATCACTTCTTTTGTGGGGAAGTCGTAACATTCACGAAATAAGGATGCAGACCACTTTACCGTCATCTACCTGTTTGCAGAGGATTGACCGTGTTGCACCACAGTTTAAATAATCATGGGTTAATGGGGTTCTGTCAAATACGCGTGGTGGGATATTGGTGTGACAAGGAACTCCTCACAGTGCCTGTACCTCTGCCTTTGCAACAAGCTGTAGTCCTGAAAACAGAGTTCCACGGAGATGCGTGGCGATGTCTGGAGGTGTAAACTCAACTTTAAAAGATGTTGCAAAGGGAAAAGCTGATGGTTAACTCATCGGGTGGGCTTACAAAAAGGTGATGGAGGTGACCAGGCCTGTCAGGTTACCTTCCCTTCAGTACATCCAGCTGAGTGATGCCCTGTTATGACTGGTGCTAACATGGAGTTGTTGGCTTCTTTGAAGCTTGCCTTTTAAAGGACAAATGAGGGCTACGTGCCTTGCTTTCAGTTCAGCTGGGTTACATAGTGAGTACAAGGAGAGTGTGGTACTACCTGAAATTGCTTTGAAAACTGAAAATGCTGTCTGCACTTCATCAGCATCTCTGGTATTTTCTGATAGGATGTATTTCGGTATTTAATGCTAAGGTAGTGTTGCCTAAAATCATTCACAGAGATAACGGTCAAGCAAATCATGATGTTTTTCCATGAGGAATTTATTTGCCACTCTTACAGATTAGACGGTTAAATTCATGCATTGAATGAAAGTTTTATAACTTGAATTTCACAAAGTTTTTAACACGCTTTCCACATGCTGTGTCTTTGTGTAGCAGTGCCAATATATATGCGTGGTGCGTGGAGAGGAAACAGTAACATTTACTTAATTCATTTTAACCACGATGTGCAATATGCCATACGGAGATTGATGCAGGCTGTGCTTTGACAAAGGTACGGCGGAAAATCCTTGCTCGAGACACTCAGGAAAAACCACTAATATATGCATTGCTGTTTTAGGGTGTGGGGGAGCGGATGCTTTGAAGGAGGGTTATTTTTGCTGCTGGTAATTCATCATTTGTTGAGAACAGGTTTCCTAGTTTGGGAGGGAGGGGTGGGAGGTGTCATTGCGGGAAAAGGTCAGAGCCGTTCTGCGCCTTCATTGTTTCATTCATGCGATTTTCTTTCTCGCCTGACCTGCCGAGGTATTCTCTGGGAAGGAGCAAGCGGAGGAAAAGAGCACGTTTTTTTGAGATGCACGCATGTATTAGAGGGGATGCTTAATTAGGAGACAGTAATACAACCCTGCAGCCTGATGGAGTGAAACCACCACAGTCCTGAGTCAGCTGGGTGGGGCACAATGCAGCGCTAACTGTGTGCCTTTTGTCTCATAAAAATGCCTGAAACAAAGTGGTTGTCTGGCGGCCGGCGTCTGCCTGACCTCCGAAAGGCAGCAAAGTTAATGAAGGCATCTTGCTGCCTCGCAGTCTGCCAGCCCGGTGCTGTGCCGGAGAGCCACAGCTCGTTCGCCCGCGTTCGTGCTGCAGCACAGCTGCCTGGTGCTCCAGAGCTTATTTATGAAATTACCGTTAAAGCCTTGAGCAAAGGGCTGCTTCCCCTGATTCTTCTTCATTCTTTTTTTGTGTTGGTTTTTTTTTTTTTTGCCTGTGAGAGTGGTGAATCAACTTTGTGAGTTTCACAGGGTTGCTGGAAAATAGAAATTCCTGAGCTGCGCTTTTAAGTCTCCTGTATTACCGAATAGTTGGAATTGCTGGAGAATCACAGCAAACCCTGTGCATTATCTGAGTTAAATGTGGACATTGTTTAAAAACCTCAGTTAATGGAGTAAAGCTCTGTTAAATGCTCTCGCTTGAAAAATGTTTGAGCTTTTCTAAATGCTGAAAATACCGCATGGTAATGGAAGAATTTGTCGCATTCCGTAAGCTGGATGCATGCGAGGTGCTGTTGTTTTAAAGCTCTAGGATGTAAAATAAGTAGTAATCCCAGATACGTGAGCAGCTATTTCTTCTTCTAAATCTGCAGCAATATAAAATGTGCAGCTTCTGCAAGGCTTGAGAAAGCCTGCGCCTATTGAAAAGCCGTGTTGTGTGGAGTCTGATGGAGAAGATCATCAGTGAGAGGGGAATCTTAAGCACTGTAAGGCATCCTGCAAATAATAAAAATAATAATAATGTCAGCTTACTCGTCCATTAAACGTTTAATTACTTCCTTTAAACAGGATTGAGGAGTTTCCCCTAGAAATTAATACTTGCTTTTAATGCTTGGTGACAGCTTCGCCACCAAAGTGCAGAAATCTGTGGTTCGTACTTTCTGCGGAGACGAACAGAATTTAATTTGCATGCATCGAAAAGAAAATGGTGGCTTCGCATCTCTCGGAGGCTGAATAGGAAACTGATGCGGTGACGTCCTAACGCTGAGGCTCTGATCTGCAGGGGATAATGCCTACGCTGAAGTGCCATCATAAAATTAGACCAACTTTGAAACGAGTGGTGAACGTTTTGGGAAGCGGTTTCGTTCTGCCGCGCTTAAAATCTGAATGTTACAATGGGTGTCTGCGCTAGCAGAGCCCACTCAGAAATTTAAATGGGGAATTGGCTACGGAGGGAAGAACAAGTGCTATCCAGGAACTGATTTTTCTGAGCTCGCTCTAGGATACTCAGTGATAAGATGAAAAAGTGTGAACGGTACATATTTATCATCTGGGCATTATCATTGATCTAGATGAAAAGGAAACAAGTAAAAATCAGCATTTTAAATAGAACTTAAAAATGAATCTGTAAGATTTTGAAACCTGTAATCAGTGTAAATTGAAGGGGAGGAGAGGGAAGGGATTGTGGGAACTGTTGCAGGAGGAGAGCACATGCTCTGCTTCTTCAGCTGTGCGTTTAGGAAAGTCATATCACGATGGAGAAGATAAAGCAGCTTCTAAATGTACTGGTTTTCACATCAACTAGTAGCGCTGTGAATTGCACGGCATATTTCTGCAAACCTGTATGCTGCCTCTGTGCTTTGTCTGAGCAGCAGACCCATTTGCAAAGCTGTTTGTTACACTGTTGTTTTCATTCTAATAGGGCTTATATGGAAATATTCCTGCAATGCACCTAAAGAGAAGACAAATGGCAGCATTTATGGGAGGTGGCAGATCATAACACAGTGTGTATGCAGGGCAGAGGGACTGGTGTGCTCGCCCTGCCGCAGAGGGATTGGTGTGGTTTTGTTTAAATATGGTGCATGTTACACTAGGCTTATGTTGAGATTAACACAGTGCTTATGGATTCTGGGTCCTGCCCCGAGGTAAATAGTGAAGGTGGTTTGTTTGTCTGCTGGTCTTGCTGTGTGGGGGGAAAAAGAGCTGCGAGTCTGTTCTTCCTTCTCTTTAATCACCTGTCTCACAAATAAGTTGGTGTCAATGTGGGGTTTTGCTGGAAGAGCAGTTTGGCTTTAAAAAAACAAAAGACTTTCTGGTTGTAGTCTTACTTCAGCTGAAGTCCCATTTTGATTATTTTTTTTTTTAATTTAAACAGCAGAACCATCTACTTCAAAATGAAACATCCCACTAAACTAGCTGATTTTGCAGTTGGTTTTGGTTTTATGGGCTTGTGCTGTTAACCTCCATAGCAAATGTGGTCCTTAGCAATTTGACAATATGCTGTTAGTTTTGTTGTGTGAGCTTGGAATTTCCCTTTCTTAGAGCAGAAGGGGGGGAAAACATGAATGAAAAAAGGGGAGGGGAAGAAATGTTTTGTTTGTTTGTTTTTCCCCCATTGACAAAGAACTGCTTTTCCTTCTGAATAGGTCAGGTTTCTCAGTCTTCTTCACCAAGGGGTTGCACATGAAGGAAGGCAAAGCTTAGCATCTAATATGGGTTAATGTACAGGAAGGTACAGGGCTGTACCAGAGCTCCCCGATGTCCTGTTACCTGCCACTATCTTCTGTGTTCTGGTGTTAGGAGGCTGCAGCCTGCTGGAGCCGCATTGCTGAGGTGGTGTGAAGATGCAAGCTTCCCTGCAGCACTGCTTTTCCAGCTCAGAACCGGGCAAGGCAGTGAAGATGCTGTTGATGGAGGTGCTCTGATGCTTGTGAAGGTCTTTGTGGTCCTTCAGGGAGAAGTGCAAAACATGCTCTGCTTTGTAAGTGGCTTTGAATTCCTGCTTCTCAGAGCCATGTAGGTTCATCTGCAAAACAAGGGTGGTGGTCTTGGAGAAAGGGGTTGATCCTCCAGTGTCAGTACTGGAGCCTGCATGTGAGTTCCTGTGCAGCCTTCTTTTGGGGGAGGAAAGGACTTCTAAGTGAAAGTGATGCCTAGTGATAGGGAAGCCCTGCGTACCCTTGGCTGAGAAGAGGCTGTAGCACTGCACGGAGCAGGGTGGCTGCAGGGTGAATGGGGTTCATGGCTGTGAGTGATGCTCTCTGTGCGCTGCAGGAAGGCTCTGCAGCCCTCTGGCTTTTGCCCCTGGACAGCATCACTTGCTGGATTATGGAGGCTGTCATTTCTCATCACTGTCTCTCTCTGTCAGAGGCAGTCCAGTACTCTATACAAAGCTATGGGAGCATTGTGTGTGGTTGAGAAATAGCTTGCAGGGCTGGCAGGCTTTAAAGTAAGTAAAGTGAGTCCAGTCTGAAACTATTGAGTCCTGACATGATGTCTTGATTCTGCTCTGTTACTCTGCTGGTTTTCTGCCCTTCATTCCTTCAGGTGCCACTGTGAGGTGGAAGGAATGTCACCTCAGAGTGGATGAACTGCACAGGCTCACTGTGAGCATCACTTAGGAGTGATGAGCAGTTGGGTGCCCGCTGTACACCCTTCACTGCTTTTTGTGTTGAAACGCAGGAGCTTGCTGTCTACTCAAGCAGCATACAACCTTCTGGAAGCCTAGTTTTCCTTCAGGTGTGTTTTCAGCACCATGGAAACAACTGTATAAAGCCCTTCAGATTAAAGGTAATCAGCTGCTTGTGTGTTTCTCAGCAGACATCTCCCCCAGGATGCCCAATCTGGGATGTCCCAGGAGAGGTGCAGGCATCACTCCCTCAGGGTGAGCCTTATTTCCTTCAGGGTGGGCCTTCTTTGGAGCAGGGGTCTGCAGGAGCCCATGCCCCACAGGCAACAGTGGCACTGGCTGTAGGGAACTTCAGTATAGATCTCTATCTACACCCTGCTCCAGTATTGTCATCAGAACACTTGACAGTTAGCAGTCTACCGTATCTTGGCTGGTGTGCATTTTCTTATGGAATATGTTTAATGCTTTGTTGGTTATTTGGGAATAGTATGATGGAAGTTTAAGGGGGCTTTATTTCTGTGGATGCACAGTGCTGAGGTGATGATAGGATTTTGCTGTGCTGTGTGATGCAGCATCCTGGCCTAGCTCAGGGGCACAGCAGCTTACCTTTGTTCGTGTGTGTGGCTGTTGGATCGTAGCACTGAATCATAACATATCAAATACCAGGGAACAGCGGAACAAAACCCTTTCTTAAATATAAAACCTTAGCAAATCTCAGAGGCTATAGAATTGCTGGTATTGTGAAGGAAATCCTGGTTATAGCAAGCTATTCCCTAACCCCACCTGCCTTGAAACTTGGTGTGGTTGAGGGAGTGGACAAGTCTGTTTTTGACAAAAGGTACAGCTGTGGTACTTGAGGAAATGTGGGACCAGAAGGCTGCCCTGTTGGCTTTTGGGATGCCTACAGCTTGTCTGGAGGAGCTCCATGGTGCTGCCATCTTGTGAAGAGGTTGGTAAGGGCAATTGGGATTGTTGGAAGCAGCCTTGCCGGGTTACTTCCATATGTCTGTGGGCAGGAAATGGCAGTGACGCAGGAGATGCTTCTGATGGGCAGAAGTGAGATGGGTTGTGTCACAGGTACCTGTTCTCATGTTGTCTGCATCTTGCCTTGTGTTGCCTGATGTCTTTCTAAATAGATCAGGTCAGGAATATATGTCATTTCTGTGAATGTGCAAAAAAACCCTATGTGCTTTGGAGTGTTCTGCAGCTAACTTATAAGGTGTTCCAGCTGTGTTTCAGTTCCTGGGGGGTGGGGAGATGAACTGTGGCCTGCAGTGTGCCCTGGCTGGGGGTGGGAGCAGAGGCAGGAGGATGCATAGAGCAGCACAGGGATGGCAGGGTTTTGCAGGGGCAAGATAGGAGTGTGTGGCTCAGCACATCAATGGCTAGGGTGTAGTGCTTCCCTTCTTCATTAGGCATTTGTTTGCTTTGGGGCTTTTCCTGTCCACCTTCGCACCCCAGGGTTAACTGCCCTACTGCAAAGCCACCCCTGGAGGCTAAGCCCCATCCCAAAGGGCTCCCTGTTCTCTGCACAGGGCTCCCCGTGGTGCCCATGCACAGCATGGCCCAGAGCCCCGTCCCTTCCTTCAACACACACGGGGAGGGGGTTTCAAAGCATCACCCAAATGCAGCAATTCTAGAGCATGAGAATGCTTAATATCTTATTTCTGTGGAGAAAATGTCTTTCCATGTGGGCAGGAAGGAGGAGAATGCAAGGAGTGCCTTCAGCGAGGGCTGAAGGGTGTGGCTCAAGCATCAGTAACAAATGCTGGAAGAAAAAAATGCTCTTTGTTCTGCAGTCAGGTGGGCTGACAACTCTTCTCGCTCCATCCCTAGCATGCATAACACCCAGCACAATTAAGAGAATGGGGAAGGCTCGGTGTTCTGAAACTGCCGTAAATGCAGCGAGCGTGGGCTTTCATTCTGTGGTCTGCTCCCCCCTCTTCTGAATAAGCCATTAAGTTGCAGAGCTCATCAGTATCACGTTCAGTGTATGTTTCATACTGCTGCATTGTTCTGATAGCAGTGTTTTGTGTGCTTCAGATGGCCACATAAGTTAAAACTCCATAGCACTAAAATTTGCACTGTCCTTGCATGCAACTGGAACTGGATCAGAGAGCGCATTAAGTGTGTTAAAAATGTGTGTATCTGTACATGTGTGCGGTGCAACAAATCAGCTCATTATGACAGTCCTGCTAATTAGAAAATAATTTGAAAGCTGCTCCTTCGAAGCTGCTTGTGTCTGGCAGTTTTATGTGCTCTTTTTAAAAATAAAGTTAAGATGCTTTTAGATTTGTTTTTGTTTTTTTTAATGGCTAGAAGCTAAGGGAGCATTCTGAGTTTAAAAGCGCATGATTCTCTCTCTGCTTTGTTCTGCTGCTGTGAGTTGGTTTGATGGTGTGACTGCAGTGTTGGTTTCTCCAGCAAGGTATTGGAACCAAACCTTGGTCTCAGCGGCTGGTGGCAAGAAATGAAACCTTGCGTGTAAGTGCGCACTAACAAATTGGTTGTGAGAATCGAGCGGGAACAAATCTACAAAGAATAGAAAGATCAGCGTAAGATGCGCATCTCTTCCTGATTTAAGGAAATTCTTCAAGTTCAGGGTCAGGAATATAGGCGGCTTTTTATTTGGCTTGTCTGTATCTACACGTGCATATTTTCGTATCTTCTAGAAAACGTCTTATTTCTTCTGGGAGGAAGAGAAACCCACTCACAAATTTACATCTTGTGACATTTCTTAGGGCTGTGCGCTGGCTGATGTACTGCTAGAGGCCAGCCCATCATTTCTTGGTAAAAAGAACCTTTCAGCTCGGTTACCTCCTGGAGAGAGCTAATTTTCCAGCAGTCGGGCTCGATCTGGATAAGTAATTAGAGCGCGTGTGAGAGAGATGAAGATGATCGTGTTGGCGCTGCCTGTAATTCAGTTAATACAGTGCCTGTGATGCCGTGGCTGCGGTGCGATCTCCAGAGCCGCAGAGGCGAGTGGCAACAAAGCCAATCGCTTGCATTTGTCTTGGAAGAATTAGCAGCACTTCTCATTCACACGCTGAGCGCCGGCGAGCAGCTGCGGCATGCATCTGCAGCGTGAGAAGGTGATGCTTGTCATGTTTGCACTCCCCACCCCCGAAGGTGCAAAAATGTCATCGTGCAATTAATTGTGGGGTGCCGCCGTCCCTAAGGAGAGCTCGTGGTCTGCAGCTTTGTGCCCCGCAGGGGTGTGTGTTTGATTTCATGTTAGGGTCATATAGCAGATGGGATGAAGTCTGTTTGGGCATTTTGGGGCTTTATTAACGCTGGTCAGAATTACCTGGAGGCAGCGCTGAAGAGAGGAGGCAGGGGGGGTCTGCTCCCTTCAGTGAGATGGCTCTCAGCATCGGCAGAAGAAACCGATCCAAAGCGAACGACATTCTTGTACGATCTTGGAGGGGGTGTTCATTACCAGTGCAAACTTGTTCATCCCATGCGTGGGGAGACTAAGGGGTTAAAAATACATCTTAGCTACACTTGATTCCCAGTGGTAGCTCGGTAGCGTTTACATGTGGATCAGATTAAAATAGGTCAGCGTCCTCCGTGGCAGGTCCTTTGGCACTTTGGTGCGTGGCTGCACCTGAGGATGGATGGGCCTAGAGGAGCTCTGTGCATTAACAGAACCACAGCCTAGGGATACTTTGGGATCAAAGTCCTTTATTCATCAACTGAATCAAAGGCTTGACAGGGAGACTTTGTCATCCAGTCAGCCCAGATAATACTTTTTGAGGTGACGGATAACTTCTGCTGAAGAAATAAAGCTGTGAATTTACAGGCACAAGAAACGCACACAAGGTATGTGTTTATTCTGTCTTTACAGCACATCCTTTGCGTTAAAAATGCATATATGCTCAAGCTGGAGCATTTCAGCACCTGATTAAAAGGAAAATCATGCATTCAGGAATTGCCTTATGACAGGAAGCCTTTGTCTGCGCTTTCGCTTTACTGCGGTTGCTGACTACCTCGGATCGATTTTTGGCTACCAAATCAGCGTGCTGGGGCTGAGGGAGGTGGGGGGCAGCTCTGCAGTTGGTGGGACCAGGGAGTGGCTTGCTGCCTCTGAGCATGGGGCTTTTTGTTGCGTTTTCTCTTTAACTTGGAATTTCTATATTACAAAGAGGAAGAGGCTTCTTTTGATATAATGGAGCCATTAACATCTATTAATAATGCAGACAGGGTAAGTAGCTGGAGTTGGTGCTCCCCGGAGGCCTCGTAAAACAGATGTGCACTCTATCTTCCCGGATTTGATAGCAGCTGGGGTCGAGGGGGTCGCTGTGGCTCCCGTCGCTTTCCTCCGGCAGCAGTTCTGCTCCGAGTGCCTCCATCCCTGCTGCAGCACAGCCCTTGCTGCCGCCGCACTGCTCATGAGCTCAGGTGCCGGAGAGGGAGCTTCGCTTTGTAAAAGGGGAGGAAAAAAGGTAAGCGTTTTCTTCCTCGCAGCAGCCACACATTGCTTTCTTCCTTTCTGTCTTGTATTGTATTTTTCTCATTGCATGTTGGTCTCTGGAAGCAGTGATAAAATATTGGTGCTTGTAGTTCATGGCAAAAAAAATATTTATCATTAGCGCAGCATGATGATGCTGGGCTTGAAACGTGCAGGTTTAGGGTTGCCTTAAAGCAAGTAGGGGCTGTGACTGTCTCCCCTTGTGTGTGCTTGTATGCCACTACCGTCTGGCTGTCTGCATGTAAATGTGGAGGTATGCACTGCTGCGGGCTTGTTGCAGGGTGAGGGACAAATCCTGCTGCTTCATGTGGGTACTTTGCAGCTGCTCACAGCAACCCTGTGCCATGCCTAAAAGTTTAGGAGCAGAGGAAGGTCGTGTACCTCCTCAGGAAGGAGCAGAAAGTAGTTCAGTAGGTTCCCCTTCCTCTTTTATTCCCTTACTACTATGCCTTACTGTGACTGTTAGTCTCGCACTGTGAGGGCTACTGCGTTGTATAGGGAGATACAATTTCTTCCATTGTCCCTGCAGTAACACCCACAGAATGGGGTTGTGTCTTTATTGGCAGATAGGCAGATCCATTGGGTGCGGTGGGGCATGAGCAGATTGTTCAAAAGTGCTGCGTAAGCCAGTCTGCAATTTCAGCAGGCAGCCTTCAGAGCAGGGCAGGTGGATCTTATCTTTCCCAAATTGAAAATAAAATTTGCCTTTGACTTTTGAAATGCTCTGCTGCATTCCATCCTGCACTCTGTGTCCTGAGGTGCTGCGCACCAGCTCACTCATCCTTGTGGATGTGCATTGGTTTGCTGGGTGCTTTGCTCTGCGTGGTGCCACTGTTCCTGCCAGAGCTGCACCGCGTTCGGGTGGTGTGTGTGTGATGGTAATCTGCCTGCCTGACATGTGTAACGAGCAGAGATACTGCAAAGAGTTGTTTGTAGAATTGCTTAGGTTGGAAAAGACCTTCAGGATCATCGAGTCCAACCACAGCCTAACCATACTACCCTAACTCTTAACAACGCGTGGTGTCCCTGAGCACCACATCCACATGGTTCTTAAACACATTTAGGGATAGTGACTGTGTTTAAAATCCTTGTTCTTCAAGGAAATACTTTTCTCTAACGCTGTCTGAACAATTTCAGTGAGAAACATGTAGTATATATATTTTTATAGTGTGTGTAAATATGAAGTATAAAAATGGTACACATTAAATTTTGAGGGGGGAGAAAAGAATTAATATTGTATTTTGTAAACATGCAGCTTAACTCTTATTTTCTCCTTAGATCCAGTCTATACTTGCAGGTAGATGTCTTTAATGTATTACTTAGCACATTTTTTTTAAGATCAGCATAATACTGCTATGTAGCAGGCTGGAAATGTAGACATTTTACAAAACATTTGAATTAATGTTTATTATTTTAATATTACTGAATTTGCAAATGACTTATTGAAAAACTATTTTGCATGGGGGAAACATGTTGGTTATTTCTGGCAGTTGTTAGCCAAATACAGGACATTTGCCGCTGTCATTGCAGAAGAGATCAGTACGGTTCAGAGCTGAGAGGTTTAAATGAACAATAAAACTCTGCTTTTAATGAGTTCCCCAAATCAGTGTTTTCCATTTGTATTTTGCTAATTTATAATGGCTTTGGTAAATGCTGCTATGAGTTTGCGCCACTCCGTTACACTGAGCCCTTTTTCATGAGGGCAGTGCATGATGCTACAGCTGTTGTTGGTGCTTGATCATTACTTCTTTCCAGGCTCTAAAATAATCCCTTTGGAATCAGTGGGAGGCCTAAACATTAACCAGCATAATACAAGAGGTAGGGTATACACTATGTAGGTTACCTAACGTTTGCTTTGGGGTTTTCTTTTAAAGTTTTTTCTGTTTGTGGCATTGTAGCTTATTTGAGCTCCTTCTGGGTTATCAGTCACGGATTTTACATCCGAAATACAGTTCAGATGTGTATCCAGTTCCTGATTATGATTGAGATTATAGACAACTTCTCTTCCTCAGTAATTTTCTCTGTGGAACGAGGAAAAATGGTATGGATTTTGTGGTGCTGACTATTCTTAGTGTGTATTTTCTGCTTATTTTCTCAGAAGGGGGAAGATGCGCGTTGATCAGTAATGGGAAATTGTAATTTTTAGGACTTTGTGATTGTCCTGTGGATGATCAAAACATTTTGGGCAGAATAATGAAACTAGAAATTGAATTGTATTTCTTTTATTTGTCAAAGTTCCTTAAATGAACATGACTAGAGGTCAGGCTTCTGCGTTCTTTGGGAAACAAAGGAAAGAAGCTCTTTCCTTTGTTAATGGCATTTATCATCTTTAACTCATTGGTTGCTGAAGCAGAGATGAAATGTTAGAAGGATTACAGATGATTGTTGATTAAAATTTACATAGGCTCTTTGAGATGTGTGTGCAGGTGTTTTGTATGTGAAATGTATACAAATATACATAAGCTGCAAGCATTGTTCTTCAACAATGTTCCTTAAAAACTCCTTGTTTCTATTCTTTGTGTTTTTAATGCTTTCTAAATGAAGAACAACAATTACAGGGTTCCTTTTTAGCTGAACTTGGGGTGCACCCTTGTGTAAAATGGAAATGGTTTTGTGAGTAGTCCATGAGAACAGAACAGACAGTATTGTAGTGGTCTCTTATATGGTAAGCGACAATTTGACCTTTTTCTGAAAGTATAGCACTGTAATTTTGTCTAAGCAGTTTTGAAATGTTAGCCTTAAAGTGATTGTCTACAAATCAGGATTGATTTTGGTTAGCGTAGAGCCAACATATAAAACAAAACATATAAAAATACAAATATTTCTCTTAAAATGGTGCTTCTGTCTGACATCTTTAGATAGAAGATGCATCCAAAATGTGATGAGTGTCTTTTCCATGTTCTTTGGGTAGTGTAGCACTCCTACGTGGCAGTCTTTGCTTTTCCAAGTCCACTGAATTCCTTTCTAGTTGAATTTTAAAGGAAAATGATTCAACGAGCGTCTTACTCTAATGTATCAGTCTCACAAAGAGCTTGGAAACCCACAAGTTGCACTTCTTTCTCTGTTTTATTCCCATTAAATCATGTGTATGTGTTCCTTGAATTCTCTGTTGAGAGTGAATATGTTCTTCCTTCAAGTCTTACACTTATTTGCTTGTGATGCTACAGAGATCTGGCCAGGCTCTTTGCTGTAGCTACCCATGATCACCTCCAGTGTGTGGAGATGATGGGATGGACAGAAACTGCGCAGCTCACACTCCAGACCACCCACACTGATTGCAAACTCCGTATGCAGCTGTAAGCAGAATAGTAAATATAGAGTGAGAAATGGGGAAAATGTGACAAGTTAACATTGGAAGGAGGGGACCCACATCAAGGGGAATTCTTTTTGTATATGGTACAGCTGAATATTTGCAGGTGGAAAAAATCCTGAAATATATATGTAGTATTTGCTCTTCATGAACAGATCTTTGTGTTAACTGATTTCTGACCAACCGGCCCCCAAAAGAGGTCAGTACTTCTCCAGGTTGTGGGTCTGGCTTCATTCTTCATAATAAAAGCTCAGAAGTTTGGATGTAAAAGGATGTAGCATTGGTGGAGAGAGCTGAAAAGCAGCCATGATCCTCTAGGGATAGAATTTTCCCCATTATTGTATTTTACTTAAGTTAGATCGATCACCTGAGGCGAGCACTGGGTCAGCCGTGGGAGCACAGGTGAAGACAATTCACCTGTGTGACCAGAAGGGGTGTAGTCTGGCTCCACTTCTCCCAGACCCCATTTAAGGGCTGACCGCCACTGGAGAAGGCTCTCTTGTTGGAGATCCCTCCCCTCTGGAGTTCCAGACAAGCCTCAACCATCAGTGACAGGTGAGCCTTTATTTATTTACTGGTTGTCTTTATACCATCTGGATAAGCCATACAAAATACGCTGCCCACCTCTATTATTTTGTACGGGTACTATTCTTTCAGGGTATTCACCCTACATATGCACATACATTCCTTTATCTGTATGCATGGCGAAGTGGCTGTGAGTATTTTCTGGAATTTGTGTGAATTCAGGGTGCATGTTCCAGAGGTGCACAGGGACAGTGCTTCCTCTACCCCTGGGTTTCTCTGTGCATGAGTGTGAATCACTTCTCCCAGAATCTTTCATCCAGGAGAGGATTACTTGGGTTGCAGAATGGTGCAAATTTGTTATTTACTGAATATGCCCAGAAAGTTACAAGGCTACATTTGTGTACAAAATAGGGGACAACTACTGATTAATTATTTTATAAACCACATGTAGCTTATAAATGCGTGCGTGAGAAATGTCTGTATTATACATCCATGTCCACTTTTGTATAAATATCCATTGACAACCTGTTTATTTGCCTCCCTAAGGACTGTTGAAGATACTGCAAACCCCCAGCCCTTCTTAAATAATATAAAACCTGCTAAGGTAGAAGGTTTTGCTTCTTGCTGAAGTGGTAAATTTTCCCCTCCACTGGTCATGCCTCCTTTGTGCTTGTGAGGTGTTTGTGGCTGGTATGTTGCAAGCAGTTTGAGCGAGGGAGATGGGAATGCCCCCACTCAGCGTGTGGCACAGTGCCTTTCCCTGCCCAGGGAATGAGCCCTGGGCTCTGTAGGGCTGCCCTGTTCTGGGAAGGCTGGGGAGATGCTTTGGGAGCAGCACTTCATCTTGCTGATTCTGCTGTCTTTTGGGTGGAAGGAGTTAGTTGATATCAAGACATGTTCTCCTTGCCTTTGCATTTAACAGATTTTGTTTCATTAAACGTAAGCTATAGTTGTTCTGCTCTGACCTTCCCTCAAGGGCACCTATTATCCCAAAGGTGATGCTTCCTCCCTTAAGGAAGTAATGTAGCTGACCCTCCCTCCTGCTTACTTCATGCCCCAGCTCCTTGTTTCTTTGAACACCAACGTATTTTTGTGTGTTTAGACCACAAATGCTGCATAGGCAGATTAAACTACTGTGCATGACAATTATGTGTGTATGAAACTCTTCATTAGCCTCCGCACTGAAGAAAGAAGAAAATAGATGTCACAGACAACTTTCTGCCCAGCTTAGCTTCTGCAGCAGATGTGTGGGAGTTCTGAGGTACTTCTGGCTCAGGAGTGGCAGCACACTGGTTCTCAAGCAAACCTCAGTTGCAGCACTAGCTGAATTGAGCCTGTGGCCACCATGCCAAGGTGTGACAATCCTGGCTGTAGCCCCAGGCTGGGAACAGGGCCACCTCAAAGTCATGGGTTGGGTCTCCAGGGCTGAGCAGTGCATGTGTCTGCATTGTTTTGTCTGCTGGCCTTTATCAGTTAACTTCCAAGTTATGGAGGAGGGCCCAATCCTTTGTGAGGCTGTGGGTTCTCAGAAGAAGAGTTAGAAGTTCTCAGCACTTCATGAGAGCACTTGCCTTTTCAACTCTTGCTAACAATCTACCAGTGAGGTGATGCATCATTTTTTACTTGAACACCCAGTAAAAACTGGAGTTGTTTTTCCAAACTGTGTTGAAGGCTCCTTGCTCTTACAGTTAAACTTTGAACCATTTAAAATTCATAAAAGATCTAGGAATATGCAGATTTTTCATATCAAAAGTCAAATCCAAGAGCCTTCTAAACACCTAAATTACTCTATAATTGGCTTGATTAGGCAAATATTAACTCTAAGTGACACTTCAGTGACATCAACTGTGACAACGGAAGTGACATTTCTGAATTGCCTTGTTTTTAGGGAGAATGTTGATCACTGCTTTTTTTGCTTGTCAATGTGGAATAATGCTCACAGTCTATTTGGAGGATTATGGTTGGTCAGATTTCCTGCTGCTTGGTAAGCTTCATGTGCTGACTATATGCAGATGTGCAATCTATAAACAGAATCGTATGGATTTGTCAATCTATTCAGAATTAAAAGGTTTCTTGAAGTAGTTCTGGATACCAGTAATCTTCAAAAAGATAAAGAACCACCACCACCGTTAACAGTAAAGACTGTAAACAACAGTTTCAATTGTCCAAGCTTATGATTAAGAAAAAAAATAATCAGTGTAGTATTTTTTTTTTTCCCCTCTTTGTTGGGTGATGTGTTTACAGTTCTGCTGTAGCTTTCAATCATTTAAGATCTAGAGAGAGGGGCTGTTCTTACTGTTCTCTGGATCCTAGGTCCTGTATAGCCTGGTGACTCCCAGGCAAGGTGTAGAGAGTGATCATCTCTGCAGAGTGTTGTGCAAGCGTCTGTTAGGCTCTGCATGAGATCTTGGAAGTAGTGTTAGTGTAAAAGAGAGAGGATCTGATTTTTTTCAAGTTCATATTCTGGCAGGTTTTGTTCCTAAGCAGCTTGGGCAGAACTCTGAAGTGTGGTAAGAATGCTTAGACCATTGCCATGACTGTACATCGAATGGGGACACAGCAAGCATTCAGCATGTCCATATGATCCTCATCTGATATATCAGTGTACCCAAGTTGATTGGATCCCCTGCTAGAACAAGCTCTTGTGCTGATGTGTGCGAGGACCCCACCAGGTTTGAGCTGTCCTATAGACACAGGTGGCATGGGTCTTGAGCAAAGTACCCTGTGGTCTGTCTTTTGGTTAGTTTCAAAACATTCTGAAAGGGGAGGTGCTTGTTTTATTGAGGGCAAAGTGGGTCAATTTCCAAAACAGTTTGTGTTGGTTTTTTTGTTTTTTTTTTTTTTTTGCTAATCCTGTTTTTCATCTGTTTTAACAGAATAAGCTAGATGCTGAACAAATCTAATGGTAGATTGACTAACAGCTCATCTTGGCGGATCAGTGGTTGGTGTACCACTTACTAAAAGATTCAGTGCAGTTTCTGACTCTCTGCATAGAGCTGCAGTATGGATTGTAGCTAAGCAGGTGGAATATTGTCATTGTCCCCGTGATTGACTACAGATAGCCATATCTGCTGCTCGCTGTTCTGTTCTCTTCCCCTGCTAAATCTTTTAGCTTGGTATACTGCTGAGATACGAGCTGGTACTTTCTCAGCCTGTTCCTTGGGCAGTGGAACCTTGGTCAGCTGGCTGCTGAATTCTACTGTAACATACGCTGTAAGTTGGCAAGACCACGGCCTGGGTGAGAACCTAATTACATTGACCTGTGTTCCTCTTTTGCTTCACGTCTTTGTGTGCTTGATTGGGTTTTCATGCAGTGTCTTCCAAGTAATGAAGGAATGTGGCTCTCTGTATGGAACTTGCACCTACCCATTCATTTGCTGAGTAACACAACTAGTTTCTTCCAGTGTACCCAACTGTGTGTAGCAACATAGCTTTGAATCCAGATCTTAAATATTTTTTCTTGCCTGATACATTTTACACAAAAACATTTAAACACAGTTTATTCCTTGTATATTCCTTTTGTGTTTCTTTTCCAGTAGACTTTTTTTAATTAAACCTGTGTTGTCTGTCACTCATGAGATTGAGATTTGTTTGTTTTCACATTTATGAGGTAACTTCTATTGAAGTTTCGTAGTTTTTTTTTGTAATCAAATTCTATGATTTTGAGAATGGTGCATTTTTGTGCTTTATGACTCTTACAGCCTTTAATTCTGAAATTGACTTCCTCTGCTGTAAGCAATGGTAGCAAGGCAGGCAGAGTGTTGCATTCTCAATTCGATATTTTCTGTATAAATGTTCTGGAACATCCTCATCCTCACTGCTGTGCGTGTGACGGGATGAAGTTGCCATGTCATTAACCAAGGGCGTGATACCTTGTTGCACACCAATGCAGTGATGCCACAAGTTTACTCTAAGATGTTGCAGCTCTGGGACTAATTATCCAAGAGTAATCGTGTGATGTAGAGTCTACTCATTATTGTTGTGTGATCATCTAGAATACTGCCTACCATGACAGATTTGTTATTTATAAACTGTTTAATGGTTATGTTCAGGTGAAAAAGACCGAGTAGCCTACTCCTTGCATCTTTCTTTCTTTGGATTTTTTTTCTTAGCTAGTCAGTGAATTTACTTCATGTTCTGAAGTTAAGAGTGTTTTCTCCAGAGACTCAAAATTGAGACACTGTTGTATGTGTTTATAGCAGCTTGGATTACCTTTGTTTTGGTGAATCCAGCTTTCCCTTCAGCTCAGTAAAAGCAGCTTGCTGAAAAGCTAGGAATGCAGTTATATCTGATGGATATTATCTGCTAATGCCTGAAAAGTTGTTTGCTGTTCTGAAATCAGTGGAACGTAATGCACTGTGAGGTAAATCAAGGCTAGAAGGGCTTTAACATGGTTGAACACTGTAGTATGTTAGTAGCCTTTAGTTCAGTTGTGTGTTCTTAGGTAGGTGTGTTTTTTTTATCACTTGAAATTAAAGATCTTCATCTGTTTTCAACTAAGTAAACCTAGAAATGATTTTCTGTGTATTCCTAGCAAAGACTGTTAATTAGCTTACTTGTGGGGTTGTCTCAGGGATGCACGCCTGAACTGACCACCTCAACTCAGCAGAAGGCTCTTGTGAATTTTAAAGAAATTTCTTGAGTTCCCAGTTCTGTGGTTAATAGTGAAAGGCTGCTGTTGGCAAGTGGTTGTAAACCCCATACTTCATGTCTGTTGTCCAGCTTAAGTCGTCTTGTCTTCAGGGCCTACCACCAAGGGTCCTGCTTAAGCGTGGGTTTTACTTGTTGTTAATATCTGTAAAAAGAAGAAAGGCAGAACAGATGGAGCAGCTAGCGAGTTACTGATTACCTGGACTGGAACAGTTGCCAGGTGTTGATCAAATGAAGTGCTTCTCTGGCTGTATCCATTGACTGGAGCTCACAGTGGGTTTTCAGTTCTTGCAGTAGCTCAACAAAACCTGTAGCCACGCAGATGATCGTCTTCGCATAGCTGGTTGATTTGTCCTTTAGGAAATAGCTACAGGGTTGGGTTCTGTGGCCATTCATTTGCCAAATAACACAAACCCTTGATTACAAGCTCTGCCACATCAGAAAATGTTAAGAGCTGACATTTGTGCACGTGTTAAACATGTGATGCGTTTGTTCTGGAAGCATGAGGTTGTAATTAAGGCTTTATACAATTCTGCAAAAGGATATTACTGTATAGTGTGCTTCCTTATCTGCAGGAAGCAGAAACCAGTTCCTTGTGATCAGGCAGTGTCTGTCCCCATCCTTGCTTGTGTGCTGAGCAGGTGGTCGTGTGGGCACAAGGAGCCTGTCAAAAAGGCTGCCATTAAAAAAAAAAAAATTAAAAATACTGGAGAGGCAGAGGCTAGTAACATAGCAGCCACAAGAGCTTTTGGGATCTCTTTCCAGGATTATCTTACCTAACGTGGCAAAGTTCCCCCCACATCCGTGACACAGTGCCTGGGTACTGTCACAGAGCCCTTCAAGGGTATGTGGTGCCCACCCAGAGGCAGCATCAAGAGCTGGTGTTTATAGAACTGTCCCTCAGGTTGTCAGCCTGAGATAAGGGGTGGGCCAAGGGGATGTGATGGTGGCAGGAGCTCGTTGGCCCTGGAGGTTTGGGCCTCGTGGTGGTGAGTGCAGGCGTGCTTTGTCTCACACAACAATAACTGGGGAGCTGCATGGGGTGTGTCTGGGTGACTTTCAGTAGGCACTGTTGTCTTGCCTTCTGGAAACTGCTGTGGTTCCTGAGTTTTTGCAGCTTCTCTGAGCTTGTGCAAGCTCCCTTTTCAGCCAGCCAGTTCTTAAAAGCAATTTGCTCGCACATCCATCTCCCACTTCTAACACCTACGCCTAAGTCTTTTTATTGTTTTCTTCGTATTGCCTTCTCCCTATATCAACCAAACAGCACAGCAAAGGTGGTTATGAAATCTTCTGCATACTGGCAGGGTTGATGTTTTCTACGTCTGTCCTCTATTAAGCCAAAATGATATTTTTAACTTCATCTGCAAGTCTTGCATTTTGCTTTCTATATAAAACAATAGATGGAAAGGCCCAGTTCTCTGCATACACTCTGCTCTATTCTTTCTCTCCCCAGACAGGAAGCCCCAGTTTCCCCATCTTGTTTACATAATGTCAGGATTCTTTAAGCCACCCATATGTGTATGCAAGTGGTTTACAGAGCTGTACATAATGCGGTCACTTGAATGCTTCTCAATTGTATAGGTATCATGTGAAGATAATCATCCATATAAATGCATTTCCTAGCAAGAGGCTCATCTGTATGTGTGGGTTGCTGTAAGTGTTGGAGCAGCTTTTGTGCTTTGTTCCTCTCTACACTTGCTCAGCTTTAGATCCCTTTTTTTTTTCCTCTAGATTTGTTTTAGAACAGATCTTCTTTTGTTAGCTGCTTTAGAGATTAATTATACTCATGGAAAGCCACAGTTAGGTGCATATGTTTCAAAAACCCACTGCATTCTTTAACTAGAGGAAAATTGCAGCTCATTCTCTTCAGTGAATTGAATGGTTGGTTACTGCTCAGTGTAGGGCTATATTTCATACAATTTCTACTTTTTTTGAGTAAAAGTATCAGGCTTTTCCACATGTGGCTCATCTTGCATCTGCAACCTTCAAGAAATGTTGCTCTGTTCTGTGCTGTACTTCAGGACTATAGAAACAAAAACAAGGGATTTAAAAACTTAAATCTCAGTTTTAGTTGTTTGCGATAATGAAGAATTGTAGGTGTTTGGTGAGTGCTGGAACTTCCTTTTCCTGTCAACGTGTATAAAAGCATGCCTTTCCTTTGATGTGGGAGAACCTCATGGTTGAGTCTTCCCCATGGCACTCCTTCCTCTTACCCTGAGACTTAATCAACCTTCCTCCTGCTGCACAGCCCTGCTACTTCCTGCTAATGCCGTGAGTCACGCACTATGGGTGTCTGAAGCAGGAGAGTGATTTCAGCAATTAACTTAAAAATTAATTATAGCCTACATCATGGCCACGGTCATGTGAAGACTGCAGTCTTTCGTCATGAGACCTAAAAGACCACACCGTCTGTAGATAACTTCTAATATGTTTTTCTTAGGGCTTCCTCAGCAGTAAAATTTTAGTTAAGTTTCACACATTTTAAGTCTTGTCTCCCATATTGAAGTTCTGTGAAGCTTGCCCTGACTTGTGCATTTCACCTTATTTGTCTGTGAGAGCTGCGGGTTACCTCTGCTTCTGTCTGTATGTCTTACATCTTGAGTGCAGGATGAAATCAGATGTTAGTTGCAAGGCATGCTAATGGGTCAGTAGATGTTAGTAATCTGAAAGTGTTTCATTTGAAGAATATTGAGGTGGGAATTAGACTGATACATGGTTGACAAATCCATTCTTCTCTGATCTTATATCAGCGCAAGAGTTCAATGACCTAATATACATTCAAAGAAAGTTGCACTTCAGATGTAAGAACAGCAGAATAAAGTAAGATTCTGAGTAGTCTCAAGAGATCTTCAGTCAGAAACAAAAGAAGGCAAGTCTTCCATCAGTATAACCTGTGAAACCATACCTGTTTTGTACAAGTTATATGTTCATAAATTTAAAGAAAAGGAGAGAAGCAGAATGTGTATGCTGCCAAAAGTGAACAAGAGCTTGATTTAGAAAAGCATATTATTAGGCAGAATGCTGAAGGCAGGCTGCTGACAATACTTATGTCCAGTAGATAGTAAAACAGGGAGTAAGGCTTGCACTCAGATCATCTTCCTGCTGCAAAGTCAGGATGTTTCGTGTCACTAAACGTTGTTTAAAATTCATTCATTGTAGAATGAACAAATTGAATTTACATTTTACATTGGAGCCTGGCAGGAAGAGTTAGAAAGCTTCTGATGCTGAAAACATTTTTAACCTGGAGTGAACAACAAACATTGACAGAGATGTGCTTATGAGACTGTGAATGAAGTGAGTAGTATACCCACAGTCCTTGCTGCAGAGCAGGCTGAGTTTTCAGGACAGTGAATTGTTAACTTTTCTTACAGTCAGATCTTTAATGGATGTGAAATAGGTGCGCTGGCTTCTTCTAGTCTGTCATGCTCTAAAGAAGATTCTGAGATGAACAGTCTTTGGTTTGCCTGACAAATCAGTGATTTTAGGGGTGGGGGAGACACCCATCTCCTCCAAGAGCAGTAATCACTCTGGTGTACAGGTAACTGCTCTGAACTGGTGGCTTCTGACCTCCAACAGAAGCATGGCCAGCAGGTTGAGGGAGGTGGTCTGGCCCCTCTGCTCTGTGCTGGTGAGGATTCATCTGAAGTACTGTGTCCAGACATGGCGTCCTTGAGACGTGGACCCATTGGAGTGTGTCTGGAGGAGGGCCATGAAAATGGTCCAAGGGATGGAACACCTCTCCTACAAGACAGGCTGAGAGATATGGGACTGCTCAGCCCAGAGAAGAGAAGGTTCTGGGGTGACCTGAGAGCAACCTTTCAGTATCTAAAGAGGGGCTATGGGAAAGAATGGGACAGACACTTTAGCAGGGTCTGTAGTGACAGAACAAGGGGAGATGGTTTCAAGCTTCAAGAGGAGAGATTTGGGTTAGATGTAAGGAAAAATTCTTCTGTGGTGAGGATGTTGAGGCTCTGGAACAGGTTTTCCAAAGATGTACTTGATGCAGTGTCCCTGAAGACTCTCAAAGGCAAAGCTGGATTAGGGCCTGGGCAGGTGATGTAGCTGTACATGTCTCAGTCCAACTCCCCTGCAATGAACAATATGATTTTTAAAAGTCCCTTCCAACTCTAAAGGATTCTGTAATTCTATAAAGTGGAATTGAGTGTTGTTAGGTAAAAGATGCTGAGTTACAATCATACTTTTTTATTCTTTACCAGTTCCGTATGACACTTCTTAACATGTTTGTAAAAAGCCGTAGCCATTTCTGTCTTGTCCTAGTGTATTTGTGCCATGCCATATCTGTGTCACAGAGATATTCTTTGTTTTTGTTTTAGGCTGTTGATTTGAAATAGATTTGTCTCCTTTTGAATGTATTGCTAATTGCTTTATTGAGCAAGATGATTAATGGTAAATATTGTTAATGAACACTCTAAAGAAAATTTAAAATACTTGCCTTCAGAACTCTTTAGAGTCCCCTGTAAGTCTCTGTATTCAGATATTCAAAAAAAAAAGTCATCACAATCATTGGGATGCAGTAATTCAGTGCAGGATTTCTGTCCAATTTTGATCACATCCATGCCAGCAGCTTCTGTGTTAGGCTTGCAAAAGGATGAGCTCTGCAGTGGAGCAAGAAGAGTGTTGGTGAGTTCTGGCACTTGTAGAGATGCTGACGTTGGTGCTTTCGTTTTCTTGTGTAGTTTAACCCTTGCAATGACCTTCCATGGACCTGAGTTGGGAAAGAAATAACATCTTGCAGTGATGAGTGAGCAAAGGAACACAGCACACAAAGCCTTGCAAAGAGAGCCCACGTGAAGTGCATATGCACAAAAGATGCTGCATGAAGAGATAAGTGCCTGAGCACTTATTTTTCTGAAAATCATGTAAATAACTTGTTGTGTACTGTTAAACTGCAAACAGTAATTTCTGCACATCATTAGCATTGTTCAAGAGGTCCCCAACTTGTAGATTAGTCCAGAATTTGCTACCTGCCTCTCTTTTAATTTGTTTTAAGTTCCTGTATTTTTAAACCATAGTAAATTCGCATTGAAGCAGTCATATGCCACTGTACAACAGAATAAATAGTTGAATGTTAGTGCTCTACTTCCCTGACACTGAGCTCAGACCTGGTGTCCCCTCTTCCAGCTGACCTCATCAGGTTCTCATAGGTCAGGGCCAACATGTGTAGCTGCAGGTTGTCTGGCCGTGACGGCATCTTTGGTTGCAAAAGAACTACAGAGATGTAAATGCAGGAGGAGGTGGAAGGGATTCCAGGCTCTAGTCTATAATTGGGGATCTTTATTTTTATTAAAAATGTCTTGGCAGAGGCTTTGTTGTTCCACTTTCTGTGTAAGTGGATATATTCTCATTGTCTGCTGTTAAGAGGGATATTTTTAACACCTACAGAAAGGTCCTTAGGGTACACATGTGCAAGAATAATTTTTGACTTTTAAAGGAAATCATCTGTAAATCCCATTAGTTATCATTTTTCAATTTCCATGTTTCTAAGCATGATTTAACTTCAAGTGTTGCAGTTCTTAAATCTAATTAAGGAATCGCCTTTAGTTCCCCTCTGAAAGTCGACCTATTACAGATTGTTTGATTAAACTTTGGAGATTAAGCACTTAAAGCCTGTGCCCGTTCTGGTGTGAAGCAGCTGCAGGGATGTGATGCAGAGCTGAGTGCAGCTGTCTGTGCATGGAAGGTGCAGGCCTACTCTCCCACCTGGGGGAGGCAAGGGGATGCCGTACTGATCAGGGGCACTAGCAGGATGGCTCCCAGAGTCTGTGCCTTTGCAGCTCCTTGGGAGCTAGTGGCCTCAGGTATCCCCTCTCTGTGGACAGAAGTGGTTTTTGAAAGCTCTGCTTAGGGCAAGATGCAGGCAATGGAAATTGGAGCAATCACCAGCCACTCTAGCAGATTACCTCAAGATGTAAGTTCTGGTTGCTGCAGAAGAAGCATAATGGCCTGTCATCATCTCAAGCACTGTTCTTTGTGCTCTCCTTACAGCTGAACTTTCCTTACGGGCAAAGCCAGGGTTCCCCTGAGCGCTGGCTGCCTTCCCAATGCTGTGGGGCAGCGTGGAGAAGACACATCCCCACTGTGCACCACTGGCATGGGAGGTGGTCCCTGCCAAGGGGATGGGGCCGTGACATCATTCTTAACTCTGCCCCTTGGCAGGTGGCCGTGTCCCATCTCCTGCAGAGAACTGCAGTGGCCTCTCATGTAAAAGTATGAAGTAAGGGCTGTATTTAAACTTTTCCAAGGGAAGTGTTAACTTACAGTAAGGTCCAAAACCTCTCGAATTCTAAACATGTCACTTAATTCTCATTCTTATCATAAATCAGTCTTTTCTCCCAGCAGAAATAACTGATTCCATCCATTAACAAATCCTTGTTTGTTTTTTTTTGTCAACTCCTATCTTGGGCAGAACCAGAGAGGTTAAGGAACGGCTCAAAATATCCCTACTGGATAATGTAAATAGATCACCAAGTGAATCCATAACTTTCAAAAGCTAAAACCTAAGGATATAGACACTGCTTGCAAGTAAAATTGAGCATGCTAAATTATATTCTTTATTTTTGCACACTAACATACACTTAAATAAAAGCATCTGTACTGGTGGCACAAGTAAATGGAAATAACAAAGCAATTAATTTTATGGTAACAGTGAATGTATTAGAACGAAGAGCTGTGTCCTAGCAACATATCTACAGTGAAACCACATTGCCCCCACTGTACGATGGGAAACTGAAGGCAGTCAGTTTGTTTCCTAACCTCCAGGAGAAATGAAAACAAACTGTATGGAGGAAGAAAAAAGAACAGAAATTGTATTGGCCTGTCTTGTTGAGTAAAGCAATTGATACGGAGTAATTCTTTGTGAACAGCGCAGCTTATTTTATTACAGAACAAAGCAATGTGCTCAGAGTCATTGTGCTCTTTTCCAGCATGGTTGTTTCCACATCTAACACCTACTGGTGCCACTCACAAAGATGCTTATGACAGTTGAAAGCTGCATTAAAAGGAAGGAAAGTATCTCAAGCTGACTCATTCCAATAAGTGAACAAAACCCTTGGATCCTCTGATACTGGTGTTTCGAATGTGCGTGATTGTGTTTCTCCTCTACCATCGATGTAGGTAGGAGTAAAAGTTTTTTCCCCACATGCTCTCCCTCCTTCTATTTCAGTGACCCAGATCAAGGAGGGTGGGAAGACAGGAGTGTTATAGCAATGCCTGAGCTTATTTCATACCTCTGCCTCCTGCAGGTGATGACAGCCTCTTTTCTTTCTCCATGTAAAACAAGAGTCTCAACAGTGTACTCTCAAAGAGCATGGAAAGCTGTGGGTTTGAATCAGGGATAAGTGTATGTTGATTGACCTTTAGTTTTTAACAGACTAAATGGATTTCTTAGTATTTAGCGCTAATAAAATGCTTTCATTAATTCCTGTCTGCAGGTACCAGGTAGAGCAGACTAGATTTGCTCAGACTGGAATGAGGGACCCTCCTGTCACTGAAGGAGACTAAAGCACTGCGTGCTTCACTTGTAAGAGGAAGACAAAGATATTTACCAATATAAATAGGTGTAAGATGGTAATTCAAACAATGATAATAGTGACTTTTTAAACAGCTGGATATTGCTGACTATTTGTTATATAGAGGGTAAGGATTGCTTAATGAATCCAAGAGCAAATCTTAGCAAAGTTGGTATAGTTCAAAAGCAAATTGGTTACAGTGGATCTGTTGGCAAGCGTCACCATGTCCTGGGTGAATCTCTGTGCACCTTGAGAAGTGTCCTTGCTCAAGAGGAGATTCTGGTGTGCAGCCAGCTGCTTGCAAGAACGGTTCTCCTAGGGGTTCTTAGACTGCTTGCTAGTTATGGGGTAAGATAACTGATTTATAGTCATACAACTCAGGCCTGGTTCTGTTGAAGGGAAAATGGGCTGCCCAAGCAGGAGACAATTCCTAAGGTTTGTCTTCTGTACTCTGAAAGTTAGAAAGCATTAGGAGCAAGTGACCAGTGACCGCTGCAAGGAGATGGTTTTGGTTGTGTGCACAGATGCATGAATTAATCCTTTAGAGTTAACTGGTACTGGTAAAGACTGAGCAAGAATATTTGTGCCTACTTTGGGTGACAAGACTTCAAGAAAGATACAGGAAGAGGCAGAGGTTAAAAACAAGAACGAGGAGGAATTTAGAAAACACGATGTAGGACAAGAAACTGAAACAATCCAAGCTGTTATCGGATCTCATTGCTAGACTGTGTGACCCTGACAGGTGCAAAAGTCTGCTGGGGAGAAGGGAGTGACCTGTAATCTGTCTGTTGTGAGCAGGGGAAAGAGCAGTGCACTGCGGCAAGGAAAATGTAGGTTAGGTTTTAAGAAAAACTTTGCAACAGAACAGAGTGAAGCATGATCTGCCGCTGATGGTCGTACTGGGGCTTTTGGCACCCTCCTGACAAGTGCTGGTCAGGAAGGGCTCAGGTCAGCTGCACTGCTGATAAGTCATGGGAATGGGGGCCTCTCCAGGGTCTTTGGGCTGTGTTGTTCGCTTGCTCTTTGTTTTTGTGGGGTTAATTCACAGTGAGTGTGATTTTTACAGCATGGTGGGGGGTGGAGGCAGGTGATGTGAGAAGGTGGCTCTGCTGGCCCCTTCACATTACGGCAGTTGTGGATCACAGCATCAGTGAGTAACGCAGCTTCTCTTCAAGGTACTTCCTTCTTTACCTCTTAATAACCACTTACATTTTTCCAACTGTTTTGATTATTGGATTTTACTAAGTCTAGACAGTATTTTTGTATCTAGTGAATGTTGTGCAGGAATAATATTAGCACATCTTCCAGCCATAATTCTGCATTGCCTCGTTTTTTTGTCATGTGTCAGGTCACTAACATCACTTCAGTAGGATTTTATAATTGCATTTAATATGTCACTTACAATGCACGCCTCATCTGATTTCTATGGCAATAATGAGATAATTTATCTTTGCTGGGTTGTGCAGGCAGTTGTGTGTTGATAACGCATTTAATTTTACCAAGTTATAAAATCTTGGCTGATTCCAGAGAAGGGTTAGAGCCAAGATAATTTTGTATTTTAATATACTTATCAACTCCAAACCCTTAAAGTTAGCTCTCTCTTTGTGTTTTCAGATAGGGTAGCTCTGTCCTGGTCCATTGTCCTTGCTGTCTCTTGTAAAATTTTAAGCAGGGATTTTGTAAAACTTCTGTTATTTAGTTGATAGAGGAAACAAAATGAGAAATCGTGTGTTAATGCTTCTTCACTGCTTAGGGCTCGTCTGGGGAGCGGGTTGGAGGTGGGGAGGAGGCAGCCAGCTTCTCCAGTATCACAGCTATCAAGCAGCAGGCTTTACTACCCCACAGCGATAAAAGAGCGGCGAACAAATTGTGGGGGGCGGGATATTTTCTGTGATTTGACATGAATCTCTGGAGCTGTTTTGTCATTTGTGCCCGAACAAGAGTGTAATTTTTAAGAATATTTTTAGATTTTACCCACTTCTTCAAGTACTTTATTTCACTCCTGTACAACAGTTTGCTTGTGAAGTTAATTGCTCTTTTATTTTACAGTGACCTTGACTGCATTTCCTATCTGAAGAAAAGTGACATTTGGGTTTTCTAATTTAGAAGCACAAAAGAGGTTGGAAGAGACAGTGTTAGTACCCAATTCACATGCTGAAAAAAGATGCCCATGTTAAATTATGGGCTGCTGAAGCTGGGACCAAAGATAACATTATTAGACTTTTGCAATAAATATGATTAATGGGACAACAGGAGTATAATTTGGGCCACCTTTTGTGTGTGTGCCTTATTTATTTTCATGAGTAGGATTTCATCATTTAAATCAAATACATGCCTGTTACCTCTTTCTCTTCCCTTTTGGAGGTTTAAAACGTACCTTGTCTAAAAATGTTTGCTTTCTGAAGCCTGCTCTGGCAGAATTTTTGGAGAAGATGGAACATCTTGTTCTGTTACTTCCTCTAGTTGAGATACTCAAGGTTTTGGAGAATGCAGACTGCTCTTTGTAGTCAGAGTTGTCAAACCTCTTAAGAAACTTGGAGTCCAACAGCAATGCATCTCTGCCTTACCTCTACAAATACAGAGATTCTTTAGATTTCCAACTGCTTTGACTGAGGTAAGGGGAAAATATCCTTTCTCAAAACCAAGATACATATATATTTTTTAACCTCTGAAAGTACAGACATGGGAGATAGTGGTGGACAGTGGCATCAGCGTGATGGATTGGCATGATTCCTGTGTATCCTGTGGGGTCAGCAGAAGCATGCTGTGTTCTGGCATACTCTTTTTGAAGGAAAATAGAATTACTTTAGAGCCTTAATTCTTGCAGGCAAAGAGCAGAAGAAGTTACTCTAGTGACTGTGAGAGACGTAGCAGCTATTTTTTCTCTTTGAACTCTGCAGTGCACTTTGTTCCCCACCTCTTTACCTTGACTTCAGCACAGAGCGGTGGCTTTGTTGTACTTGTATATTTGTCCTTGCCTCCATCGTATCTGTGTGTTGAAATTGTGTCTGTCAACTCTCCCTTGGGAAAAAGCTGATTTCTGTTTTTTGGTGAACTAAAATGAAAGCTCAGAGAGAATAAGACTGTTTTTCAAAATACCAGTGTGACCTGATAAGCTGGAAGTTTTTGTCTGTGCTTATGTCTCAGACCTGGGTGGTAATCACCATTCCAAACTGAGAATCTTTTAAAATAGCCAAAAAAGAGAGACCTGGCCCATCTGAAGTTTGGTATACTATTTAAGGGCCTCTAAAACGGTTAGCAAGATGTGATGTTTTGTAAAACGTATTATTTAACCATTGAGCAAAAGTACTCAGGGCACTTTTCATCCTGGTGAAAAGAATTCCTTTTAAGTCTGTGGATCACAAGCTTTCTTCCCATAGCACTAGGTGTGGGCACTAATCGAGCAAGCATGGCCCAAGATCTGGAGACCGCAGGATAAGCGTCTGCTCATCACCCCTCTCATGGCAGCTGTCACCACTGCATGTGGGAGTCAGGGCTTAATGTGCAGCCTATTCTGCATGTTTTCAGAGCTCATTGGGGATATACTAAAATTGCTTCAGTTCAGAGTTTGGGCTGGTGCCCAGTGCTGTTTCACCACCAAATTCTGTGTCTGCTCGCCAAACCAGTTGCTGAGCTGTGTCTCAGCTCTGCGGCCCTGAGCATCACTCTGCTTGCTCTTCCAGCCTTTCTTCTGCAGAGGATAAAATGAGAAACACAGCTTCTCCAGTGCATCTTCATACCACTGCCATCCAGGGACAGATTTAAACACGTTGTGAAGGCTCAGGCTGTCCCTTCCTGCGTGTGTTCAAAGCCGGTTTCCCTGCTGCAGAGCTGGATGGCTTCCCTTCTGCTAAAATCTACTGTCTGCTCTGGAATGAAGATTGTTATTTTAAAAAAGTTTTAATCTAGGCATGGTGTGTTAAATTGGTGTCAGCCCCAAGAAACATGGCAGCTCACAATGTGCTCTGCAGCAGGTGCTATCCTGGGGCTGCTGACTTTTTAGGGGAACAATACTGCATTTAAATCAGCATCAGGAACAGCTCAACTGTTTGATCCCTGCCCTGAAGTACATCCTCATTTAGGGATCAAGGCGGTTCCTACATGTTAAGATGCTAAATGATGCAAAAACCTCCAAAATGCATATATATATATATATATATATATACACACATACAGTGCAGAGGTGTGTTAGCCAAGTGCTGAAAGCAGAATGAACTGCTTCAATCTGTGCCAGAGCCCAGATGAATAAACCCAGCCCTGGGAGTCTTCCTGGCTGATGGGAGCTGCTTGCTGTTGGCCTTTCCAGCCCTGGCAAAGCTCGTGCTTGGATGCTTGCTCAGTCTGATAGCTGCTCTGCTTTACCTCTGGTATCTGAGGGAGCTTCCTGTGGGGAAACCCATTGGCCAGACATCAGGGTGGGCCGCAGCCATTTCACTCTGCTGCCCAAGTGGCTCGTGGCTGATGGATGTGATGCTTCATGACAGCAGTGAATGCGTAGTGTTTCCAGAGATGTCACTAGAAGGAGAAAAAATGCTACGATGTAATATTGTTGTCTTCAGCAGAATGTGGATCCCGTGTGTTTTACTGTCACAAACATGGTCCTTAAAACATACTGGGTATTTCTCATTCCACATACGAAGACGGTCCTGGGCTAGGAGTGTAGTGAAACATTCAGATAATTCCGCAGAGATAGTCTAATCCTAGATAGACAGATGTTTGGTTTTTTTGTTTTCTTTTGAAGAGGCAAGTGGAATGTTTAATTAATCTTTACTATTTCCTTGTATTAACTGATGAGTGAGCAGATATTTGCATCTGGCTGGTTTAAGAAGTGTCATCATGTAAAAGTGTCTGGGAACCACATTTGATTCTTGAGTGGATATACGTAGAAGTAAGCAGGGGTCTCCTTAAAATGACAGATGTTAAGATTAAGGAATAACTTTTATACATCTTGCTTTGCTTATGTTGAAGGCATGCTTTTTTTTTTTTCTTATTCAGGGTCGCTGTCAAATTACCAGCTTTGAAAATGAGCTGTGCATTGAATTCTGACACTAATGACAGCCCAAGGAACTGATTGGTGTGGTTTTGGTACCAGGTGATGTGGCCACATTGCATTTTAGCAGCTGCCTTAGTGATCTCCAGGGTAAGAATTTCTTCCACTCCATTGCCAACATCTTATAAGGAAATCAGCCTGGACTTCTGCAAATAGCTTTGTCCTTTCTCAAATAGGTTGTGCTCTCAATAATCAAAATGAGTCGCAGGCATTCCATTAATTGTCCAGATAATTAGCTTTAGGCAATCTGGCGTTTTATCTTTGTCTGACTTAATCTCAGCTACTTTTTGTTCAGTCTCTAGCATGTGTAATTCCTCATCAATTTTGACATTTCTGTCACATTAGCATTTATCATATTTCCATTCCTCTAGACCTGTGAAGCCTTAATCAATCATACTGTTCTTCAACTTCCTTCTGCTACATGAAACACATTGCTGTAACTTTCTGCTCCTGCCGACTTGTTCAGTGTGCATTTTCTGTGTCCTAACGTGCACACACAGCCTTGACCAGCTTTCCTCATTCCTTGCAGATACTCAATGTAGGTTGATAAAACATTCAGTAAGAGTGCTCCTTCCCTGGGCACATATGTGGTATTTTAAACCTAACTTTGTGTTTATTAATCCCCAGAACAATGCCAGATGGTGAGATGCAGGAATATGCGATCTGGATGCGTGCACGCACCCGTGTGCACACATTTCATCTCTGTGCATGGACGCACAGGCTGAGTTAGTGTGATGGGAGGCTTTATTAGATAATAAAGCTGTGAATCAAGTTATGCAGGTTGCCTCGAGTGAGGACCAAAAAAAAGAAGGATTTATTTAGCTCTATGCTGTATATTGCTCTTAGAAAAGCTGTTTAGGAAGCTCTGCTGTTACTTGCAGGGAGTACTTAACATATCCTTTCCCCAGAACTTGGATGCCTTCTGCTGCTGAGCTCACATGAAAAAAGAGATGCTGTTACTCCATGTTCATTAGGAAAACTATGAACCTCCCAGTAATATTGGTCCCAAAGTGCTAGTCTGAAGCATTGCGTGGGCACTGGGGACTGGGCCTTAAATCTGTCACAGCTTCCCTTAGTACTGTGCACTCTGTGTCTGAGGCTGGTAACAAGGGGGAGATTTGGCAGAGAAAGGAGAGAAGCCTCTTTCTGCTAAGCAGACTTCTCTTAATAAGGCTTGAAACTGCAGAGAAATTCAGAACGGTAAAGTGAGGGCTGGTGGACTGGGGGGATGGAGGAGAAGGAAGGTGTGTACCTGTTTGAAGACTGGAGGAGAAGGCAGGTACAAGGTGTGTGCATGGTATTCATTGTAGGAAAAAAAAAACAGGTTTAAAGTAAGCTAATTAGCTTGGTTGCTTGCACTTTATTTTCTATCCTTAGTTTGGTTTTTAAAAGGGAAAATGCTGTTCCCCTCCTACCTTAGGACCAGAAGAGTTTTCCCGCTGCATTTTCTTAAGAAGGGAAGCAGCAAAACAGAGCAAGATGATCAAAGCAAGAGTGCTTTGGAAGTTGCATTAGGACAGCGCTGTTCCTGCAGGCAGGGAGGGCTCAGCTGAGCTGTGTGTGACAGCACAAGCAGCGAGTGCCTGGAGCACTGCTGCCTTGGGGCCTGCCTCCTCCACACTGCAGGCTGAGGCACTGCCAGGCCTTGCCACTGCTAGTACTCAGGATGCTACCAGGCAGCATCCTAAAAAAAAAGAGTGCACATCTGTGTGGAGCTCCTGTTCTGCTGTGAGCGGGCTCAGGTCCAAGGGTGCCTGCTGTACAGGAAGGCTGCCGTGCCAGTGTGTCTTCAGAGGAGAATAATGCATAGGGCACTGGTTTGCGTGTAAGGGACAGATAAATGCCTGACCTTCTGCACGAGTGATCCTGCCTGAGTACATTATGGAGTTGGAACTCATAAAATGTATGGCTGTGTAAGTAGTACCCTAAGCTGACTTTATGTGCATCTATGACTCTTTCAAAACCCTCATCCCCCTTGAGCTGAGGTCACAGCAGCTTTTTCTTTTTTTCTAACTTATTCCAAGGGCACGAGGTAATGGCTGCAGTTCTCTTGTTTAGGCTTCAGTTTGTCAATGCCAGAGTAGATTAGATGCTTCTAGCTTTTAGTAGAGTTACATTGGATTCATGCTATAATCTATTCCTTCTTGTGTATGATTACTGCTTCAAATATCTTGCTGCCAAATGCAAGTATAAGTTATTTGTACCATATTCTAAAAGATTAAGTAAAACTGATTAAAAGTTCCAGTCTCAAAGGTTTTACGTAACTCATCCAATTTCTTTCATAACAACTTGAACTTCTCAACCACTGGCTTAGATGGGACTTTGTTTGATCTTTAAAAAATAGTGTTTTCTGAGGGTAGGAAGTGTTGCTCGGTGTAGAATTTACTACGTGTTCTGTGCTTGGTTGAGCCATTGGTATGTTTCCTTCACTGGAAGATTCTACAGCCAGAAGGGACTACTGAACTCATTGGTAAGATGTGACTTACAGGAGGGCAATGAGCCCTCTGTTGTAGTATTGAATGTGCTTTGCAGGACCTCAGGTGCTAAGGATGCTGCTGCAGCATGGTGGTGAAGTGGAAGATGAGGAGCAGACTGGAGCTGAGGTGGGGTAGGGTGAGGGGTAGGAGGATGCTTAGAGCAGCACATGAGAGTCAGCCCCTTGAATGAAAAGTTGCTGTCCTTTTTGGCCTGCCTTGCAACAGCTCAGTCTTTCAGCGTCCTGACTGAAGGGACAATTGGTGAATATGTACCATTTGTTTTTAATAAGGACGACTTTAAGTCGTATGAATTCTCATGCTTGTGGCTGACTTTCTCAGTCTCCCCACGCGCTTTGCAGCCGTGGGAGGGAGTATTTGAACACAAATATGATTCTGGATTTATGGAGGCTGCTTGTGTGAGTGTAGTTACTCATTTGCATTACTATTTGCCGGCATAAGCTCACGTGCTGTAGCTCTCCCTCTGTGGGTCTGCTTGCAACCTTTGCCACCATGAGCTTGCAAGGAGATACACAAATGCACACTGGGGTTTGATTTCCAGCCTCAGTTGGGCTTTTTACATCCTTATTTTTCAACATCCGTGCTGAGAGCTTTCCTGATTCGCTGCAGGTCTTCCTGGAGTAAGAGGTGAGCCACGTGTGTGAGCAGTAGATAGGCATTCAGATGAGATTGCCTGAGGAGTGGTCTGGGGAAACTTTAAAGTCGATGGAGCTAATCAGCGTCCTGCACACTCGCTCTATCAGGCGCATCAGATTTGCCAGCAGGACAGAAATCCAGTGTACAGGAAATAAGGGTCATGAGTGGCAGGTAGGAAGAAGACAGATGCTTAAGAACCATCCAGCAAGAAAATGGAAGGGTTCAGAAATGCATTTGCTGCTGCTGTAAAAAATAAAATAAAAAATTCAGGAGATGATGTATGCTTATTTAAGGTGCTGTTTTTTGCTTTAATACCTCCAGTTCTAGGTTGTTGCTGTTCTGCAGTGACTGGGCATAATGTAGCATGATGCTCTCCTGGGCTGTGATGCTTTGGTTGTCTTTGTAGGGTTGTCTTTGTAGTACTCTCCTAAATTACAGCAATAAATGTAATAAATTAGAGTAATAGGACATATATTTTTTTTTTCTGGGTGTGACAACAGCAATTTGCTTTAATCAAGAAGTTGCATCCTCCTGAAATTTCATTTATAGGTTGTTTCCTAAAATTAGGAGCCTAGACTATTTCCTGTCAGTCTTAGTCTGCACTGTTTCTCCTAAATTATTGAAAGGTATTAAAAATGCATGGCACATACACTGTACCAAGTTTAATGAAAGCAAAGATTGGTCCTGACTTTGCATGGAGAGATATATTAGCCACTATTTATTGTTGCACTTTATTTCATCTGGGAAATGGTATTAGCTCAGATGAGTAGTCTGTGATGGACATTACTCAGAAATACCTCCTGTGTTATTTAACATATTTTGTCAATCTGTTTCCAGCGAAAGCTCGTTCTCCATTTGAGTTCAAATGGGCAAAGCCACCTTTCTGAATGACAAGAATTTATTGTGATAAAGTACAGCTTTTTTTTTTCCCTGTAATCATCATATGTATTTCTGTCTCCAGAGTGGCTGGAGGGAGTCAACTTAAAAATAAAAACTAAATTAAAAATCCTTTTTTCTCTCTTTTCTCTGCCAATCTCCTCTGCAAATACATTTGTTTTAAGAATCTGACTTTTGCCTTGAAACTGTAAGAGAATATCAGCAAGCACTTGCAACCTTGTTAAAATACTGTGAAATTAAGTATGAGTCTGGTGTAAATGGCTGTTGTATTTAGGACCTTCCTTTGACTGGAGAGTCTAATAGGTAAATACCAAAGCAGTTCCATTGTTCACTTGACATGTGTTAGCCTGGCTTTAATAACTAGATATGTTCTTTGAGAAACATATCTGTCAGTTGCAGAAAGGTGTCATGCTTCCCTGCAGAGCAGTAGTGGGGACTGAGGCTGAGGACTTGTGTGCATTGCTGGGTGCCAGCTCTGCATTCATGTTAGGGGAGCTGTGTGTATGGGATGGATAAAAGCCTTTTGATTCAGGGTGTTTTCTCTCCCTCATCAGCATGACTGCAGTACTTGAGATCTTCTAAGTCCAGCGCTTCAGGAAAAGAAATAGGCCATCTAAGCAACTATTTACAGCAAGGCTTGCTTGTTCCCTTGCTTAGCAGAAAGGTATTGTATGAGGTCCAGATCTCTCTTCCTGGGTTACCAAGGCACTATTTCTCAAGGTGTGCCTTACATGACACTTTTCTTGTGAACCTCTGACAAGGAGTCACAGGTTCCCAGCCTGCAGCCCACACATGCCTGGAGCCCAGCTGGCTCAGCATCTCCTGCTGTCATCAGGCAGCTGAAGCCCTGGTGCTAGAAATGCTTTCTGTGGCAAGAAGGCCCCATATGAGAATATTTTGGCCAAAAAAGGAGTGACTTTGTCATTTATGCAGGGTGCAGTAATTTTGTGCATTTGTGTAAATGTTGCTAATGTGCTGTTGCTGCTATATGAGCTGATCCTTGCTTAACCATAGCACAGTACTAAGCTATTAATTGTAGGAGTCGGAGGAGAGGTACAGCTGCAAATCTGCCCTGTCAGGATTTATCAGGCTCCATTTTGTAATCAATGGTTTATTTATTAAACCATCAAAAATCATGCATGCACTCTGGCCACGACAGCACGCAGCTCCACTCGGGTATTTCAGCTGAATCGATGGAAGCAATCATCTGCTTTACATCAGGTATCGAACCTGCAGAGTCTTCAGCAAAGAATGGCTTTATTGCCTGTGTGGAGTGCATGGCTGCTTATGTCTAGGGTTGGAAGAAGGGTGGTGTTAAAAACACTGAATTTCTTGATAACTTGTTTGTTTGGGTTTGTTTTGGTGTTATTTTTTGCCTTTTTTAAAATTCTGTATCATCTGTAGATGTAGAATTTCTCCATGCAGCTGAATCTCGTGAAATTAGGGAGAGGGCCATGAAATGGGGCAAGGGGAAAGATGCTGCAAAGCACAGTAGAGGTTGACTCTAGCAGTGTGACTGAAGCCTGCCAGTCTCATTGACCTGGCCAGAAGATTGGTGCTAGGGTCAACAAATGGCAATTTAAAAGCACAGTAGCAATATCCTTTTATTTTTCAATCTCCTGAGTGTTTCTTTGCACGCCTGTGGTAGTTGATTCATTTTAGGAGATGTCAGGACGTTCCCTTCTGTTCATTTCTGAACATGGGGCTCTGTTTTGATGGGGATAGCATGTCCCCTTAACATCCCTCTGTAGCCCAAAGTGTTGGAATACTCATGTTTTATGTTCTCCTAGCTTTTGCTTTTCTCTTACCTCTGGCCAGAGCTCTGATAAAGAAGCTGAAGCCGCTACAACTCCCATCATTCGCTGAATGCAGCTTCTGTAAGACCACTTGCCTTAGGGCATTTTGGTTGGAAACTCACTCTCAGGGCAGTCATCCTCTTTTTCCTGCATAGTCGTCATGGTTATTACAACAGCAGAGGCTCAATTTTACCAGGCAGTGCAATGCGGTGCATAACTTAGGGTGGCCTGATTTTCCAGAGATGCCCCACTGGTGGTGCTCATCCTGTTGTCTGTTGTGAGCTACGAGCCTGTGGATGCTACAAGGGAGAAACATGGTGTGGAATAATAAATGCTTTGCCCTGGGGAGGATTCCAGCCCCAACCTACGTTCCTGACAGCTCATTCACCCTCACATGGGCTGTTCTACAGGACCCATAGAATTTGCATGTTGTGTGAGGTCTGTTGTTGATATAATGAGGCTTTATTGGATTAAATAGCTTACTGCCAGCACTAATTATTCAAAGGAATATATAGGTTTTAAGAAGGCTCCAAAACTAGCCTTTATATTAGATCTGCATTAATGCATTTCAGTTCTTCAGGCATCCTGTTCCTCCCTTATGACCAGTACTTATGGAAGCAGAGGAGTTGGCAGGGAGACGCATGTGCAAGATGCAACATCATGGCTCCTGCAGTGTTGTTATCATGGGATACATAAGCGGTATAGCCAAACACCAGAAAACACAAGGTGGGCACAGTATTGGGATTGACTTGGCACCATGGACAGCAGCAGCAGAGTCCTTTGTCTGGACCGCTCTGAGTGGCACAAAGAGCAGTTCCTGCAGGCAATGTTTGCAGAGGAAGGTTTTTCACAGCAACCTTAGACATTGTGGTGCTTGCAAAAGTATAAGAAAAGTCAAGTGTTAAGTCAAGCTCTGATTTATAAAAGGGAGAGCTGCAGTTTATTGCTCTGAACTTGCATTCTGAATGTGGAAGAGACATGCTCCTGATCTTGAAAGTCTTAAATCTGCTACTAGTTATCTTTTTAATGCCTTAGGGCTTGTTTCCTAGATTGGCAGTGTTCTGTCTTGGTCAAAGGTCTCGTGCTGATTCACCCCCTTGGAAAACCTGAACTTTGCTTACTTGACTTTTATTCTTATTATTGTTTTGCTTTGGAAGCTTAACACTTCATCTCAGTTGAATTAATGTGGTGCCAGTGGAGTCTGGGGAGCAAAAGCACACGTGTGTATTCACTAACAAGGAAGAGTGGATTACTCTTCTGCCAGTACTGTATACTGCTATCCAGAAGTCTTATCACAAAAGCTTGAACTTAAGCTAAGCTGATGTATATGTATATGCTGAACTGATAGAAGAATGTATTCATGGCACATACTGATTTGGGGGGGTTAATAACTTGTTAATAATACATATCCAAGATACGTAGCAGCAGTCTGTGCACTGAAGTTGAGAAGACTTCCATGTGAAATGTCAAAGTTGTTCCGCACTTAAAACTCACTCTGTGGGCAGGTTTCCCACCAGCACAAGGTCTTTTCCCTTTAGGAAAGGGAAACTGTTATAAAACCATGGAGTATCTAGATCAATCTGCATAGCATGCTACTGCTTCTATATATTACCATTGCATATAAGTAATGATTTCATAGTAGCATTTTAAACTGTTAGTCCCTTCTTAATTTTCTTAAAGGGAATCTAATTGCTTTCTTTATATGCAGCTCCATGTCAAAAGCTTAATTTCTCCCTCCAGATGGATAATTAAATCATGCAACGTTCATCTCTTGTGACTCCTCTTGTCCCAGAAATCTTACATTTTTACTCTAGCTGTCTTCTGCATGCAGAGCCACTGACAAAGCCTTCACCTTTAATTTGCTTGTGCCAGTAAGACAGCAGTTGGTTTCAATTCAGAAGCAAGGATTCATTTTCCTTTCCTTTAGTTTCACTGCCTATTTCCTTCCCTGGAAAAGAAACCTCATCTCTCCCACAAGTACTTTTTCCAGGCATTGCAAAACAGGATTTTTTTTTCCCCCCATGACCTGATCTTGCAAACCTGCAAGTCTCCTATTTAAATCAGGAGCCTGGCTCACGTCGTTGTGATTTGAGGAATGGATGGAGTTGAATATCAAAGAATGCCGATTGCACTCCCTTGTGCAGCACGAGGCTCAGCGTGTGAGGAAGTCCTGGAGGGTCACAGGTGTACCCCATAGGAGCAGGCTGCATTAGTGTGGCCTTGTGTTGTACTGAAAAATAAAACAGATGTCTTAAACTTGGTGGAATTGTGCTCAGTAGAAGGATGGGCATCTCTGAAGGACTTTCCCACAGTGTGCTTATGGGGTTATAGGTAATGACAGCACAGTTCTTTTGCAGAGTGGTGGTTCTGGTGCTGAAATGTTGATCCTTATATTGGTTCTGATATTATTTTGTAGGTAATGGTGCCTGTTACTGCGATCCTGTCACCTTTGGCTGCGATGCTTCGGTTAGATTTGCTGTGTTGGTGCACATTAAGGCAAGGGTTTGCTGAAACGAGAAGTTGACTGCAAAGAAATCTAGTGAAGGTCTTACTTTGTGCTTTGCTTTGCACTGGGACACTGGCCTGCTTCTGAGTTTTCATGGTATAGCTTGTCTACTGGTAATGCTGATTTTTCATTGCTGGAGCTGTGTTTTCAGCGTCTTGTTTTGACTTTTAACTGCCCCTTTTTTTTGAATGCATTTCATTTGTACAGCTATTCAAGATCATTACTTAAAAGTAGTTCAAAACAGCTGCACTGGTTAAGGAGGTGCTGAGATGCTGCTCACTCCCTTAGCATTTTCCCAGTGCTGAACTTGGAGGGTCTTCTCCCTCCTGCCCTGCTCCCTGGCTGACACAGGGGGACTGTGCAGGAGTTCGTGCTGGAAATGCTTGGGTGCTCACAGTATTTAAAATGAACGTGCTCTGTGCACAAAAGTGCTTCTACTTGGAGCGCTCCTGGTTCGGTTCAGCAGCAGTCCATTTTGTGGTACAGTGCCTTGTTGGAAAAGACTCCTTTTAAGCATAAATAATGGTTAATTAAATGTTGTTTTGTTGAAAAATTGTAGGACAGCAATGCTCGGAGAACTGACAGTAGTTCAGAGGAAGGGCTGAGTGCCCTGTAACAGCTCCCAGAATAGCATGCTCCATGCTGTGGGTCAACCTCAGCATCTCCCAGCAGCTGTGTGCTTTTGCCACCCTCAAGGGGCCGTGTGCCAGAAAGCCATGGTGCTGGGGCAGAGGTGCTGTCAGAGGTCTGCCTGCCTTCTGACAGGGCTGCTCCCAGCCATGCAGAGGGATCCCTTTGAATGCTGACCTTCTGCTGCTCTCTTTTTGGTGATAAAGTATTCAGGGGAGCAGAAAGTGTCCCATTTTGTGTGCTGTCAATCAAGATGAGCAGAGGAAGGAGAGCACAGCAAGGGCATGGGTGAAACCCAGTGAATGCAAATGATTTATGGAGGAGTTGATTTAAGCGCTTCCGATTACCCCTGTCAACATCCAATAGCATCTATTTATGGGTATGAGCATAAACATATTGTGTAAAAGAAAGAGGTGGCATAGGCAGCTGTGGGACTGATATATGGCCAGCTCATCTGATAGGTACCCAGGTGTTTCCTAGTGGTTTGCACAGGGAGGAGAAGTCCTGCCTGGCCATGTGGAGCATCCTGAGATAGAAATGACTTGCCAGTTGTAACAGGTTTTTTTGTTGTAGCATAGAAGGGAAGTTAACCTGACCTTGCTGCACTTGAGCTGGAAAGATTACAGAATCATTAAGGTTGGAAAAGACTTATTAAGATCAGCTAGTCCAACCATCAACCCATCCCTGCCCTGCTCACTAAGCATGTTCCTTGGTGCCACATGCACACAGTTCGTAAACACCTCCAGGGACAGTGACTGTACCACCTCACTGGGCAGCCTGTGCCACTGCTGCACTGCTTTTTTGGACAAGAAATGTTTCCTAATATCCAACCTGAACCTGTCTTGGTGCAACTTGAGGCCTCTTGCTGACCTCTCATCCTATCACCGTTAGCAGGAAGAAGAGGCTGACACCCACCTTGCCACAACCTCATTTCATGTTATTGTAAAGAGTGGTGAAGTCTCCCCTGAGCCTCCTCTTCTCCAGACTGAACAATCCCAGAATGCTCGATGTGGCAGCTGTTACACGAACATGTGCTCTTGTCCTTCAGAATAACATCATCTTCAAATGGGTTTGAGTTTGCAAAAGGAAAGAAGGAGATGGGGTCTAGCTGACTGCCTGAAGTTGTTAACAAGGAATGGGCAAGCCAAAGAACTTGACCCTCAAGTTGTCCATCAGCTTTGGATTTTGTGCTGTTGAAGGTGGGCTTGGCAGATAGCTTGTGAAGTTGACAGTGGGGCTTTTACAGGGCTTCTGCATCAGTAAACAGAGTGCAGTCCTCAGAGGTTTGCAATACTTTAATCTTCCCTAGTGACAAAGGTATGGACATTTGAAGAAAGTGTGTAATTAAACTGGAGTACAGCAGATCAGTTAAAAATATGACCTTTACACAGTACTTAAAGGGTGCTGCAGATAGTCTGTCTTTATGCTGAAGTTCTTGTGTGTTTCCAGAGCGAGAGCTATTTCAGGGCATCTTCTTTATCTTTCTTGTCACTTTTTCTATTAAACCGTGTCCTATTTCTATTTGATGCACCAAAGAGCGTGCTTTGCGGTGACATCTCTCCGATTCACTTGTGGCATCTTAAGGAAATGAAAAGTGATCAAATTCCCCTGTCAAGGCGGATGCTTATTTGGAGAGGTTGCATCCATTTCTTAAAACTACAACCCAGAAATGAAGCTCAAAAGAAGCCTGTGGCCCAGATATAATTACCTCCATTTAAAATGCGAGGAGGGGCGGTTGGTTGTACAGAACCACTCACTAGCAAACAGCCTCCAAAGAGCAGTGCACTACCTTTGGGTTGCAGGCACTTAGACCCTAGAAAGTAGCTGATTTTATGGAGTACAGTATAGCTGCTAACTGGCAGGATGGAACTCTTCAGTTGCCTTAGTAACTAATCCAATCCAGGGAGGACATAAAAATAGAATACATAATTTTAGAACCTTTTGGACCTTTTCCAAGGAAAATATTCTCACTAGCAGCAGTCACATTTGTGATTTGAATGGGTTTTCTTAATAGCATAGATTCTGTTTGTCTTACGGAGACAAACGGTGCTTGCTTCTCAAATCTGATTAATTGCACATCCTGGCTATTAGGTCTCGTAGCTTCTGTACTCTTCCCTAAGTTTTATTTAACTAAAAATCTAACAATATAATATAAACAAAAAAAAAATGGAGAAATGTTTTAGTTGCCGGCTGCTGTTCAGACTTAATCTGGTTTTATTAAAAAAAAAAAATAAAAAAGACGACTGCAGTATAACTCAATAAATCACGTAAATTGCCAGGAGGGGATGTCATAAGCATCTGCTTAATTCAAGTGTTCCTTTTCTGTATTGATCTGTAAAGTTTCTTGAGAGGAAAGGGGTATTATTTTTAAAAAGGTGTTAGCGAAAGCCTTGCTGCGGATGGCCGTATGGTGCTGCAGCACCGCTCGTTCAGGCGAGCAGGAGCCCAAGATCAGGAGTCTTGTGAGTTCTGGTGAAGGTCAGCACTTTTCCCCCTGTCATCCTATCAATGTCACTATGAGAAGGGCACCAGTGAGACTGAGCCCTGGCACGTGGGAGGAGTGCCCCACAATCCCATCCCATGCTGTGTCCCTGAGCGAGGTGCGGATTTCCTGTAATGCACCTACTGAAAAAGCATTCTGCTTGAAAAAGGTGTAGTGATTCAGCAGGTTTTTCGTTCCACTTTAGGATTACCAGCCTGTAGGGTGAAAAGCTAAATATAGCAAATACATGCTTTGCGCAGCGGTTGTAATGCTTTTTGCTCAGTGCTTCCTTTTTTTTTTTTTCCCAGGCAGTGCTATTCTTATTTTGGCGTTGTAATTTATTAATACAGCTGGCAGGCTCCTCTGAAGCAAATTAAGATTTTTCATCGTGTCCTAAAAGGATGGCATGCCAACCCAACAGGAAGCTTCTGCTGGAGCACGGCTGTAATTAGTTTATGGCCCTGGAAGGAGGGGAGGTGGAGCAGGCCTGCCTGAGGCTGGGCAACTGAGCCACAGCAGCATGAGCCCCTGGCATGGCCCAGTCCAAAGCAGAGCCTTCCAGATATAGATTTTAAGAGTAAAGTAGATGGAGCAGGAAGTGTGTGCCCATCTCTAATGTGATAATTAATTGTCGCCCTTCAGCCTCTTTCCTGAGCCAGTGTGGTAACGTTTTCAGTGGAGCATAATGGTGCATTTTCTATTTCCCACTGCTCGAGGATCTCCTCTCCCTCAGTGTTAAATTTTAGGGAGAAGGTGAGTTTGGCCGTGAGGCTTTCTCTCCTGCAAGCAGATTGGTGCTGAGAACCAGCCCTGCAATGCTGAGGAAGCTTGCAGGCTGGGGCTGCCTGTTGCTGCAGTGTTGGTGTTCAGGGTGAAACCAGCTGGAAGAAAGCTCCTGTATGGAGCCAGCACTCATTTTCTGCCTGGACCTGCTTGTCTTCACTGCCCTGGCAGTTTGCCTGACCTCAGAGTTTGCCTGGAGGTTTGTATTTTATTGAGGATAAAGAAAATGCAAGTGCTGCGGTAAAACACTACTAATTTTTTTTCCTGAAGAAGTTCAGAAAGCAATACATCTAATACAAGCACTTGTGGCCAAAATGTATTATGCAGTTAATTCAAGTAAATTGCAGTTACTCTGTAACAAATAATTACCACCTGTTTCACATCTGCCTCAAATCCACTCAAAATACAGCAATCTAATCACAGTTCTTGTATTATTTATGTAGTTTTATTATTTGCAGTTAGATTTCTATTTGCTAACCCTGTTTACAGTATTTTTTTTTCATGCCTTCTGTACACAGAATGGCAGACTTAATAGCTTCCTTTGGATTTGTTTATAAAAGCTTTCAAAACATGGTTGCAGTGTGTAATGGGGCTCCTGCTGCCCCCCAGCCACGTGCTGGCCTTTCCCACACCGAGCTCTAAGATTCTCACACCTCCATCTCACCTTCAGAACCAGTGCATGTTGATGTGCCATGTGCATGGTTGCCTGAACTTTTTCAAAGACAGCTTTTGGTCAGTTCAGATGGAAGCTCCTGAGATCTGTGTCGTTGCAGGACAGAGCAGATGGATTCACAGACTTTGTCCCCAGCTGTGTGGGGGTGCAGAGGCAAGGCACGGGGAAATGTGGTCCATGAGTTTGTCTTCTCCATTGCACCCAGCTCATACATATACTTACACAGCTGTGACACTGAGAGCAAGGTGTGATCCCCCATCCTTTCACTCTGATTTAGAATGGTTGGCCTCTGTAGAAGTATTTCTGTAGCAACATCCTGTCTGCCCATAAATTTAAGTTTTACCCTTCAGGACTTGGGCTTCCTCCATTCCTGCAGTACCCTGTTGATGACTGCTTTCACACCAGGGATAGTATCACAGAAAGGTTTGGGTGGAGGGGCCTTAAAGCCCACCCACTCCCAACCCCTGCTGTGGGCAGGGCTGCCACCCATCGGATCAAACTGCCCAGGGCCCCATCCAACCTGGCATTGAGCCCCTCCAAGGATGGGGCACCACAGCTTCTCCGGGAAGCTGTGCCAGGGCCTCACCACCCTCTGAGTAAAGAATTTGCTTCCTAACATTTAATTCAAATCTTCCCTCTTTCAATTTAAAGCTGTATCTCTCTTGTCCTGTCGCTATCAGACAGTGTAAAACTGTCAGTCCCCCTCCTGCTTATAAGCTGCTGTTAAGTACTGGAAGGCCACAAAGAGGTCTTCTCACAGTCTTCTCTTTTCCAGACTTAGCCAACCTGCTCCCTCAGCCCTTAATCCTCAGGAGAGGTGCTGCAGCCCTCTGATCATCTCTGTGACACTTCTCTGGGTTCTCCAACAGTTTCCCTCCTCTAGAAGCATCTTCATCCATTTGTGGTATGGGTGAGGGCAGGCTGGGTGTACGATCTCCTTCTGATGCTGATGTGGGAGGGAAGCTGCGGGCTCGGGTCTCTAAATATCTGTGGGCGTGCCATAAAAAAAATTGTATTTCTGGCAGAAGTTCAGCTGGGAGGATGCCAAGCGAACGAGTTGCAAGCTCAGCAGCACCATTGCATGTCTTTGTGCTACCTCTCGTGTCTGCCTGTCAAAACCTGCCATGGTGAGCAGTAATTATGCACATCCGTTAGCTGAGCAGCCATTCTCTGAAGCGCTTTGTGGCAGCCTCTCTCAGAAGAAACGCGTATCTCATCTTGGTGTCAGCACGATGACCATAACACCTCCCCGAGGGAGATGCCTCTGATAACGCTGTATTAAAGGCAGGGCTTGGTTTTGTCTTTGAAACCTCTATCACACAAGCCAGCGCACAAGGAAAGACAACGCTTATAATTTAGTAGACAAACGTTAACAAAAGCCGCCTGCGCACATGCACACACACACATTCAACATTAGCATTGCAGGAGGCTGTGATGGTGACAGGAGTACTTTTATTGTCATCTCTGTTGGGGGAAAAAAATACCAATTTGTGCAAATAACCTGAGCTTAGCTTCGTTCCCAAGCGCTCCTTTTGCACGTGTGAGTATGTTTTGTCAGCTCTGTCTTTGGGTACGGATTAAAATGAATCGCTTTGCAGTTCTCGTTTTCAGAACGCTCATGCTTGTTTGTGTTAAACAAATTAGTGCCATAATAGTTCCGTCCCCCCGTGGAGACGTAAATACTGTACAGGAAAAATCTAAAATGTATGTTTATTTCCCCCAAAAATGCTTGATTGAGTTACTGTGTTTAATTTTCTTGATTGCTTTCTGTTGGTTAAATGAGAGCGTCTGAAAAAAAACTAAAAGCAAAACTAGAGGCAGAGGATAATAAAATCTGTGGCTATTAATTAAGCTGAAATCCTTGAACATGACTCTTTCCAACTTGTTATCTTCCAGACACAAGATGACTTTGTTCTTTGGGTGACTACTGCTAGACAGACGCATCCTGTTGTGATAAAGGAGACCAGCTGGATTTAGGACTGCAGCATCGTGTTTGTGGTACGACTGACCATATGTGATTTTCTGTCACGTTTGCAGCTTTAACGGTAAAACTCGGAAGTATTTGCACTTTGATTCATGTTTTTCCACCAGTTTGTACTAAAATGAGAGGTGGCTTTGTGCAGCTGCTTTGCACTAAGACAGGTCGCGCTGCAGCCTCTGCAGAGCACAGGGAAAGCTCCTGAACACTTATCCTTAAGATTTGTTTGGGGCTGGGTTTTTTTTGCTTTGATTTGTTTGGGGGCACATTTCCTTTTGTTGTGCTGTTGTCTTTTTGCTTGTTTTGTTTTGTTCTGAAAGAGGAAATGACTGGGACCAGAAACTACATTTCATCAGGGACGTAATTTTGAATTCCTGCTCTGAGCGCGGTCTTTATCTGGCTTCACCAGAACCGAATAATTCTGTTAATTGTTATTGTCTTCCTGCCTGCTCTGAGAAATGCCTGTGTGAAGCCTCTGCAGAGTCTGAGAACAGAAGGGTATCTGCTTGTGAAAGAAGCCTGACAGACAGCAGATAGAGTTTGGAGTTTGGGGTCCGTTTTCCCTAAGAAGGAACGCTTTTATTTCTTTCTATCCACAGTTGCAATTTGGCCATAAAACATATGGCAGAAAGGAACTGAAGGTACCTGCAACATTTGGCTGAAGGAAGGGGAACCAGCGTTAATATTTGTCCTCAGTTTTATGAAGGCAGAGAGAGGAGGAGCAGAAGCCCTTTCTCAGTCAGCACTACTGAGAAATTACTGCAGCCTAAAGAGCAGTTTGCATTTCTTGGTTGTCTGGACTTGGGAGGAGCGTGTGTAGGAGCAAAGGCCAGTGGTGGTCACAAGGATGGAAAGGAAAAACAAATAGGAAAATGCCTTTTTCACTCTGTCCAAGTCTTACTTAGAGCTCACTGTGACTTTATTATCATCCTGAATGGATTACATTCAGTTCCTCTGAGCTTCCTGGGTTACAGCCAGTGCCCAGCCCTTGACTGACCACTCTCCTTTCTGCCAAGTACTCATGTGTTTATGTCTTGTATCAGACTGTGTGTTCTGCATCTTCCCCAACACGGAACGCTTGAACAGTGCCGTAGTTATAGCGGTCAGTGTTTGCAAATGGCATCTCGTGAGAGAGGGTGGCAGAAACGGAGCAAATGCAATTTCTTTCCTATATGAACTGTCGAATCACAGCAGCTGAGCGGGGCTGAAGAGAGGAGCAGCTGCATCCTGCACTGGTAGGGAAGGTGCTCAGCAGTGCCAGGTGACGAGGCAGGCAGGGTGGGATGCTTCTTAATCCCATCTGGGGCTCCTGGACCAGAAGCTGCATAGCAAAGGCACCCTGCTTCTGCTCATCTGGCACCCCTTGTTCAGGTGACATGCACAGCCGTGCAGGCAGAAAGATTGAGAGGAGGCAGAGAGATTTAGACTGATGGTTTGTCACTTGATTTTGCTGATGATCCCTCTGAACAGTGAACAAGGGCAATCTTTTAATGGGTTGTTGATTTCCGTGATGAAAGCCAGCTCGTTACAGTAGATGTGAGTGTTGTGTGACAAAGAGTTGCTAAATGGAGGAGTCAGGATCTGGTTCTTTCTGAAAATTGTGCCTATATCTAAGTGTGGTCTGCATTATTTAAGTACTCTAAAAGAAAAAGGTGCACTTCAGCATTTTGTGTGAATTCCACATCTTTTTCTTTTGAGGAAAATTTTAGCTAAAAGCTATTTAAATGAAAAAGGAACAGTGCAAAACAAATGCTCAGCACCTGTCCTGCATCATGTCAGAGCATTTAGCAAGGACCACAGCAGTACCGCACTCCAAAAGCGTGGTGTAGAAGCTGAGTTAGATGATCACAGAATGGCATGGGTTGGAAGGGACCCCCAAGGATCATAAAGTTCCACCCCCCAACCACAGGCAGAACCACCAATCTCCAGCTCTGGTACTAGACCAGGTTGCCCAGGGCCCTGTGATGCTGGTCATGCAGCAGATAATACCAGCCCTATCCTTTATTTTGAAGAACTGTTCTCTATTGCTGTAAATCATTTCCCTTAAATGTATGGTTGTTGGGTTTTTTTTTCTGTCAAGAAGTGCAGTTCAGTACTGTGGAATGCTTGCTTACATGGGCACATGGTCTTCATCAGACAAGTTCCCTGAGGTGCCACAGAGTGGGCTCTGTAGTGAACTGTAACAGCACTGTCCTGCTGCTGTTAGTCATGAAAAGCTCTGACTTGGCCAAGTGTTGCACTCAAAAAGCACACGTGTGTATTATTCCCTTAAATCAAATCAGGCAGTGACAGCCTGGACTAGCACGGTGCCTACCAGAAGAGTGCATTTGCTCTGTCCATGTCTGGGAGACTATTTATTTTCTCATTACTGGGAGTATGCTGGCCCGATGTAAATGTCAGCGAGCTCAGCACGTTTTGTGCAATGAGACGGATAGATATAAAGCAGGGCAGGGTGGATCTGCAGCTGAGGAGCCTCAGAAGAGTGCTTGCTGCCCCATTTCTGGATGCATCTGAGTGGCTGAAGTCCTCAGGAGCGTGGTGACTGTATATGACTCAGAAAGAAGGAAATTACTCTGTGATCTAGCAGGTTGTAGTCTGTTTTTTGTTTGGTTTTGCTTTTTTAGCAAATGTTTCCTTAGTGTGGGCTTTTAACATTTCTATATGTACTAAGGAAAATGTGAATGATACATGTTTCTGAAACAGCTGCTGATGGGAGTCTCCTGCCTGCAGAGAGGTCAGTGTACAACCGGTGTGGCTTCAGCTTGTGGTGCCTGCAGCTGGTGACACATGGCAGCGAAACATCCGGGAGGTGGAGGGCTTGTTTGCGCTGCACATGTATGGGTTTGGGAAGAAGTCAGAAAAAAAGCCCCAAACTCTTTGTGAAATCTCATGTTCTTCTGCCATCAGGACATCTAAAACAATGCTGAGGTCCCCAGTGCGAACAGTCAGCTCTGTTGCAAGGTGATTTTCCAACAAAGAACCTGCTCACCACAAAAGCATCTTGCTGTGTCTGTATAGCACATGCAGCCCTTACTGAGGGATCGGTTGATTACTATTCTGCTACCAGCCCTTATTTTCCTCTTCCACTCTCTGTCTCGCAGGAAGGCTGCATACAAATATAGCAATCGATGGAGAGGAGATGTTCCTGCTTTACGAGATTAATTACAAACACAGGGATGCTCTGTCTAGCCTGCATGTATGATTGATCTTGCAGAAGGAAATGCAATAGGAAACTAATGCTTCCTTTTATCCAGTAAGCAAAGTTCAGAGATGTTTACATTCTGCTAGGTAAGCACAGCTGTCTAAAGACGCCAAGACGGATGGACTGTCCTGTCAGCACAATGCCTGCTGAGGGAAGGGCCCGCACCGTCTCTGTGGACCTCTCCCTGCCCAAAAGGCTGCAGGGCCAAAATCACTAATGTAGCAATCAGCTTAATTGTTGCACGCCGCTATTTAAAACAGAGACCCACGCAAAGCCAGTGGATTGATGCTGGTGGGGGCAGTGCTGGGCCTGGTGGAGCTGCACCCCCCAGAGGAGGGCTCCTGCTAATGCTTTGTACAACGTGACTGTCACAGGGCAGCTTCTCCGAAATTACAAGGTTTTTTTCCTTTAAAACCTTGCTGGCACAGGGAGCGCTCTGCTTATTCTCTCCCAGCAGCTCGCAGCGTGGAGCTGTGGAAGCATCTGCAAGAAGTGCAGTGCTTAGCTGCCCTTGTTTCTATTTGTGTACAAATACAATCTCACAAGCCATGGATTTGGCTCCGGGTCCTTCTGAAAAGGCTCATTTTGTTCTTGGGCACGGGTGGGTGCTTGCAGTTAGCCTGAGAAACAGAGTTAGAGGTGATGGATCCAGCTTAGTGACTCAGCCCTCTTCCTGGCAGTATTTTAAATTATAGATGCGCTACTGCTGATATTTAACTCCTGCCAGAGCTGCTGAACGATACAGAGGATTTGAAGTATTCCTGCAATGCTAAATCTGGGCTCAGGCAGAGGAGATCCACACCTGGGGATGGTTTCTTCAGAAGGAAGAAGAACTCAGCGGGGGGACCCCATCCTGTAAGGTGTAAGAATATCCCTCAGCGAGGCAGCAGGCAGCCGGCCCGACACCCACGTTGCAGCCTGCCTCACATTTACACAGCGTAGCGCTGCGCTGCTGGGGGCGAGAAAGTCCCTGCACTAAAATAATTAGTGCAATAAATACAGCGTGTGGAGCGCAAGAGGAAGCAGAACGTCTCCATTTGCATCTCCCCCACGGAGCCGGGCCTGGCGGAGTCCAGCCCCAAATTGCCTTCGCCTGTTATTTTCTTTGCAGAGGTCTGCTGGTGCTGGAATGAACGCTGACACGCGGTCGCGGCGCGTTTCGGCTGTCCTTTCTCTTCGCTTTCCACATGCAAATCCTGCCTGACAAGCGCGGCTCATTGGCTGCTGGAGTCAGTTTATTCGGCTTGACAAAGGTTATTGCAATAATTGATGTTCCTCTTCTAATAATTAATGTTAATGAGTCCGCTAAACAGTAAACAAGACAACAAAGAACTCTTAATGAGATAGTCTTTACTCATTTGTGTAATCTTTCGGTAAGATAATGGGCGATAAATATATCGCTATTCAGCCATCTTCAAGTCCTTAATGCGTGGAGAGTGTTTTAAAAAGAGATTTGAGCTGATTTTTTACACTTGCCTTCAGTAAATGCAGCAGGCTGGGTAGGTGGGGCGTCTGAAAGAGTTTGGAGACCTATATAATTAAGTGCCTTGACATTCTGCGTCTGAAGGACCTTGGCGGATATCCAAACAGTGTGTTCTGCTCTCAAACCATTTAATTGAAACCATGCAAAGTTGGGGAGGGGGGGAGGGGGAGGGAGGGGGGGAGATCTTGGCAAAACCTCTGCGCGTTTTTTCACTGTTGGATTGACCAGACAGAGCAACAAAGCTGATAAAACAGGATTAGCAAAATTGCATTGTTGGATATTATATGCTGTGTGACATGTACTACAGCAAAGGAATTTGGCAGGATTAACCTGCGGAGGATAAAGATGTACCAGACAAGCGAGTTGAATTAATAGACTGCTGTGACCAAAGCAAGGAAATCTATTTGCATGGAATATTAGCAGCGAGAGCAGAGCTGTGCTGGAGGAGTTGCACTTGCTGTCCTGCGTAGACCCGGGGACCGGGCTCTCCAGGCAGCAATTCAGAGAGGGGAAAAAGGAGCTCGTTGACACGGTTTCTCTTTATTCTTTCTTGTTTCTAAACCAAAAAAGTCCTAATTCCTAGAGAGGGTGATCTGCATGATGGATTTCATGTCCCCTGTCTGCCCCCTAAACAAAGCAGTTTTCTTGTTTATCGATTAGATTCTTCCAATGTATACATACTAGCTTCATCCCAAAGTAAATGTGTTTGTTGTCTTTCCTCAGGGCTCCCAGCCGGCATGGGAGAGTGCAGCGCTCGCACTGCACGTACTCAGCTGCCGAGGAAATTGGACACTAGTGGAGATGGTAAGAAAGCCTTCAAACCACATAGTGAACATGAAAACTGTAGCCTATAGGCAGCCGTGTAAAACTGTGCTAAGTGAAAATGGGAGAATAGGGAAATTGCTGAGCAGATCTGCTCCAAGACTGTGTTGGACTATTTGACAGGGAGGGTGAAGGCAGCAAGGCAGCATCCATCTCTGGTGCAGCAAGAGGAGAGAGAGGCTTGGGTTAAGTGTTCATTTCTCACTTGCAGAGTGCATAATACTGATTCTTAGTGGAAAAGGCTTTTAAATTGGCTTCTGGGCAGCAAGCGATGCATGCAGGAGATTGATTTCCTTTTAGAACTCTGCTGTACTTGGATGCAGATTGTGCACAGGGTTTCATAAGGATTCAAACAACCTTGGAAAAAAGCTCCTATCATTTGTTCTTCTTTTCCCACCCACAGTACCATTGTCAGACTTCAGTGTTCCCATGGAACAGGGAATGTGCAGAATGCATTTGGCATTATCCTCGGTGAGGCAGCGTGCGCAGTGCTGCGGCACGCGGGGAGGGACCTCTCAGCATCTGGTCACCTTCAGCCAGCACTGCCGAGTCACCGCTGCTCAGTGCCAGCCAGAGCACAGCTTCCACTTTCAGGCTCTTCCTTTTCCGTGGTGAAGCTGAATGATAGATTTGCATGAAATATGAATACACTGTTTTGTTTCCTGTAGCGTTGTGTATTAAAATTTCAGAAACTGCTCTTTAAATAAAAGCTCTGTCAGCATGACATAGCTGAGACTTCACAAGTGCATGCACACGCAGAGGTGTCAAATTCATCTCCATTTCGTGCAGCAGCTGCATTATAGAACCTGGGAGACCTCCCCTTACTGCACTTGTTTGTAGCTTCTTTGCCTAGGGATTGGTCATGACCCTATCTCCTGTCTCTGCAGTGAAGTCGATGCATGAGATTAAATGGGGAAGCATGGGGGTAACTGCCTTTGTCAGAAAGGTGGGAAGTTTTGTCTCCACATCAGACCTGCTTCAGAACTATTAGGAAGGAGCAGTTTTTCCCTGGAGGTGTGCCAGGCTCCTCATTGCATGTTTTCTCCCTGGTTTGCTTAAAGATTCCTGCATTTGGTCCTCACCACAGATGCAGTTTCAAGCTGAGTGACAGAAACTCTCCTTTATTTTGAGCTCTGGTTGCTAAGGAAAGTCCTTAATGCACACAGTGGATTTGAGTGTTTGCCTGTTGTTTGCTTGTGCCTAGATGAGTTAGCAGCCCATGAGGTGATCCTGGTATCCCACGGAGAAAACTCAACCATTGCAGGCAAGTCACTGTACCACACATGCAGCATTTTGAGGGGAATTGGTCTGGAGCCTGTATATCATCTTCACTGGTCAGTGGTGAATCGCATCTCTCAACTTCCACACATCCCTGAGGGATAGGGGTGCACAGGGCCTGCAAACGGGGTTTTCCTGGGTTCCAGCAGGACCCTTAAGCCTGTGGGCAGCACCCCGCATGCCACCACTCTGGGCAGCTCCTGGGGACAGGCCAGGCATGTGCTGGTGTCCCACCCACCCCAGGCAGAGCACGTGCTGAGGGGTATGAGGCTGAATGGCAACACAGTGCCCAGGAGGCCGCATGCTCCCCACAGCACCATTCTCCTTCTGACAGCATCCTGGCATCAGTGGAAAAGCAGCAGCCTGTTTCTTTGTATCTCCTGGGGCTCGGCTGAGTTTCTAGGTTACGTCCCCTGCCTGTGAGCCTCCATCCCTCCTGAGATGAACGCAGTATGTGGATATTGAGGATGCAGCTGAACCAGCATCACACTGCAGCGGCCACTGCAGATCTCAAGTGCAGCACCTGTCTGCCGCTTCTGGGGGGGAGAAGTTCACCTGTCGTACTTCAGTGTCGTCGTAAATAGGTGGGAGCGGGCACCCTGTGGGATGGACTGACCTAACCCTCTCTTTGCTTTCCAGGATGAGGATGGAGCACGGAGGACGCAGGGCCCTGCCAGGTGCCGTGCAGCAGCTGGTGTTGTGAATCAGGCCGTCGCCAGTTGGAGAACGGCTACTTCACAACACCAGGGTGGCACTGCACCACACCTCGACACCAGCTGGAGGAATAGCGAGGGTCCTGGCATGGGCACGGCCAGCAGAGCCCACACCTGCTAAGGTAATCAGCTGCTCTGCTCCTATTTAGGTAACCAGCATCCCATAGAAGCCTGGAATAGAACTTAGGCCCCTAAACATGCCTGTGGGTCCAGCCCTTAGCATCAGACACATCGTCATCTTCCCCTTCAGGTGGGCTTCCTACAGAAGCAACCCCGAGTTCTGTCCATAGTGAAAATCCCTCAGCCAACACCATGAAGGGCATGGGGAGTGTATGGGAGGCTTCTTGTGCATTAGGAGAGGGCAGCCCAATCTTCCAGGTTAGCACTGATGTTTTTACATTGCTTAGAGAGAAATGAGAGGGCATGTTTGGAGTTCAGGCAGTATGGCATGAATGAGTGTGAGTTTGTCAACCTGACGTGTAAGAAGTCTGTTTTATTAAACTTGTCTTCTGCTAACACAAAATGTGTCCTCTGTGTCCTGGTCTCTGTGTTTATTGTAACCTGGCTTGAAAGCTCACTACCTCTAAGGTGGGTGTAAGGTTTGTTCACTGTAAGGTTTGTTTCACAGGATAAAATAACACAAGCCTTTAGAAAGAGGAGGTTACAACAACAGAAACCTCTCCTCCCCCTGCACGCACGCTCCTATTTACATGGGCAGCTATTCAGATACAGCATTAAATACCACTTCATCTTTCTTTGTGAACCAGAAGCCTCCTTGACCTATTCAGTTTCTGTCTACAAATACACGTAACATTTGAAATAGGTTAATGCTTAATATCTGCTGACAGATGACCTGGTGGATGATCTCCATCCTCCTCTAACTATGAGGTATGGAGATACCGTATGGGTAAGATGGCTCATTTCCAGTTCCTTTTGTGAAGGAATTTCTTGGGATGTCACTTCAGAGGTACCTCGGGGGCCTTTATTGTACTCCGTGTTTCTAACCAGAATCCATCACGCTTTATGTTCTTCTAAAATGATTTCCTAGCAAATTAATGCGTGCCGTAATGTGGCAGTGCTGCTGGAAATCAAACGCTCTTGCTCGTCATTAAGGAACCTGATCATGCCATCCAGTCAGGAGGATGGAGGGCTGAATAGCCAGCTGTCAGCTTTACATGATGGAAGCAATTTCTGTTTGCTCCGTTCAGCAGTTAGAAGTACTTAATTTTAGCCCGTACTGCAGTGAAAGGTGAATGCACAGAATAAATAGCTCAGTACAAGTTTCACATTTGTGTGAGTGTTAATGCTTAAGCAAGTGCCTGCAGTTCTCGTTCAGCTGGAGTTCTGGGTGCTGGGATGGAGAACATGGGCTGCACTGGGCTTCTGGCAGCCCTACAGCTGGAGTTGGGGTACAAGCGAGGCCTTCCCGGTGCCCTCTGGATCCTGTTTGGTATTGTATTTGGGTAGTTTCCCCATAAAATACCATAACATAGAATCACCAAGGTCGGGAAGGACCTCCTAGATGATCCATTTCAACTGTCCACCGACCACCAGTACCTCCTCACTGACCCATGTCCCTCAGTACAGCCTCTAAACATTTCTTGATCCCCTCCAGAGATGGTGACTGCACCACCTCCCTGGGCAGCCTGTTTCAGTGCCTGACCACTCGTCCAGAGAGCACAGAACTGTGGGGAAACCTACTTTTATAGTCTTAATAAAATGCTGCGTTCAGTGATGGGCAGAAATAGTGTTTCAGTCAAAACTGAAACAAGCTGTAATATCATGTGTGGGGTTTTTTTGTATTATTTATAAGGGGTTGTTACTCTGTAAGTGCTTTTTATACTTAAGCAAATGATACTTCATTTACTTCGTTTCACCCTTGAACCCTTTAAAATCCAGACCCAATGGGTTCATTGTCTCAGCATATCCATGCTGCACTACAGCTGCCCTTGGGTTGTGTTCCTTCCCCCCTTCACCAGCAGTGCACGCAGTGCTTCAGAGCTGCATCCTTGCGTGTTTTGCTCTCTTTCTCCTCCTCTCTTTCTCCTTCATGACAGAGACCTTAACAGAATTAACAGATTTCTTTTTCAACTCTTCAGTTGGGGATCCTCTTTTATAAAGTAGGATATTCCAAGTTAGAAAGGGACCCATTAGGATCATCAACTAAAAAAAATGACAACTTTTGCCAGCAAGTACAAAATTAAAGCGGTATTTCAGACCAACACCGTGCTGGAAAATAAACAGAAGGTGGCACTGAATTGTACCCACAAACATGAGTCAGGTGCTTTTTCAGTGTTGTAAATGCATCTCAATAGGAGGGAGAAAAGACAAAGATTTACCTTCAGGCATTTTAACAGTGAGCCTGAGGTGACAAAGAGGGAGGAAGAAGGGCTTGTTGGCAGCTATCATCTTAGAAACCAAAGCAGGGCTTTGATAGAGAGGCTGATCAGGTTAGATATCCTAAGAGACTCCTGTTCACATATTCTAGCACCTTGGCTGGGCCCAGTTCTTCACAGTCCCTTCTGCATGACTTGTGCTTGCTCCAGCATGATACACAGTGATGGCTGGCAGCAGCAAAAGCAGAAGGATGGAGGAAAGGTAAGAAGCACACAGAAGGGAGTGGAGAGGGAAGGGTGAAGCTGTGAGGCTAGTGGCCTTGCCTGGGTCTCCCTGGGGTGAAGGACTAACAGCCGTTTCTACTGTTTGCAAAATACAAGTATGTGTATTATAGAGTTACAGAATGGTTTGGGTTGGAAGGGACCTTAACACCCAGCCAGTCCTGCTGTGGGCAGGGCTGCCACACACTGGATCAGGCTGCCCAGGGCCTCATCCAGCCCAGCCTTGATATATATGATATAAATGATGATAAAACCAAGGTCCTCCAGTATATAATCATGCCTCCAATATACGAAGGAGTGGAGCTGAACCAACCTGTTGTGCACTAAAAAACAGCATCCAAGTCTGCAGGAGAGGCTCAGCAATGCCTGCAGCTTGCACGTCATCGAGGTGGAGGCTATGAAGCAGCATGTAAAGGGGCAGGCCCATTGCCACTGCGCACAGGTAGAACTGGATGGGAAAAGGAATGCCATCTTCTTCCCCAGGGCCAGCAGATGCCAACACCACCCTCCTGGGAGAGGCACCATTTGCTCCCCTGTAGCCATGTGGCTCGCCGAATGGCTTTAGCACCAACAGCTGACGGGAGTTTCACGGGACTATTTTTTACCATGTAAAAATACTCGTTTCCATAGTGACAGCCACGTGGCCCAGCACTTACCCCAACTCCAGAGATGCATTACGGAAAACCCCTGGGAATAAAAATCCTGTGTGCCCCGGGAGCCCCTGGGCTGCAGCTTCTTGTTTCCAGGGCCAGTACTCCCACTTTGCACAGCCGTGCCCCTTCATTACACTTCAATAAATCTCATTCATGATTTGGTCATTCCACCTAGACTTCTGTTTTGCCTTGTCCCACCTCAGGGACACAGTGGCAACGTCTCTCATGATAGCTCTACAGTGACAGCAGCTGCTGCTTTCCTCTCGGAGTGGGATTTGATCCCTTCCCCCTTTCAGCTAGTCTGCACCCAGCAGCACTTTTACAGCCGTGGTGCCAAAAAAGCCCTTCTAGTTTTACTGTCCACCTGATGTCAGGAAAAGGGAGGTGGCGCTGATGGCTGCTCCCAGCAGCACGTTGCCATGTCCTGTCGCGGGGGTGAAGTGTGTGTTTTGGTGGACCCCACAATGTGAAGGCCTGTGGGGTGGACGTGAGAGCCATGCCTGGGCTGGGGCAGCCCAAATGGGACTCCCGCTGGGTTTCAGTATGCTGCTCCATCTGGGCAGCTCTGGGTCTCGCTTCTCCACAAGCAGAGCAAAGTGCCCGAAGCACTCAGTGACGGAGCAGAGCTGCACGTGAGCTCTTTTTTAATAAACCGAACGGCACCGCCTTGTCATGTGAGCCAATATCCCTGCAGCGTGGCTTTGTGTATTTATTCCCCGCTGATGTTGCTTTTGATCGCTACGAGATGAAAATGAAATCTTCGCTGCTTCAGGGCTGCTGTTAGGACAGATTCCACGAGATGAAAACGCATTTCAGGAAATAACCACAGAAGCCAGTTTGTGTTTTAATTTCTGGGGACACGTAGGGTTCCAGTTCCTCCACCAGGAAACCCCGGGGGCATGAGATGCAGGAGAAGAAAGGCACATGGGAAACACACATCAAAAGCCTGTGCTTCCAACTCATGGAAACGAACGTCATTTGGAGGCAATGCTCTTGTCCCCACAATCACAAGACTCTTCCATTTGAGGGCAGTGTCAGAGGAATCCTTTCTTCACAGGCTTTTTGACCACATCCAAGGGCCAGAGCACTACAGCACGTTGTCATGGTGGCAGCCCAACAGCCCCTGCTGTGTCCATAGGCAGTCCATCAGTCCAGGAGTTGGACTCAATCACAGCTCCCTTCCAACTCAGGATATTCTATGACCACTCTGTCCCATCACTCCTATCTCCAGGTCCCTCGCAACTGCTCTGCAGTGATGGGATATGGGACGGAGCCCCCAGAGGCAGCAGTGGCCCAGAGGAGGAGACATGGTGTATTTCTGATGGCACACCCGGCCTACTGCAGATCCGCACGGTGTCAACCTGTGTGGATCAGACCTGGCACGAACCCGAGTAACCTACATCTGAAGAATCAAGTCTTGTCTTCTGATTTAAGCACATGAGTCTTTTAGTTAGGAAATAAGAAAGGAGTTTCTCCCATCCATTTCCTAGAAACCTGGGGCTGGGCAAGGACTGAGTGTGGGGTCAATAAGGAGTGGGACCCACTGCCCATACCTGGAGACAGCGTGGTGGTCTGCATCCATCTGTGTGGTGGAGACCTCCATCGTGTGAGGCACGGGGCGTGTTTCTGCTCACAGAGCTGCATCGGTCCTCTGCAGTGTGAGCGTATGAATGCTGGGGGAGCAACTCAGGAATTAATGGAAAAACACTCATATTTTCCTCTTGTTCAAAACCACTGTTTGGGAGAGGAAGAGGTCACTTCTCAGAGCTGCAGGAAGCAAAAAAAAAAAGACCAAAACAGTTTTATTGTGTTCATGTTAATAATCCATCAACGGAACATGGCAGCCTGGGTAAACACACTCCATCCCATGTTGGGCTGTTGTTTCAGCACAGAAAAACCCAGCACAACAACTGCTGGCCCAGGTGGGAGTTCCTGAAGCTCCCTGCAAACAAAGCATTTCCCCAAGGTAACAGGGACTCTCATATATGTGTGCATGGCCACTGAACTGCGAGTCCACTTTCTTTTAGAGCAGAAATGGAAACTTGGGGGGAAAGAGGCTCTTCCAGATTGAAATCAAGGCAAATCACTTTTATGCATATTAATAAGGCGCCTGATTGAAAATGTTCTCACTGCTCACGGAGGAATATCAACAGTAGATGCTGCTAATTTAAGCCTGGCTAATTAAAAGGAGAAAGAAATAAAAATCAGTCCCCTAGAAACAGCCGCACGAAGGATGCATTCATCCAGCACGTTTCATCAAGCTCAGCTTATTGTATGTGGGCTTAGGGAAAAAAAATAAAAATCCTAGGGCTTCTTTTCTATTCTTTTCTATTTCTGTTGGGTGGGCTTCTCATAGCACTCTGCATTCCAGCCCCTCCTGACAGAGCCTGGCATGGCTCCTCCACCTGCAGGAGCCATTAGGGATCCCTGGGATGGAGCCTGGGAGGTGCCGGAGTAGGGCGATGCTAAGAGTGGTAGTAGAGGGTGAGCTTGAAAGGGCAGCACAGAAGGATGAGGCAGGGAGGGGAGCCCAGGTGAGCCAGCTGTCAGTCATCAGCACATCCACACTGAAATGGGAAGAGGGGTTTTATTCTCTGCCCTTTTTCATATTTTTTTCTTTTTAATTTTTATTTTACGGTTATTTGTTGCGTCTCTTTGAATTTGCATCCCAAGGGCTTCTGTACGACAGAATGTAATAGCATTAGTCACCGTTTTACACATTAGGGAACATAATATTTGGCACTTGTAACAATCTCCAGCTTCCGAGTGCCACACAAACATTAAAAATACACGGCATTTTTCTTGTGTGTTTTTGTTTTGTTCTGTTTAGTTTTCAGAAGAGAGCTCCTTCTTGCCTGAAGCTGTACAGCTTCTCTTTCTACTATCCCACACACAAAACAAGCTCTTCTATCACACTTGTGCCAAGTCACACGCTGTCAGTTTATGGCCTCATAACTCCAGACAAAAGGCACTTCACTGCTTCTCCCCACCGACCTGCAGCTCCCATGCACCTGCCACGTTCCTGAGCACTGAAGCCCATGCCTCACATTTGGCAGCTTCAGCAGTGGCGAATCAGTGCACCCTTTGGCAGCCTGTCCCACTGTATGTAGGACTGAAACTACAGGATGTTACATCAGCTCATTCTTCGTGCAGAGCAAAACCCACCCCACGGCCCTGTGGTTGGAGTCTTTGCCCTGTTGGGCAGTGAAGAGCTTGCGGGGACAAACTCACAAGGCTCATTGCTTCACGTTGTGCCTCAGTAAATGGTTTTTGATCCTTCACATAGCAGGTCTTAATCCTGCCTTCTATTTTGCTGTGTTTAGGCAACTGCAAAAGGATTCAGAATACTGTCTCGGTTGGACACATCACACAGGATTTGTATTCGTTCCCTGGCTGTGATGTGTAGTGCAATGAGTTCCCAAGAAATATCTTAGGTTGGCAAATGTAATCCTCCTTCAGGCTGGGCGGGATCTTCCTTGGGGCGTCCTTCCCTGCCTGGGAGTCATTGCTTCAAAACCAGTGGTGTGGCATTGGTTGCACTTGAAAGATCTTCAGTGAAAAGGAAGGATGGTCTGTCATGATATGTATGTCACACACGTTCAATTTGACAAATAGAAAATAACAAACCTAAGAACAACCAAGCATATAAATATGCCAATTCTGGAGTCATAACAATCTATGGTTTCCACAAATTGCACGCGTTTTTCTTCCTCCCAGCCACAGCCCTGCATGCCTCATGCATTTTAATGCACACTTGCTATGCAGATGAGTTTCAAATAACTCCTGTTTGTCAGAGAAGTGAAACCCACAAAACTACACAAAGTTTCTCCAGACCCAACGGATGACCATCACACCTCCATCCCCAGCCTGCCCTAGCGTTGGTGCCTCTTTCACAGCAGGGCTGGGCATTGGGCAGCTGGTCCTCCAGCAGACTGGCTTGGGAGGGAGGGAGGAGATGGGGAAGGATCTGGAGGGCAGGATGTATGAGGAGTGGCTGAGGTCCCTCGCTTTGTTCAGCCCAGAGCAGAGGAGCTGAGCTGAATTGCCCATGTGTGGGCTTCTCCGTGCACAATGAAGCATCAGGGTCATCCAGGCTCTAGCAATGGTAGAAATGTGTCCATTTCTGTTTCTCCACCCAATCCACAAAGCTACAGTAGATCGTGGATAAAGCCACGGCCTTGCAGCCACCCCTTGTGCCAACTGAATGAGAAGCGTGGCAGACAGTGCCTCATTGGCAGCACTAAATGGACACACATACTGCGTTTGGACAATGTGAGGAACTGATGAAGGGCACTGATTAGCTTTAGGAATATGAGATGTAACCTTCTGCTCCTCCTGAAGAATTCAACCAGAGCGTGTTCATTCGCTGTGACCCAGAAACCTGAAGCAGGGACGGGGTGGCAGCAAAGAGAACTTGGAGTGACTGACGCTTGGAGTCGGTGGAGAGGTCGTAGAATAAATAACAGGGTAAGGAGCCAGACGTGAAGCAGAGACGTCATGCAGAGCATCAAAATGAGCAATTGCCAGGGGGCAGCGCATCCATCACATGGATGTGACGCCTCGGAGGAATCTCACAGGTGACAGAATGGGGAGGGAGCAGGGGGAGTGGAGAAAAGCCCCATGGGGCTGCAGGACCCGTTTCAGCCGGAAAATTGGAGCGTGGGAGTGAGAAGGGTCAGCCTTTTCCTGGGAGCCAGTTACTCCAACGCCATTCACAGTATAACTGCAGCAGGAATGCAGAATTTCGAGCACCAAGTAAGTAAATTTATCTTAAAGTAACCACAATTATACACAGCCTGCACTCGCTCCCGTGGGAGGCTGCAGCAGGTTTGTGATGGACTTCACTGGAAGCAGAATTAGGATGATAATCGATACAAGCACAGCCATCATTCTGCATTTTCTTGTAGCTGCCAAAGCCCATGATAGTAAAAAGCAAAGGGCTTTTTTAGATTACAGAGCAAAGGCCTGCAGAGATTTCAGCTACTCGTGGAATAATGGCATGTGATCAAGTCCTTTTGTGAACGACAAAAAAAAGAATTTCCCACTACGTGCATGTAATTCCAATGCTACGATAAGTTATTTGTTTCACTGCTGGTTAGATCACTGCACAGTGTTCAGAAGCACAGAAGGTTTTGGTCAATCGATGCATTTTTTCTCTCTGGTATAAATACTGTTTCGTGCTTTAACTGTTTTTGTGCCAAATGCACTCAGAAATTAACCACTTCCTTCAGTTATACACACTACCTGGTATCTGAAAATGCCGTTTAGTACATGAAAAGATCAAGTGCTTTTTCAAAAACAAAATGAAACAGAAAGAAGAGCAGTTTGCTGGCTCAAATGGCAATGGGCTGAGTTTTGGCACTGGGACAGAGGGGATTAATAGGGGCAAGCAGTGCTGCAGGCAGAAGCAGAAGGATGCTCCCTCAGAGCATCTGGAGTTGGTCAGTAAGAAGACCACTGGCTGTGTACCATTACCACAGCAGAGCTGAGGGCTGCAGGTGACCATGTGATCACCGCTGAGCAGAAACTGAGGAGCACCATCAACCCTTCCCAGGGCCACGGCTTATTCCACTCCTCTGCCCTGAAGATTATGGCAGGAAAATCCTCATTTGGCTGCCATGCCTGGTTAACCTAAACAGAATTTATTTTTCAAGCCTTGACAGTCCCCACAGACCACACGGAAGGAGGACTCACTTCCATCACACGGCAGTCCGACAGCACCCACTTTCTTCCTGGGACTCTATCTTTGTACTGATGTGACCTCTAGTTTTTAGCAAATGCTCACAGAAGTGCAGTGGGAGTTGCATGCAAGGAGCCAGAAGCTCTATTTGCATCCAAAGGCATAAACTCGTTGTTTGCTTGCTTTCATCTGATGCCAGTGATGGGACTCAATAGAAAACTTCAGAGGCTATGCTAGAAACAGAAAAAATATGTCTCAGAGGCAAATAAAAGATGCAGTGGTCCCTCACAACATGCAGAGAACTACCATTCCGTGGTAGTGTAATATTCAGAGAGGCATTCCCAGTTCAACAGGCCATCGCTTCCCCTGGTGCCATTACTTCCCGCCATGTGAACAGTTGTCACGCTTCTTGCAGCCACCGTGTGCTGCCAACCTATTCCTTCTTCCCTTTATCCCTTTCAGAGCATTGCCAGTGTTCTGGAGGGAGCAGTACACACTTTGGCAGTATACACTTTGGCTTCTGGCTGCTCAAAGTCCTGAAGGAGCTTGCAGTGGAGAAGAGGATCATGACGACATGATCCACCTGCTTGTATTCCTCCTGGGAAGATGGAGATGAGCAGCAAGCGTTTCTGGAGGGAAGGGGTCATCCTGCTCTGCTCTGCGCTGCGTGGCCTCACCTTAAGCACTGGGTGCAGCTTCAGGCTCTGCAGTATCAGGACATACAACTAAGAGAATATGTCCAAGGATGGTGAAAGGTCTGGAAGGCAAGGTGTGTGAGGGGTGGCTAAGGTCCCCTGGTTTGAATCTGGAGAGGTCCCATGCGATGCCAGGGGTTGGACTCGATGATCTTTGTGGGTCCTTGCCAACGCAGGATATGCTATGATTCTGTGAGGGGGGAGGCATGCTGAATAACTCGGAAGCATTTGCTCTCATTCACCAAGAAAATGCCAGAGCTTGGCAAGGCACATCATTCTCCTCTCGCTGCCCGCTTTTCAACCCCGCATGCAGTCAGTATAGCAAGGGTAGTTCTGTAAAATGCTCATACTGCTCTGCTAGCATTCACTGTGACAGTGGGGGTTAAAAGGGTTTGAATTTTCAGCGCTTTGCTCTGCATATGCTCCTTTTGACAACATGATGCCTTCTTGCAGCTATTCTGCAAATCTCCTGGCTATCTGGGAGAGATAAGTGATGGCAGACTTGGCTACTGCAGGTGCCCTAGGACAGGGCACGAGGACAGGGGGAGCTGCAGCTGACCTCTGGCCTCCCCTGGGTGCCCCACGGTCAGCCAGATTTCACGTTTGCATTTTGCTTGATTCATTCACTGCTCTATCAGCGCAACCCAAGGCAACATGGGGGACATTTATTGTTAGCTGGCCCCTTTTTCATTAAGAATTGGCCTAAATCCATACACATTTAGTGGTAATTGCCAGGCAGGCAGCACAGAGCAAATACCTTTTATTTCAAATCCAAGACAAGTCAGAGCTGGCTGATAGTTTGTTGGCGCTTTCCTACATTAATTAAGTACTTCTCATCTAATACTACACACGGTCTTTCTGAAAACCTCTAGTGAAAAGTCTATTTGTTAAAAGTGCCAGTTTAAGTCAAAACAACATCCAATATTGCAAATTAGAACTCCAGATTCCAGGATGAGATCTATTAGTCTTTCTCTGTTTAACTAATTAAAAAACAGAGAGGGACAGAATTTGTTTTGTCGTTTTTCTGTCCGTAGGATTCCTTCCACTCGCTGGAAAAAGGATACAAAATTCCTGTCATTTATCTTAAGATATCGGCTGGCTCACCCATCTGTGAGCAAAGAATGTTTTTGCTTAGCTTGCTTAACTAAATGAAGCTTGGTTCACTTGCTTGCAGCTGAAGACAAATTAGGCTGATTATATAGGAAAGGGAATACAGTACATCTAGGAATTAAACCGCGACTGGCTACTGGGGATGAATGAAATGAATAGGCTGCAGCAGCTTTGCATCACTCTGAGCAGCCAGCAGTCCCCTCCTTTCTCAATCTTTTTAAAGCACTATGAAAATAATAATGTGTTATTCTCGTGTGTGTTTAAGCTGCCGTTTTTCAAGGATGGATTTGTAAAGAAACAAAGAAATCCGCACGCAAACTTTTTCACTTTGGTAGGGGAGCATGGCAGAGCTGAGGCGCTCCATACATCAGCTGCAAAGCTCCTACCAGCCCACGTCCCCAGGCTGCTCGGTGTACAAAGGCTACAGCAGCACTGCATCCTCCAGCACCTTGCTGCCCACACTGCTCCCTCCACGGGATGCTGCGGAATGTCCACTTTTGTGCTCACTGCAGTCAATACAGACTTTGAATAGCATTAGTCCCTTCGCGGAGCTGGTTCTGCAGCTCCATAACCCCCTCTCAGGGTCAGGAAGATTTTTGCATCTGTGACTGATGTCAATGGGGGAAAGAAAAGCAATTCCTCTTGCAACAGAAAACATACATTTCTTGAATTGTGGTTGTTGCCCCTATACTGAAATCAGATGAAAAATAAAATATTTGTGCCAGGGCAGGACAAAAATTAAAGTTTCTGGGAAAGGTGATATAGGCCTGAGCAGGCTGGAATGCTACCCGGGAACTTCCCATGGAAATTTCATAGAATCACAGAATATCCTCAGTTGGAAGAGACCCATTAACGATCATTGAGTCCAACTCTTGGCTCCACACAGGATCACTCAAAAATCAGACCATATGTCTGGGAGTGCTGTCCAGATGCTTCCTCAACTCTGGCAAGCTCAGTGCTGTGACCACTGCCCTAAACCACTTTCTCATGTCCACTTTCCCATGACCCCTTTTTCTCAACAAAAAACTCCACAAAGGTCTATGTAGTTTGTAGACCAAAAGTCCTTCTATACTATGATTGTCTTGAGGAAAGATGTTCTTGAGGAGCACTCTGACTTGTATTTCTAACTGTGTGTAACACCTCATCTATTGGCTATTGTGTACAGATAAACTGCTACTTCTAAGGCACCCAAGGGCAACTGAAAGACAGAAATATTGAGCCTGCTTCACCTACTGTGACACTAGGACTCCAAACCCAAGTGAATACCAAAACCAGGTCCTCAGAGTCATAACCTGCACTTTCAGCTAAAGGCATCTCTTTTTCCCATCACAAGTTTCCAACATTTCCTGACCTTCCTTCCCATCTGCCTTCCTGCAGCTTGGCCATCCTCTCTCCCAGCTGACACCTGCCTGCATGCCCGGACCATCCTTTCTCCCTAGACGACCAGTTGCTCCAGGTGGCTCTGAAGCTTGGTATCAGTCTTATTTATTCCACACTGTTTTAGCAGCATGGACTGTCATGGCAGGCTGGCTCTTCTGCTTCTTCATTTCAGCTACTTTAAGGAATATTCAGGCTGGAGAAAAGCAACAGAGCATTTTCCAAACCATACACAAAAGCTTTTTTCTCTCAATAAAAATATTCAGACTGCTGTAGCAACTGCAGACTCAGTCATTCTCTGTCCACTGAAATGTGATGCTGATCTTATTAAGAAATCCGAACAAAACTTTTCTTTCAAAGCTTGCAAAAAACATGAGAAGCAAATATAACAAGCCAAATCCCCAGTGTGACAACATAGCTGATACAATACAGGACATAGGGTTTGGTCTAAATTGGATGCTGTCATGTTAAATGCTGTTAGGTGTTTATGAATATAGGTTAGCAGTTTCCTTTTATCTAATGCTTTGGTTTTCCTCTGATATAATAGGCTCCCGCTTTACCACAAAAACTCCTTTTGATGCACTGATACACAATGAATTTGTCAATCCTGGGGAAAATAAGACAAACGATCATAATACTGTTTCTTTTGCAACACGGTTGTTGAGCTTGCATGATACAAGCATCACAGTAAAATGACTAACTACATACGGGAGTGCACATCCAGCTTTCTTTTGAAAAACTGCATTCCAAATGCACACACATAGATTTCTATAGCAGCCTTACAAACAGACACTCAGTCATATCCTAACTTACAAACCACACATTACAGGCAACCAGAGAGATAAACCCTTGTCAGACAATGAACAGCTTTGTCCCTTCCCCAGCTACAGCTCTCTGCCACGCCAAAAACAATTCTGCATCTGCTGGAGAATCCCAGCTCTGCCACCAGAAAACTGCTCTATCTCTACGCGGTACAATGACCGAATGCCAGATTAAAATACAGGCAGGCATTATATTATTTCATTACACAAATGAAGTACGTGTAATGCACAAATACTGGCTCCTTTCAGATATTATTTAAGAAATTGCATTTCTTTCCAGAAAGGACTGCTGAAGAATTTTGATTTTTTATAGCTATATGTTTATGGTAATGTTGTAGGTATCTAAATGAAAACAAAACAAACAAAAAAGCACCCACAGCAATTCATGATATACGTCTTTGGCATAGAATGGTTAGTTTCTTAAAAATCATCACAAAGCTGGACCCATCAGAGAGGTGAACATTTTGTAAAACAACAGTGCTTTCCTTGGCACCATGAAGGATGAAATTTAATTGAAATTTTTCTTGACCGCTGAAATACATTTAGTGTAACAAAACTCATACCCTTAGCAACGTGAATAGGTAGCTTGCTGTAGCAGCTATCAGCTCCCTGATCCTCATGACTTTCTGCAGAAAGCTGCAGTGTCCCCAGAAGCCTGCATGCAGGGAAATCTTACAAAGCAGCCACACGGCAAGAAACAAAATGGGAGCAGGGCAAAAGGAACTGCAAAAACACCATTTTTTTAGGAGCACAGTCCTTCCCTCATTTGCAGCATCAGCAAGGATCACACACAGCCCCGTGGCTCCATGTGTTGGGAAATGCCTCTCCCTGCCCGCTGTCGGGATGTCAGCACTCCTCCTCCTTGCTGGCAGAGCAGCAGGGAGAGGAGTGAGGAGGAGCACAGCAGGGTCAGGGAGCTGGGGATGACCCAACACCCAGGAATGGCCCTACCCACACCCCCTCGCAGGCACCTAGAGGAGTTTCTGGGGGAAAAACAGGTTTTACACACAGTGAGAGTGCTAGGTTTTTGTGATGTGGGAGAACGAGGCTGCATGTCTTACATGTAAAACCGAAGTCAGCCGCAAGCACTGGAATTGCAGTCTCAATCGAGCTGCATCAGTTTACATTACTGCTGTGCAAAGAAGAGCATGTGCAGCATGAGATGAGCCCGTCTGGACACGCAGGGATTCCCCACGCAGGGCACTATGCAGAGGCCCAATGAGAGGCGTAATGAAAATTTGCAGAGAATGTCTTTTCCTAGAAGAGCCTTCTGTGCGTGGATATGAGCTGCAGCCACAATTTTCAGCCCATTCACAAGGGGCTGGTTGTTAATGAAATTTCTCTTTTAGGGCCTTCCTCTCCAAATTAAAAGATAAAAAAAACAAATACATTTACAAACTGACAAATAATAATGCATAAGCCATGGTCAGAAACTGATGCAGACTCACTTTACCTATTACACCTTGATTTTGCATACACTGTTATTTCCCAGTTTTGAGCAAATCTGGCAGTGAACACCAGCTCTCTTCCACAACCAGGACAGCACACGGAGCTTGCAGCATCACCATCCCATCTGCAGACACATTCCCAGCTCCATCTAAAATATTTGGTTGCTAATTCCTATCAACCCAGAAAACCCTCCATCCAGGATTCCCTGGAAATCGATTCAGGATACCCAGCAACTCCCTGTTCTGCCATGTTCATAAGCCAGGAAGATAAATGTCGGACAAGAACTTTAAAGGGATAATTATGGGAGCATGAAACGTGACCCAAAAATGGAGGCAGTGCTTACTATCCTCTAACATTTCCCCTTTCATATTATCAAAAGATCAAGTTCTTAAGTGTGCTGAACCACAAGGGCTATGAAACCCTGAGCTCAAACAGAAGCTGACAATGAGAGGCATTTCCTAAAGCTGCCCTAGCAGTGCTTCCTGCTGGAACGGGGAGGGTCACAAATGTAAATCTCATTTGGAAAGTTTCTAACCCTGGGGATAAAATTCAGCGGTGCTGCCACTCTCACTGCCATCTGCACTAGCAAGTGGTTCAGACTGAACAAGGCAGCTCCATCCCACTGCGTGAGCCCAATTGTTTGCATTCTTGCACAAATGTGTGAATGGCAGCCTTCCGGCGAAGCAAATGCTGGGTCTGCTCCCTTCAAAGTGTTTGTGAGTGATCCTTGCCCTGCTGGCTTCATCCTTAATTGGCCTACACAGTGGGGAGCAATTAAAAATAAATGGAGCCTTGCTGTGCTGCTGGAAGGGAAGTTCTGCCACTCCAGGCACGAGCACAGCTACCTTAGTCCATGGCATGCACAAAGCACTGGGAATGGCAAGAGGAAAAGGAGAGACCCGGGTACTGCAAGCGTGTGCCATGAAAGAAAATCACCTCGTAGGCTCCAATAAAGACTCAGCAGCCTCATGCTTCAAGGCTCGAGTGTCTGGGGCAGAAGCATGTTTGCCCTGGTGTTTCTGCTGGGTATGAGAATGGTATTTCCTGCTATGCCCGTAGCTCAGACTTGGGACTTCTCACAGTCCTTGTAGAATGGCTCTTGTCCATGTGGAAAAGGAGATTTCTTCAAATTAAACTATCAGAAGTTGTAAAGACAACTAAGATATGTCTATTTCCAGCTACTTGTTGTTGAAAATCCACTATAAGGACAAATCCATGATCCTGACAAGTTACTGAATTAAATCCTGATGATTCCTGTAGCAAAGTTGCTTGAGACCTTCTAGGAAATTTCTTAATTTCGTGGTGGAATAAAAAGGGACAGAATCCATGCTGGAAAACCTCTAGGACATCCTTTTCTCTTGTCCCTATTTGTTGATAATGAAGAGCTTTATACAGGTGATATCCTGTGATATCCTGAAACAAGCTGCAATTATACAATGCTTAGCATCTCTACAGGAAGATACCACTCTTTCTGAGCAGATTCAGCAAGCATAAGACAGGAACAGCATACAAGCACACAATGCATGCTGCTCTCACTTCTACACCCAATGTTTAGAACAGAAATCTAGATATATCTCTGAAAATTACCTCTCCAATAGCTATATATGTGTTATTTCAATTTCTGCAACACAGGTAACACTGGCATCCTCTGAGCTGCTGCACCCAGACATCAGGAGGAGTTCAGCAGATGGCTCCAAGCTCCCTGCAGCCTCCAGGCAGTGCCAGAGAAACTACAGAGGCAGTTGTTCCTTTGGATAAGCAGAAGACTTTGGTTTGGACTGGAAGAAGGGCTGAGTTCAGCATGAAGGTCCATTCCAGTTGCTCTTAGAACATTTTTTAAAAACAGGACAGCAAACAATTTAAAAGGACAATAGAAAATAATAACAAAACAAAACAAACAAACAAAAAAAGTAAGTTCTTCTCCTTTCTTGATAATTTACTGCACTGGGACTTGCCACACCACCTGGACTCCCCAGCACACAACAACTTCTCCCGGTGGGGTGAGGGCCCAGCCCTGGCCTCAGGATGCAGGGCAGGCCCATCTCTATGCCAATGCCCAATGGCAGTAGTGAGCACAGCCCAGGTGGGAGAAGTGCTCAACCTCCAGACAGAACTTCAGGAGGAGGCAAGCAGCTGAGGCCATCAGGATTCACAGGAGGGGATGGCCTGGGGCAGGTGCAGAATCCAGCACTTGCTCTTGTTCAACCCAGTGCTCTGGGATCACAGAGAAATCCTCTCTCTGAGGAAGTGAGCTACAAGAAGCAGCACAGAAATACTTTTTGCAGTAAATTTCAACCTCAGAGGACAAACGGGTCATATTAATTTGGATTTCTGCATAGGAATATCTCGGGTCTTAAATTTCACTGGCACCATATGATTTGCTCAGCTGCTGAACTACGAAGTCTGTAGATTTATGTGCGAGCACATCCATTTGATGCATTGTTTGTAGACACCTCTGAAACACCTCCAAACCTGCAAGATTTCAGCAGCAGTACGATGCTGTGGGGGCTGCGGAGAAGCTTTTCGTGTTCTCTCCACAGAGAGCTGGAGAAGATAATATAATCCATAATTCTTCTACAAAGCAATGTCACTCATCCAAGGCACTTTCCTTTTAGCCCATTAATTTGTAATACAGTTTGTAAAAAAGAAAAAGTTCAAAATGATGCAAATCTCTATAAAACAGCTGTGAGTGGAGAAACAGTGAGGGGCCAGTTGCTTAGTGATAATCACAAAGGCGGGGAAGAAAACACTGCAAGCCCAGCTATATCTGTGCAGTCGATGCGATGAAAGGCCATGGCCTTGCAAGGGAAACAACATTGAGCTGCTTTGTTACGTTGCTTGCAAAGATTTCTCATATGCTCATTCTGCTTGATTACACTCAACACTGATAATCAGGTCTTTTGATTCCAGGGTTAAAATTCTCCTACTAAATAATGCTCAGAGTTCTAATATATTGTTACTGTGACCTTGATAATAAGGTTCTTAAAATCAGGTCCTATCTCAAAGCAAAGAATAATCCAGTGTGTCTTACATATACTATGTGTTTCTCACACGTATTTAAAACTCAGAGATTAAGCACCATGAGAGGTGTTTAGATGAGGCACACAAAACACGCTGATAATTTGAAGGCTGCCCTAAAAAGTAACCTAAAGATTTAAGTAATCATAACAAAATGCCACAAATTCAGACTGCACACTACCTGTGCATACACACAAACAGAACACTTCCACCCTGCATGTGCACAGCTGAATTTGCAGTGTCCTCAGGATTTCTAACACTTTCCCTTGAGAACATAAATACATGCCAGCAGACAAGGACCTGTATATCACAAAATACTGGACAAGTACCAGAGAGAAAACCAGCCCAAGTCCTTTCAACTCCTAACTCCAATCAAACTCCGTCCCTCATCTGGAGCCACCAGTGCAGCACCAGCTGCTGGGGACAAGTACACTTTGGACAAGATCTTGCCAGCAGCGATGGCTGAACCCACATGTCCTTTTAGACACAGACACCTGAAAAATGTCACTTTCTGCTCCTTCTCTCTTCTTTTCAGCAAAGATGAAGTGATTAATCATGGCAAGTTAATCAGACTGTTACTAGCAATTGGCAGCTGGGAGGACTTGGCAAAAAAAGCAGAGTGCAGCCTGATGCAAGTTTGCATTTTAAGGTCCTATCCAAAAAGACATTTTGTTACAATGAACTCTAATCTCTGTGAGCTGACTTAATGCGGAGGAACGTTCAAGAAGCCACTGATGCTAAAACTAGCCTGGTAATGTGAGCTGGGGCCTGCAGGTGATTTTTAGGCTACTCAAAAGACAAGTGTTAATTCAGCAGAAGGTGGTGTTAGGTGAGAGATCTCAGCAAGCAAGCTAGCACTGATAGTGTTATTTTGCCAGCATTAAATCCGTGGAAGAATTAGTCACATTCCCATAGTCAAAACTAAGCTTCCTGATAAAGTAGGACATCAACACCTTTATTAGCTATGAAAAACATCATGCCTCCTCCCCACATCAACAGCAAAAGCCAGCTGGAAAATTTTGGCAGGCTGTTTTTTTCACCCAGAAATTTTTGCCTGCTCAGAAAAACATCCATCGGAGGAGCCCAAACCTTAAACAGAATTTGGAAAACTTTCATCTTGACAGTGTACTCCAGGACAGAATTTCTGCACCCCAAAAGAGCTGAGTAGGAGCATGGGCAATGTGCTGAGATGAACGTACTTCTGCTGCTGTGGGAAACACCTCCATTTGTCCTTCCTCAGGGATCTCCTCACCCACCCCTCTGTGTGGTACAGGCAGGGCCTGAAAAATGTTACTGAAAAATGACCAAATTTTTCACTTGCAGAAAGAAATGCTGTTATTTCGTGAAACTCTCAAGACTTTGGGTTTAGAGGGTTCTTGTTTGTTTGTATGTATTTTTGTTTGTTTGTAAAAACCTTATCTCTTGGATCTCTTTGAGAAAGAAAACAAGGTCTTCAAGAGCTAAGGAACCCTGAATAGTATACAGGAGAGCTGAACCAAACAATAATTTTAAGATATTTCAAACTGTTTATTAGGAAAAATCTCTCTTCAGAAAGAGCAGTGAGGCAGTGGCACAGGCTGCCCTGGGAGGTGATGCAGTCACTGTCCCTGTCCAAGAACCGTGTGTGTGTGGCACTGAGGGACGTGGTCAGTGGGCATGGTGGGGGTGAGTGGGCAGTTGGACAAGGTGATCTTAGAGGGCTTTTCCAACTTTAAATATTCTATGATTCGAACGTATAAGCTTTATACTGACTGTAAGACCTAGCACAGGCTCACAGGACCCTCAGACTGAGTTACAGGCATTATCTGGTATCAGTTAAGCAGCTGATAATGCCATAAAGCAGTTCAAGACAGAGAAAGCATTTGTATTTAAGACACCTAATTCCCTTTGTTAAAGAAACTGTTTTCCACTTTTCCTGGTTACCCCAGTAGACTAAGTTAAAATAGGCAGGTCTGCTTATGTCTTCAAGCTTTCTGAGAGAACTAACTTATTACCAGTTCTCAGCAATCAAGAAAGTGTCATCCATTACGTTCTTCAAATAAATACTTTCTGTCTAGAGTTATTATCATATCAAAATATCATTTTTTCATTGCTATTTGTCCACAGCTTTGCCATTCACTCCTGAAAAAATCCAATCTGGTCTCCACAACCTACATTTCTCCTAAAACGTTTTATGATTCTGGAAAACAATTTACATCATGAGAATTACATAAAATAGCAGGAGAAATCGAGCATATCAATCACATGCATTCCCAACTGTAATAACCTCTGGCACTTTAATGCAACATAATTTAGTTTCCTCAAAATAAAAATGGCTTGATTTCACAAAAGGTGCATTTTAATATTAAAATTACCATAGTTGAATAATCTGAATGGCATTTCTGATTAACTGTTTCCAGCTCCTGTGAGTAACAACAAACAGGAGGGAAGGTCATTCTGACCAACAGTGTTCCCCAAATCCAGCTGGAGACTACCAACCATAGCAATTTACAGTTTTAGAAGACAGGCCTACAAGCCCCAAATATTTTTCAAGTGCTAAATCAATTAGTCAATAATTAAAGGCCATATATGCTTCAATTCTTCCTTCAGTTGCTCTGCACACATTCCCACTGCTATTTCACACACACAGTGCAACCTGCAGTCTCCACCAGTCGGTGCTGCACTGTGTGAATCAGATACCCATGACAGCAGCTCCTGACTCAAAAACTGCAGTTTAAAAGGTCTCCAAAACATTGGCATAGGTGTTGCTTTGAAAGACAACAGACACAAAACCTGAGGTGAGAGTTCAAACCATGGTTTTGGGTTCATTGTATGAACTGCAGTTCTCATTCACATGGGGGCATTCCTTTAGCATCTCTTCTCACAGAAAATAAGACAACGTGAGTGTTATGAGTGAACCACTGATTTCAGGCAGCTTTACAGTCATTTTGAAATCCACATACCCCCTTTAGTGGGAGGAAAATGTGTCTGAATACCAAGAGCATGGATAGTCATTCAGAAATGAAGGGTCAGCCCAGGCTTCAGGCCCAGGGGCCGCATGCAGAGCTGGGAGCAAGGCTTCTCCACTGCCCCAGACCAGCACTCAAGGGCTGTGCCCATTGCACAGACATCTCACACTTCTGCCTCCTTTTGTCATTTCAGCAGTGCCTGTGTAGGCTTTTATCCTACTATTTTTCTGGAGGTAACCAATACAAAAAAAAAAAACAACCACGCTGCTCTGTGTGACCCTATGTGTAGCCTCTCACAGTGAGGTGTGCCTGGCTGCAATGCAGATTGCCAGGAAGCAGGCGAATATTGACATCTACCTCCTTCCCACTCTGCAGTCAGCTAGGCAAAAGGGAGGACAAGGCAATCAGAAAACAGGCATCTGAAAAAGCAGTGTCAAAAATAAATGCTGCACGCAGTGTCCAACCTTTTAAATGAGGTGGTGATGTGTTAATTCATCTGTCCATTTTAACAAATACAGCCTCTAAAAGTAAGGGAACATTGTGTGTTCACAGAAGTCTGTAATTAAACCGAAGTAAAATGTTAGCTAGAAATACCCAAACAGACTCACAATTAGAAATAATCGTTTGACCATGGGTACACCTTTGAATTTTATCAACGGCCAGGAATGGCAAGATGGGGGAGACCACAATGCACATTCAAGTGGCAATCCGCTACCTGAAAATGCTTAGGTGGTGGGGAAGACACAAGGCAGCAAGTATATCCCACCACAGGTAGTGCCTGCAGTGCAGTTTTGGCTTAGCTGTGGTCAGCCAGATAATTTCAGGCATCATTCTTAGCCCACAGAAGGCAACAAACAGATTTCACTTGTTTTCTCAGATGCCTGAGCATGTAAAATGAATGCAGACTATCACCTGTGTCTTTTCAAGGTTCAAAACAGAAGATGAAAAACAAACATATGCTGCAAACATAAACTGCTATCAAAAAACATTTTTATTTACAAGAACAACTTTTTAGAAGTGTAAATGAGATAACATTTATTTACATTTAACTGTAGCTTTATTAAGCAGCATAAAATACCTATAAGAATGCTCTGACAGTGAATTCATGTGGACCAGGGATAAGGTTCATTTATTGGCACAATTCTGAAAATTCAAGCCCAACATATATGGTTAACATGATATGGCTGATTTAGATGTTTTGGAGCTGTGTTGCTTTCCTCTTTTGCTTACAGGTACAACTTGGGCTCTTGTTTCCAGCCTATAGGAATGCTTATTCCTGCACTGGGGCAGGCTGTGCTTTTAGACAGAAAAATGCCTGGCAGCTGGGCTCAGCTCAAAGTGTAAGCAGTGATGCCCCAGAATTCCCAAGGCCGTGTGACTTGCAGTTGATGACTTTCAGGCTTCTTCCTTTCTAAGTCTTCCGTAAGGAATGCAGCTTTTGTTAACAGCTTGTTGGTTTTAATAATTTTAATGGTAAATTTGTGTGGATGTCAAGTCTTGAGATATTTTCCAAATGAATCAGTTCTATAAGTTAGAAAGGGAAGAACAGTGAGAAAACTAAACTAACCTCATCTCCCCTTTTGCACAGACGTATTTCATTAGCTTAAAAGACATAGAAACTACAGATTATGTTTCTTCTCTTATTGTTCCAGTTTTCAACAATTAATTCCCAAAATCCCAGATCTTAATTTTGATTTCTTAGAAAATGAACATTATGTTCATCTTATCTTACAGCTTGGCTACAGTTAATAAGATTTGACTAGCAAAAATGGGCAGGAGACATTACTTTGGTTTATTAGCATTTCTGTGTGCCTCCAGAAGAACACAAGGACAGCGTACCACATTCTTAATGCACACTGCATTTTGGTAGCAAGAACACAAGATACACAAAAATATTCAGTGCTCTAACAGTGCCTCTCCTGGCGTCCTTCTCAGCTGCACGCTGATGACGAGCAACAAGGGCTCACAGCAGCTCAGCCAGCAGGCAGGTTAATGCCAATCAGCACAGACTGGAAGGAGCAATTTTACTAGGAGGTCACAGCAGACAGGGAGGATGAAGAATTGTGGCCAGAATAAAAGATTTCTCCCATGACGCTCAGAAGGAAACGGAGGTCAGATTGCCGCTATTTTAGCTACAAGCTAATACTGAAGTAAGTAAAAGATCCTATGATTCTATGAAAACTAGCACTGGATCATACTGTCTCAGATAAAGCTCTATTTTTGCTTCCTTAAATGCAAATTTAAAAGTCAAGCTCCAAGTTAAATTTGTTTTTATGCTTTCTGCGATCGGTTAAAACATTTCCAGCTACAAAGCGAGGCATTTCTCCCTATCAGATCTGGATTAACTGAGAATCTCAGTGTAATAAGTAACACAGGTATCTGCCAGTTAAGCAAGGCAACTTCCTCAAATTCGAAACATAGGCAGTTATTTTTTGATGGTCGTGGATATAAACAAGGAATTACAATTAGAAAAGCAAAACAAACAAAAAGTTCTTGCAAAAATCTTATCACCTCCCTGCATCCTCTTGTTCTTTCAGCCCGCTCCAAGCTTCCAGCAAAGCTCATTCAAATCCTTTCACAAAGCTGAGGGTACTTTGCTGATGCCAGACTTCAGTGGAAAAATGGCAGACGCAAACACAGGTCAAGCAGTAGCGGTACCACCAGAAGGGGAGGTACCTTTACATCCCCAGCTTCCTCAGAAATCCAGTAACACAGACTTACTCAGGCTGCAAAAAGTAATGCCACTTTGCAGCTGCTATCCAGGGTGCCCTGACTTCAGAAAACCCTTAAGGACACTGAGGGCCTTCTGGCCACAAGGCTCAGTTAGGAAGTGTAATTCCCATGAAAGCTCTCTGCTCACAAGCATCTTCTCATAAGCAAAATATCCCCTGATGGTAAGTCCTGTCTGTAACTCCACTGAAGAGCTTATAGAGTCTTGTCCCCATAGCAGTGGGACAAGACCTGGAACCTGACATCTCATTCTGTGGACACCATGATCCTAAATAAAGGCGAATCCTATTAGCTTTTTTCTCCATGAACCATTTCTCATCTACATGGGTTTCTGTCTTCATGAAATATGCAGAAACTTAATATCTCTGGGGCCTCTATCCCACCACAGTCAGATTTAGAAGAAATGGACCAACGTTCAGTACGCACACAGCGGCCAGAAAGGAATGACTGAAATAAACGGGCACACATATAGCAAGTGCAATACCAGCACTGCAGACAAGAAAGAAATCAACTGCCCTACTGTTCTGACTTGTCTGCTGAGCAGTGACATCGCTGTTAACGTATAATAATCACTTACTGCCAGCCTTATTTCTGAATAGAAAGCTTTTGAAAGACAGCTTTTGAAAGAGAATCTCTATCCGTAGTTTGCCCTGGTTATGGCAGCAGGTAATGTTTAGTGGTGAAACCAGCACATTAAAATGGTTGTATGCTGCTTTTGTTTGGGGAAGCTTTATAATCAGTCAGTTGCTCAGTTCAGTCAGCATGACTGAAAAAATTATCTTTCATCTACTGCAAAAGGTATTTTCATTGTTAGAGAGTAATACTGCCTCCGAAGAGAAAAAAGCAAGCAGCAGTCATTTCCTAGATCTGCAGCTCAGAAAAAGTCCCATTCAAGTTCTAAAAACATGCTGTAACAGTAAATACAGTCCACAGGCTCAAAAGCAATTAAAACTATAGAATATACTGGTGGATGCGGAGTGATCTGATGTTTACAGATGAAGCATCCAAGGGAAAAAAAAAAAAAGACACAGAAAGCTATTCTGACTGTGAGTCTCCACGTTTTGTATGACAGCCACCTTGACATTACTAAATAGACTTTAATGTAAGGTCTTAATGGATGGCAACAGTAAAAGAAATTGAAGCTAGGAGCCAGTCACTGAAGTTAGTTCAATGTCCAGCATTGGAATTAATCCTTAATTAGGATTCAGATTTGGGTTCTGGTTTGCCATTGATCAGTTTCACCACCCCAAGTTCAAGGCTCTTTTACTTTTTTTCCTAAGAGTACTGCTGAAGATGCTCCTTCATGTTTTCTTCAGTCTGAACCACAAAGAAGTTCCCATCATGTTCTGTTCTTCATCACACCACTCTTTCTTTTTAAGGGTGATTTTCGGAAGCAATTTGCTTTCCCACGTTATTTACTATTTTATTATGCTCTGCTTATTCCTCATTCCACCTCTACTGTTTCTAACTCCATGGCTCTTCTAGCTCTGATCCACCAAATTTCAATTTCTTCTTTTCCTCATTTTCTTTTTTTTTTTTCATTCAGAAATCATATTTCAAAGTCCTTTTCGGAAGCGAGGTGGAGGTGTCACATACTTCCTGGATTGCAGATGCCTTCCTCTTAAGTCCACCAACTTCTTCATCCAGCCACTAAAAGAAGCTGATTCTGAAAGCAAATTCAGTGGTAGGTATATGGTTATGTAGCATATAGTGAAAGCAAAGGTATGTTTTATTTAGATAATATAAATTGAGACTCAGTGTGTGTTCCCCTGCTTGCTTGGTTAACTCCTCTATTGCACCTGTATTTTTTTTTTTATTTCAAATTCCAGATAATTAGATAATTTCCTAAATGCTCCTACCAACAGAAGTTGAAAAACAACAACAAAAACAGAAATGGAAATGAATACAATGGATTTTAACCCAAAGCAGGAATTCCCTCCTGGAGCCTTAAAATTAATTAGTGGCACTTTTACAAAGTTCTGATCAGATGTGATCACGTGGATAGCTGGTCAAGCAGCACGACTACAGGAATATATATACAAAAGGCAAATGGCACAGATGACTTTCAAGCTTTGCAAAAGCTCGGTGTGAGAGGTCCTCATTCCTGCTAGGAACACCCTTTGCCAAAAACTGAAGGAGCACAAAATATGCCAGAGGGAAACATTGATTCTACACAATCAATAATTTTGATTTTCATGCTGTAATTCTATAATAAATTAGAAATCAGAAGATCTACCAAAAAAAAACAAAAAACAAAAAAAAGCCAGATGGTTCATTATGAAATACACCAGCTGTCCTTTTTCCTCCAATGTCTCATTTTAAACTAGTGGAAAACGCAATTACTTTAATCTACTCTGTATGGCCCTATGATAAAAAACAGCAACCAAAATAAAGGCTGAAATAGCAGCCACTCGTTGCATTCACACAGTCTACCCTCATGATGTCACGCAGAGTAATTACTTTGCAAAGCAGATCACATATCTCCACTGAGGTATCCCTGCTTTCAACACCATAGCGGTTGTATATCAATTAATAACTGTACTATCACTATGTTTATTTCTAACAATGTCAGCACCAAGCTCTGGTTTCCAGGGGTATCCATTGGTTTCCAAACATGACTCCTGTCTATCAGAGTTCATAGTGACTGTGCAGAAAAGCAGACAAACATCTTTTAGTGTGAATCAAAGACAGTTTTAGAGAGTGTATGGAAACTTCTTAGTTCAACTGGCAAGCAACAAACCTATTTCCAAAATGCCCATATATCTGAATGGAAGGCAGGGGGAAAAGAAGTTACTTAAAAGTCACACTTGTGTTTAGTATCTTTGGGTGCTAACTTGGGAAAACCAATACATAAGAACTGTAAAAAAATAATCCTTGGGGTAGTAGAAGGATACTTCCTTGGACATGCTGGATGAAAACTCTCCCCTATTTGGTTTTAGTTGTATCACCTTAAGGGATTAATCTGGCATTTTGGAAATAACAGACTATGCACATTGTTCACATCTCAGTCTCAATTATTACAGCACAGCCAAAAACTTTATGTGAAGGTTTCCTGGAGATAAAAAATCTATCCCTCAGCCAAGCATGAAGATGTAAGAGGTAAAAGGAAGCAGTCCAGTGGGATGTTTTTCACACTGCCTCACCAAAGAAATAAAAGACAAAAGAAGACAATACATTTTTAAGTTGTCTCCAGTTCCCTAAAGACTTACTTCCAGTTGATGAGAGTGTATGAGAAATGTCTAAAATATAGCCAAGTAAAATTTATGTGGGATTTGCTCACCAATGAAGCTGTTATTTACGGGTTTCTAAATATCAGCCCTCCAAAAACTCACAGCAAGTTGGTCAAACGTATTGGTGTTAGATCTTCAGCCACAGTTTCTTCACACTGGTAATGTAAATGATGATGCTGGGGAGGTTAAGTACAAACACTTGCTTCCCTTGCCCCATCCCTGGAGGCATTCAAGGCCAGGTTGGATGGGGCCCTGGGCAGCCTGATCTAGTGGTTAGCAACCACTGGCCCACAGCAGGGGGCTGGAGCTTGATGATCTTTAAGGTCCCTCCCAACCTAAGCCATTTATGATTCTCTGAGAGAAGAAAGATATAGTCTTTTCACAGACTTTACATAAAATACATTAAAAAATTACACAAAAATTTCTTTCTCACATTTGGAAATTGACAGTCACCTCTGAGTGTATCAGTTATTCTGGAAAAAACAAACAAACAAACAGTTTTTAGACAGTAGGATTCCCTTTTTATTTTCATATGCACAATAGCTAGTATTTCTGTGACTGTTTAAGTGTCTAGGATGAACAAGAAACCAGTGAAGCACAGAAACAGATAGCAAAAGCTGAATTAGCTCTAAAGCCTAGATACGGTCACAAGGCACACCATTTGCAAAACACAGGAGAAACAAGCATTTCCAAACAAGACAGAATTTCAAAATGTAAGTTTAAACATCTGCTGTGTTGGAATGTGGAAATAACTCATTCCCCCCCTCTTAAGCTGTTCATTTGATTATTAAGTTATTTACACTTTATTAATCTACAGTTTCAATAAATGCTTCACACAGTTGTTTTTTGTCTGTTTCTGATAATAGGACTATGTCTTAAATCTGTGCCTCTTATTTTAGGCATTTTTAAAACAGTTACCTTGATCCACTCTGTAAGATAATGTTTATACTACCTCTTATTAGCAATATTTTTAACTGAATACAATCTGTTTTTTAATATAACCCACAACTGCTTCAAAATGTCGTTTCTGAGGCTCTAATCCTTTATTTCAAAGGACTTGTTCATTTTTTTGTGTATTGCTACTAAAATTAAAATCTGTATGATGCATATTTGAGCTAAAGATGGTTAAATTTTGCCAGTGATTAATGTTGCATTTAACAGACATCCTGCAACACACTGAAGATGCTAGGTGTTGTGCAGTTAGCTTAGGTCTTCACTGTCGCTGGGAAGCAGAGCACCAATTGGAGCAAAAGAAAAAAAAAAAAAGGCTCAAAATCCTCAGTTTCAGAGAGGTTTGCCCACCAGAGGCTGTTCCTGTCTTTATCTGGATAGTGTTCTGTTATCTCTATCTGTAGATGGAGATAAAGGCTGATTTAGCCAGAGTTGTACTGTAGGCCAATGCTAATCGGTTTGGACTTCTGAGGACAGCCTTACTCTTCAAGTACTTTCACAGTACTGCACTTCTAGAAAGCAGAGATACAATAAACTTCTTGGGGTTGGACTGGATGATGTCCAGAGGTCTTATACAATTCCTTTGATTCTGTGATTATTTTCTGTGCGCAGGTCTCATGGGAAGCAGCACAAAGTCAGGGTGACCGCATGGGGACAATCCTCACGCAGAAATGGACTGCTCCCTCGGATACCATTTATGAACTGGACTCTTCTCTGCAGTGTGTGGTGACAGGACAAGGGGAAATGGTCACAAATTGAAGCATAGGAAGTTCTGCACAAATGTGTGTGGGAACTTCTTCACAGTGCAGTGATGGAGCACTGGCACAGCTGCACAGAGAGGTGGTGGAGTCTCCTTCTCTGGAGATGTTCAAGACTCACCTGGACCCCTACCTGTGCAACCTAGGCTAGGGAGCTGCTTCGGCAGGGGGTTGGACTCGATTTCTGGCGGTCCCTTCCAACCCCTACAGTTCTGTGATTCTGTGAACATCTGTCTGCCTTCATACTGATGCCACTATTGGTGATAAAGTGACACCTTCCTAAATTTTGTCATTTTTGTTGCATTTGCCACACAGATTGAATCTTTGTACAGCACTGTTTTCGTAAGATAATTTCTAAGTGTTCACGTTCTCACAGACTAAATGGTCCTGAAGCTTTGGTGGTTCCTATTAGTGTTGGAACGACTCCTACATTTGACGCCCAAAATTCAATTTCGGCCAGTACACAAACAAGTACATCTCCCTCGATTAGAGAGGGTTGGGACTTGTGTTTTTCCACTCAGACTTTTGTGTTGGCAACCACCTGGCGTTTGGGAGGCTTTGCTAACTGCACGACAAAACCTCGGCAAGTCAGCCCCAGCCACAAGTCTCACCAGCCCACGCCTACGGCCTCGCCGAGCCGCGCAGGGGCGCGGCGGTGCCTCCCTCACAGTGCCCGGGCCGCCATGACGCGGCGCGGCGGGAAGCCGTCCATGTCCGTGAGCTGCGCGTCGTTGGCAGGCGGCGCCGGGGCCTAGCGAGGCCTTGGGGGACGGAGCAGTGAACTGAGAAGTGGCGAGGGACCTGCAGTGCGGGGAGGGGGGTGGGAGGCGGCCGAGCCGTGGTAGCTGTGTCTGAGGCAGTAGGCAGGTGTGGGGGTGGGAGCCGGCTGGTGGCAGTGGAGTCGCTGCCTGTGGTGTGTCGCGGGCCGGGCTCTGCTGAGACAGGTTGTGCTCCCCTTCTGCTCGGGTTTGCGCCTGTCAGGGCCCAGGCTAGGCAGCGTGCTGATAGGGGTGTGCAGGTTTGTAGGGTTCGCAGGGCTTGGTGGTGTCTCCCACAATGCCGCAGTTAAGATCTGGGAAGGTGGTCAGGGTGGAGATGCTGCTTGCCAGCCCCAGCTGTCTGGGTGCAGGGGTGGGATGTGAGTCAGGGAAGCAGCTGGTAGTAGAGCAGAGTCCTCACCTGGCACCAAAGAGGGAACCAGAGCAGCCCTCACCTTCACAACCTGCTGCGCTGTCTCTTGGTTCCTCTGAGGAACTTGTTCCTCTTCTGTCTGTGCAGAAGCAGCGAGCCAAGAGTAGGCAGGGGCCTGGTGGTAAGAAAAACAAGGGAGTACGGAGCAGGATGTCTTCTGAAAGAAAGAATGGTTCTGCTGTGCAGGTACCGGATGGTGCTGTCTGTGAAGGTGGGCAAGCAGCAGCCGTAGTGGCAGGAGCATGTTTAGAAAAGACTGTAAACAGACAGAAAGGACAAGGTCAGCAGTCATTTTGCTTAGGAACTGATTTGCAGAAGAAATTGCCAGGAGAGACTGGCAGTCGAGAAAGACCAAACCTCTCTGATTTCCAGGAGGGTACAAGATGCTCAGGAAAAAAACGCAAGCATTCCTTTGTGGAATTGAAATTGGAAATCCCAACCTCGGAGGAGGATCTTGAGAGGACAGAGGGGCATATTGTTTCCTGTTTGTCAGAGCCTGATGTGCCGCAGCCTAGAAAGGGCACATGCAGCACTGAAATGAAAGGCACAGCCTCCTTAATGATACTGAATCTGGAAATCCCAGGTCTTAAGAGTGTGGGGACTGAGGAGTCTTCCTTGTCTGAACCAAAACCTCAGGAAGTGGTGGATAACCCAGAGAATATGGATGGGCATTCCTTAGAAAGGTTGAAAAAGCCAAAGGAGAGAGGAAAGAGGTACTTGAAAAAGAAAGGCAGGCAATCTTTGGTGAAGTCAGAACTACAGGAGCCAAGGAGATCTGCCCTGCTAGAACTGCATGCGGAGTGTGTGGAGTCCAAGGAGAACACTCCAAGTTGGACAGAGGAAGACTCATTACAATTACTATGTGTGCAGGGTTTAAGTGGCCAAGAACCATCAACAGCTGGAGGAGAGCAGCCCAAGTGTTGCATCACAGAACATCAGCAGAGCTCAGGCCTTCAGAAGAGAGCAGATGGTGTGCAGGAAAGTGGTAAGCATTTGTGTGCCATTGTAGAAGTATGGGTATTGAATTTGGGCTCCCAGGACAAGGGGCTAGTGCTCCAGTAAGACCTTACTAAAAAGTGAAAACAGGAGATAATTTTACTTCTGTGGCTGGAAGCGTCACTGTGGGACAAAGTCAGGCAGGCAGAAAGAGTGGTGGGTATTCTGTCTCAAAGTGACTGTTAGCACGTGGCCAGTCACTTAGCTCTTACCTCCACACTTCTTGAGATAGGGACTGGCTTACAGAATTGTGAATAACAGTCTCAGAAGATAGATTTTAGGAAGGGGAGAGGCTTTTTTTGAGGTAGAAAAGCTGTCATTTAGCACAAAAGAGACTAGACCATGTAACCTGTGGGGGGGATAGGGAATATAAGGGGTATTAGGAGCAGCAGACCCTGAGTAGGAATTTTTGGTTTTATTTTTCAATATTAAGAGAATATTGTATCCACTGAACAATTTTGAAATCAGGTTTTTAAAAATCTGCTCCCTATAGACCATCATCTAGAAGAGATTATTTCTATTTTCAAAATGAATATATTAAACTAATAAACATTTGTTGTAGGTTATTAGTATTTAATCTAGATACCTTATCCTGGAAAAAAAAAAAAAAGATTAAAATTGTTTTACTTTGAAAACGGAGATCTGACTAAACAAAATTTTACCAATATATTCTCAGGATCATTCTTCATATTTTTGCAAGTACAGTTCACATAATCTGTATTTATTCTCAAGTAAAAAGGATTTTACAAAAATGCAAGTCCTGAAATTTTCTTGGGTTTTGAGCAGTCTTATGCATTTAACTGGACTATATATCTGAAATAAATGACCATATTGCTATAACCAAGCTTTCCTATTACAGGGAATGTATTGTGTAAACAAAAGATTTTTAAGACTGATTTTGCAAATGTCATCAGCATTTTCTTGTCGGACTTGCTGTAATTGGTTTCCACCCATTTTAAATATACTACTTCCAATGACCTTACTGTATCTTCAGGTTCTGTTGTTTATCTGTACATTTTCTGAAGACGACATAATTTGATACTCTTCAGGCTGCTAATAGTGTTTATTTGAAGAAAAAAAAAATGGTGAGAAGCAACTGAAATGTTTCAGCCCTATTTAGTGTTACACTTTTTACTGACCTTGGCTGGTTTTTTGTTCCTTTTGTAAAATACTGCAATAGGGTGGTTGTTTTTTTTTTTTTTTTGTTTTTGTTTGTTTGTTTTTTTTTCCCTTAGTGTGCTCTTTAATGAGATTGCTTTGTTTTTGAGCAGCAAGGAAAAAACAGAAAAAAAATAAGCAAGACTCAGGTATACAAGCTGTGAAGAAGTGTAAGGCAAATCCAGTGAGATCAGAAAATCCCTGTGAAAAGGAATCTCTCTTCTTGGAATCTCCTGCAGCTGCTACATTAGCTGGAATGCAGAGCAAGAGTTTTCTGTGTCATCCTGAATCTAAAATGTCTGGTGTACGGCTTAAAAAAAGGAAACCCAGGACTGATTCTGTCAAGTGCTTGCAGAATTTTAGCATAACTGCAGCTGAAAAAGTGATAAATGCAGAACATGATGATGCTGAGAATAGTAGAAACACCCTAAACAACTGCAGCAGCTTGCTCAATGTAACAACAAAGAACCCATTTGTGAGATTGGAGGCCTGCAGATGCATCAATACATTTGTAAAATCTTCAATGAATGGAGCTACCAGCACTTTTAATTTAAGTGGATTCTTCCTTAAAGCCCAGGATGAGGGGAATTCTGTTTGTCCAGGTAGCACTGTAGAATGGAGTGATGGGAATAGCAGCACTAATGGAATGCAAAATGAGAGATCACTCGTAAAAGACAGTTTAGAGTTTAAGAAAGGAGTCAAAGCTCAGCATAAAGAAGGGCATTTTTTGTGCAGTCGGAGTAAAAGCAGTAAGTTCTTAAGTGAAAAAAAATGTAATACTGTTAGAAAGAATAGGAAAATGATGAAAGTTGCTGAGATGTCAGCCGTGCAGACTGTTCCCCCAGATGTTCCTAATGAATGCAGTAAGTGTGAGTTACCAGCAGAAGCAGCAGTTGCCTCTTCAGATTGCTCTGCAACCTTAGGACTAAATAATAAAGAAACAGCTCTGTCAAATTTGTATGATTGTGCATCTCATCTACGTACAGAAAGCAATACTTGTGAAGCACGAAATAGGAGAAAGAATAGGAGAAAGAATAGTACCAAATTACTTGCATTTGAAGTTGGCTGTAAGAAGACATGTAATCTACCTGTAGTAGCAGAAGGAAAAGATTCAGACACTGTGGCATCACAGTGTCATTCTGCTACCTCAGGTAGCCTGGGAGCACTAACTCATGCCTGTGATTTTTCTAATCATCACAATGGCACAATGGATGAAAAATTAAATAAAGTTAAAAAGAAATTAAGGCAGTTTACCTGTCAAAGAGCAGTACCTATGACTGGTAAGCATGTTTGGCCTGTTGAATCTTGTGCCAGGACTTCTGGATGGGTCCCTAAAAATCATGGGTCAGTCCCAGAAGGAAAAATAGTTTCAAGCCCAGTCTTTCCGGAGTCCTCTGATAAAAGCAGTGTCAGTACTATAGGAAACAGCGCTGTGGCTGGGAATTTGAGACAGTTGGCTTTGCATACGTTATCGGTAGAAGTTAACAAAGAACCTGCAAGTAAGATAGTGGATCTAAATGCTGAATGTCTAACTTCAGTTGAAATCTCAGAATCCCCTTCTGTGGGTATTCATGAGACTTGTAGAATGAGCAATGAAAATGTGAAATCACCAGTTAATGAAAGTGCTGTGCCTTTTAATCTTAATAACATGCAAGAAGGTAAAGCAACCTCAGATTTTACAACAAGCGCGAAAGATAAAGGAGCTATAAGAAAGAGAAAGCCATCTGTGGCAGTCCAGAATAGTGCATCGAAAGGTAAAAGAAATAGAGTAGGCTCAGACCATAAAGCATCAGTTGTGAGCCAGACACCTTCTGATTTAATACCAACAACAGTACTAAACACCACAAACCTGACAAAGTTCAAAATACCTTTACGCAGATACAAACCTGAATCCAGGACTTTGAAATCTGTCAGTTCATTCGAGAGTAAAACCTGTAGCCCACCTGAACTTCTTGATAGCACTAGTGTTTCAGGAAGACAGAAGAGAGATGAAGAAACCACCTTGATAAAGGTTAAGCAGCAGCCTCTTCCTGTAGTAGGTGATGCTGTATCTACAGCTTCCGTGAAGAAAAAGTCTGATGAGGTCAACAGTAAGGACTTTTGTCATGATGTCTCTGAAAGGCTTTCAAATGAGATGTCCACACTCCCTGATGATGGCTTTTTGAATCTATGTTCTCTTGAGAGACAGATAAAGTCATCTTCACCTGACTTCTGTTTTACTGAAAGTGTATGGAAATCAGATGTTCCCCATCATTCAGGGGATGCAGTTGGCCACCATGTTGCATTAGAAATACATGATGATAGCAAATCAAGAGTCTGTCTTCCACAACACAAAAGTGAAAAGCTTCCAGATGTTCTTGAAGCTTACAACAAAGATGTTCTTGTCATTGATGTGATCCAGGATGACCCTGATCTTTTTGGAACCAATAGTGAAGAGGAGCTTACAGTCACAGGCAGTGAAAATTGTCGTGCAGAGGCATGCTGTTCTAACGTCTTCACTAAAGAAGAGAAGCAGTGTCCTGAGTGTGCTGTTATTTCAGAAAACAGACATTCAGTAAACGGTAATTTTAGGTATGCTTATTGTTCTTTTTTATGACAGTAATCCTAAGTACTTTAATCTCATGGTGTACTTTGGTTGTAGTAGTCATTCTTCCTTACAGAATCTTGCTAATTTCTGTTCTGGCTTTAAGTGTCAAAACTTGACTGTGGTATGGTAGTTATCTGAGTGCAAATATTTTTTTTTCTGTTTTTTGTTTGAACTAGGATAAACTCTGAATGGAAGGAAAAACCTAGTCCTCAAGAATTGGTATAGATGAAGTAAAATACAAAACATAAACAAAGCTATTTCTTAACAATAATTTTCTTAATAAATAAATATTTTCAAGTATCTGACTTAAGCACTATCCCTTTGAGGGTAGATTTTACGTGTATATTGGTACAGTACTTAAAATGTGTCATCCTTTCTACTGTCTTTGTGAGTAAGCAGCTGTCTCCACAGTAGCATTCCATTCTGAAATTCTCCATGCACACTTCTCTTCTATGACCAGACATGTGAATAGTTCTCAAATCCATAATTTGGCTAACATGTTATAGTTATTTGGGATCTTGCATCTTCATTGAGCAAGTTTCATAGCATGAGTATTCACTTTGTGCACATGTTCTACATGTACTGTATATCAAAACGAGTGGTACAGTATATTGACTGTGGGTAATAATGGCTTTTCAGAGATGAACAGAGTTTCCAAGGCACTGTGTCCAGACAGCTTGTGCACACAGTGGGAGACAAGAACCTTTTAGCCCTTTCCCAGCATAACTGATATGAGTATGAAGTTTGTTATTTCAGTTTGCTATTAATAAACTGAAAATTGTATTGAGTCTTTGAAGTACTGTATAGCTAGAGGATAAATATTTCCTTTGATTAGTAATGACGGTGAGATAATAATATTATCAAATCTGTAGACAGATGAAAACTGAACTTGTGAAAATCAGATTTCAGCTTCCTGTCTCATGTCTGTTGAATTTGCCTACTGTCAGCTAAGAAAAATAATCCATGGTGAAGATTTCCTAGAATTTCCCTTTAATTTGTTACAGCAGCAGGCAAAATTGAGTGTTGCTGCTTTCTGCCTCCCATAATTTGATATAAAGATCATAAGAGGTCGCCCAGTTGTAGCTGTTAACAGTCAGGAGTGTTCTAATGAACTGAATATGCAATTATTAAGATGAGGACCTTCAGTAGGTTTTGGAGGTAGCTTATTACATCACCATATGTGGTGTTGGGAGTGGCCAGTTGGTTTTCGTTTTTCTGGATTTATCAGGCAAAACTGTGAATGGAACTTTATTTGCCCAATCAAAAGAATTGATTGTGCTGCTAGAGTTGTTCTTATATCATACAACATATTTTAAAACAAAATACTGTTTCTGTTAATGTCCCTTTTTCCTCCAGAAATATGCTAGAGTATTGAAAATGTTTTCTTGTTTGGCTTACTTTATGCATTCTCAGTTTTGCTTCATTGAAATACTAGTTTGGAATGCTTCTTCCATCTGTTTGCAAGAAACAGTGAATTGGAACTGCAGTGTTGTCAGCCATACCCAGCTTGTATAAATTCTAGTATATATGCATATTTTGCTTAATGTTTAATTTATATTAAACATTACATTCTGGAAGAGTAGAATCTGTGAAAGGTCTTAACTAGAACTCAGGTGCAAGCACTGAATGGTTGGAGGTGATGGTTATTGCCAGATGTTTACCTCTACCTGTATGAAGCTTTTGCTGTGCTTTCACTTCAGACTAGCAAGAGTAGGCAGATGGTGATAGTAAGAATCCAAGCTTTTGCTAAAACTCTTTTAGGGCATGCATGCATGGGAATGGACTTCAGCACATTAGTCTTTTTATGATGATATTTTGCTGTCATTAGTATAGAACACTAAGGGCTGTATGTCTGCTGGCAGCAAGTTACTCTGAAAGTAAATAGCTGAATTGTCAACTTTTTAAAAACATGTTGAGATACAGTATAAATGCAATTAAAATCGTAGCTGGAAAGGAAACCGTTGGTGCATGCATTTATGCTCTTTCTCCAGTCACAAAAATTTGAGATGTAGTGGCTCAGAGCAAGAAGATGCATCAACTACCTCTGAAAGACCATCAGCACCTCTTCTTGCTCTTAGGATCCTGCTTTGCACCTTTCAAACAAAATGCTCCAAATTTAATCCTTTTTCAGATGCAAAATAGCAAACTGAACAGCCCTGGTTAGCACGGCTTGTGCTGTAAAGAGAGGTGGTTTAAATTTAATCAGCAGCAGCATTCAAGATCATTCTGCATTCACGACTCAAACTTTGACACTATTCAGTCTGTCTTCATTTCAAGAACTCTAAAATACATTGACTTCTTCAGGTTCTGTCAGTGCTCTTAGATTTGTCAAGCTGGTGATAGGTGTAGCATTCTGTACATGTTGGAGGCAACTTCTTGACAAGAACTTATAGTATGGCTCCTGGGAGGATTTCACATTACACAGCTGAATCTGGTAAAGATTTGGGAATGGCTTCTGACCTGAACGTGAAGATTTCAGTCTCTTGATGCTGTTTATGTATTTTCCATTAAAAAACAAACAAACAAACAAAAAGTTTGTGATAACGACAGCCTTCTGAAACTGTGCTTCAATTCAAAAAATCATAGTTATTATTGGCATGATCACTCAAACTCTGCATTTCATATAAATGCATGGGAGAGAGGGGAAATAAACCTACAGAGACCCTGGTTCTGAAAAAAATCCCTCCTGCCTCAGCAGTGTTGCTGTGACGTAATTAAGCTCCATTTCTCAACATTTTTTGTAGACCTACATAGATATTTGTACCTGAATGTTGCATAGCTCCAAGTTGCGCATGCTGGGAACGTCTTGTTTTTGCTAGGTTCTTGCAAATTACAGCTTTCTTCCATTTTACTGGGCTGCTTGCAGTGTTCACACCTGGCACCTTTCACCAGATAGAGATTTCTAAAATCTGTTACAATAACTTACATTATTCTATATGTGATTTTTAATACATTTTTACATTCTGAGCTTTTCTAAGGAGAAATGAAGTAATTTTTTTTCCAACTGTTCTTTAAAGTAGGTGAGCTAATTATCTTTCTGTAAACAGAAGTTTTATTCATGTCCTTAGGATTCAATGTAATGCAAACCATCTTGAATGTAAAATTACTGTTAAATCACATTTTTTTTATTTTCAACTTAGGAATTGGTTTGTTAGTCCACTATTTCCATAATTTACTGTATGGAAAAGATTCTCTTTTTCAGTAGTTTAAGCAAAAATGAAAGGAGGTGATGAGCTTTTAGTAGAAAATTGGGATTTTGAAATGTCTTTGCTTTACTTAACTTATTTATGTGTACATTTATTGGAATAAACAGAATAGCCAGAAGAGATTTAAGGACACTCTGATGCGGATAGCATGTTTTAAGTAAGGATCTGTCAGTAGTTAAAGTGTTACTGAGAACTTTAATTGTATGTGAATGATTAGGTTAATTCTGTTCTGCAAGATGAAAATGTAAAGTACGCCTTTTGTTCAAAACAGAGACATTAATATACAAGAATCTGGAAAGTCGAATGATACTGAAAATTCATGGGATTTGATGCTAAAAGGTAAGCGTTTTTAGACATTTTGGGGCACATAATCAGGAAGAAAGTAACCACAAAGATGCCACAAAAATTATAAACCTAGGATTTATAATTTCCACATGAATGTGTCAGCTAGTAATGTCTCTTATTGTAACAGTGATTTCCCAATTACGTGAATTTCACGTCTTTTGGAATTATATGAATTTCTTACGAGAGCATCTGTTTTTCTGCGGTTCCTGTCTGTTGATAGTACTGTCTATTTTCCTTTTTATTTATTTATTTATTTATTTATACATCCCTGGCTCTTTACCCACGAATTTCCTTTAGTTGATTAGACAATAGTAAGATGTTGTCTGTTTTCATGTTAATGTGTTGTGTTCGTGTAGAAAGAGTAAGTGGTTTGGGCAGAAGTATCATCCTGGAGAAAAAGGAGTGAATTTCCCTTTGGGAATAGGGAGAGGAGAAAAGGTTTAATGTCTTAGAGATTAGAATGCAGAATAAAAGGTAATGAGACTTTAAGAGCTGAGACACGAAGACTGCTGAAGAGGAGCACACCTACAGCTAGAGTTCTTTTATCTTGTTAATTAAAAAGGTACATATTGTGGTATCTGCAGAATTGAGGTGATTGAAACCAAACCTGGAAGCAGATCCTGTGCGCTTCAGTAACTTCTGTGTTTGTTGTTTAAACACAGAATTGTTGTTTTACATCATACTAAAATAAGGTTAGAGGCCAGAAATGTTTGAGTATTCTTGCTCTAAAAACAAATAAAAAGGTTTAAGCAGAGTCTTCTGCCCAGGTCTGACTAATGTACTGTTTCATCATGCACTTAAGTTACCTCATTCACATCAATCTGTGCGTATGTATGACTTCTTGAAAGATAAATTAGTGTGCAGAGCAGAAAAAGATGACCGTGGTTATCACTGGTAGCTTACATATTCATTTGAAAATATATATTTCTTCATTAGTGCATCATATTACATAGGGATGTCATAGCTGGTTGAGTGGCTTCAGAGAGTGAAAGAATGGCAACAAATACTGCATTTAAGGTTGAGCCATCTAGATGACATTAGTCATCTTTGTCTTTCAAGTAGAAACGTTATGTACATTGTTTTCTTTCTGATGTGCATTGATGATGTGACTCTCTGATCCAATGAAACAGTGTATTTCTTTCCAATGAAAAGCTCTTTTATTGTGTGTAAGGTGCTGCTTAAGAGAACTGCAGTCAGGAGTTGCGTTCATTTCCTGCAGCACTTACAGAAGGTTCTGACTTTTCCTGGCATTGAGTACTCCTACTGTGTTAGAGGAATTTTGAGTTTTTCATAGCTTTCTGTATTTACTGCTGAGTTGCATCATGTCATTACAAATAACTTATCCCTTTCTCCAGTAAAGACTTAAGTCATTATTTGCTTAGCAAATTACCATATATATCTTGGTCTGTTCTCTAATAATAAATCTTAACTGAGTTTATTTTTAAAATACTGAATTAAACGTGATATAAATAAACCTGTTGTACTGTTGTGCAGTGATTACTGCAGAACATACAGCTTGGTTGGAATTTTAATTGCAGATTCAGTTTAACATTTATTTGACAGGGCTCATGCTTCAAAGTGAAATAATTTTACATACAAATTTTGGATTTACAGTATCCCACAGGTTCTTAAATGTTATTAAGTTTTTAGAATATGTAGGAAATAAAAGTTTTGTTAGCTTATGTTATGGGAAACAAATAATGTGTGCGTTTTCAGTTTCAGGTATTAAAACCCACAATTCCTCTAGTGGAAACAGTCCTCTGCGAAGTTTTACTGAGGACTCCTTTGAAGACAGACAACTAACAGAACTAGATGAACTTCTGAAGAGTTTTGAAACAGATGAAAAGGTACTGAGAGATTATGCTTTGTCACTGAGTGGTTTAAGAAATGGTAGTCCATGTATTTGGACAGTTGTAATCACTGATGCTGTTTCATCAACATTTTAACATTCCTGTAATGAAACAAGTATTACTTTCAGAGTATTCAAATTACTGTGTGCTACTGACATAAATTTTGCTTGATATAACTTAATTTTCTTAACCCATAATTAATAATCTGTCTTTTTAATGAGATTTGATATGAAACTACAAGTTGTCATCTCAGTTTTTACACTAATTCTGTTTCACCAGTTTTACTGAAGGGACTGTTCCAATGGATACACAAGCACTTCTGTGTGTAAGTGACACACCTAGTAAAAGTTGGTGTCAAACATTTCTCACCACACAGTCTTGGAAGGACAGGGTGTTGTTTGAAAGCTGGGGAGCTACACAGCCAGCCTGCATTTCATAAGTGTTCTGAGGTTGATTACTTGAGCAGAATTTCCATGACATTAACATACTGATTTCCTAGCAACTCTGAGGGAACATTAACATACTTAGTGACATTATTTGACCTTTCTACTCTCTGTCACCTCCTCCTTCTAGATAAGCTGCCTTGGATTTTATAAAAGTTGCTGAAGTTTGATGGTATATACTTATTTGGTAATGGATTAAAATTTGCATTTCACTGCCACTCAGACACATGCGCTGATAGTGTCTATCATTTTCCACTACTTCTGGAGTGGATAATGGTCTTAACTGGGTAAGTTAAACAGCGAAGTACAGATGGCTAAAGATTGGTAAGTGCATGGGTGAGGTAATCAAACAGTAAGGAATTGATTTCTCTGGCAAAATCAGCATTTAAAAGCAGGATATAAATGTTTCCTTCAGTAAGTATGGTTGGCATTCATAATATCTGGTTCACAGAGTGAATAGCTCTCTTTTGTCCCTGACTCTTAGAGAAGATATAAGGGCCTGTCAAATGGTACAGGTTCCTGGTTAAGTAGTACTTGTTGCAATATTGCCAGGCCACTCCGAAGATGGGCTCCTTTATATGTTGTGGCTTTATAAAATCGATATCCTAATATGTTTGTTTTGTTGCGCCATGTTGGGTGAGATTAGTTGTAGATATTTCCCAAACCTGAGACTTAACCAAACTTAAACCATAAAGGACTATTTTAAATATCTTTACAGTTCAAGTTTGCAGATGGAGTGGCTGCTGTGGAGCCAAGAGAAAAAAGTGAAGTTGAAAAAAGGTACGTATACTGTGTCCTTCAGGTAACATGATGTTCCCTAGTCACTCTGCAAATGAGATAACGATGTTTTTACCAATACACAGTCAGCATTTTTATTCATGTATTCTGTTATATTTTGATTGCGTAAGAAAATAAAAATCAAATAATATAATTTCTTCGTGCTAACTACAGTAATGTTATACCTGTATTACAGCTAAAGCCTAGCAGGACAATAGAGGATATTTTGTCCTCTGGTTGCTGACTAAATATGTACTCTTTATGCCAGAGTCTCACCTGTTCTGGCATCCCTATGTGAGCGTAATATAAGATAGATATATTTCCACCCACAGTAGTACTTACTAGAATTAAAAAAGAATAAAAATAAAACTTTCACTTTTATATCTCTTGGAACTTTATAGGTTAATGAGAGGATTTAAAGATTTCATTCAAATTCAGTCTGACAGAATAGCAGTAGAAAAAGACACTTGAAAATATTACATATGGAGTTAAGCACGTGCTTAACTGTTATATCAGCTTCAAGTGATGCTTACACTGTTTATTCTATATATGACTTGCTTATGTGTATTTCAGAGTCATTCATTTGCAACTTCCATTCATCATCAACTGAAAAAATGAAATAGAAGATGACTTTGTAGAAAAAATGTAAAAAACTATACCCAAATTATGGAATACTCAGATAATTAAAAGAGAAATTGAATCACAGACATTTCAGAGTAATTTTCATACTAGTCAAAAAACTTTAATGTAGAAGGGAATATTGCTTTTGTCCAGCACCAGTCACGTTTCAGTGCTGAAGTGTCACAGTGTCCATTAAATGGAAAATACTACGTCTGTTCATTAATCAGCTAGAAGCTTCAAGCTCCTTCTCCTGTTAAAGTGTTTTAGATTTCCTTTGTAGCATATATGGCTCTTTATGCTGCAGAAAAAGTAGATTTTTCCGGATAAAAAAGTTTCTGTGAGGGATACTACAGTAATTATCTCTTTCCTTATTAGAGCATTGGAGCTAAGATACGGTTCCATAGTTGAAATGCAACATTCTGTATTTGAAGAAGAGAGCCATGTAATCCTTTGTTTGGAGTAAAACTGGCTTCTCTAGTTCTACTCAAAAATGTTACCATTGCAAAATTTCATCTAGAAGAAAACACAGTTATTATTCCTCTTTAGCAAACTCTGCTTCTAGTGTTGATGTCAGTTAAATAAGCAGATTGTACAACTATACAGTTCTTGACAAAATTATGTGTAGTTTGATGTCAAGATTAAAAAGAGCTGAGACTGTTATCATGGAGGTGGGTTGCTGTTAAAATCCTTTTTTATCATCTTTGAGTCTAGCGTGGCAGGGATGCATTAAAACACGTTCTACGTGGTAATTGGAAAATTCTAGGCCACTAGATGTGCACATCTCATTTTCCCTCTGGTGAGGAATAATGTTTTATATTGACTAGAATAAAAATAAATGTTGCTGTTGAATAATTTGGGCTTGTTAGATGGAATTTATTGTTATCTGCATTAGCATTTTTGCTTCAAACTGTATTAAAATCAGTGTGCAGTTCAGGGAAGGTTTGAGTTACCCTGGCTATGAGCTATTAAATAGATGGAATGTGACCCTCACTGAGAATAGCAAGTCTGTTTCTTTCTCCAGACAGCAAATATGATGCAATGTCATTTGTACATAACCCAGATTATTAATTGAAGGGGGGAAGATCTGATAAAAAAGCATTTTTTTCTATGGCTTTGTTTGCAGATAAGTAAGAGGTCATTAAGCATTTTGCTAGCAGTATTTGTACTTCATTTTGGAAAGCAAAACTTTTCAAAATCTAATTATCTGGAATATATATATTTGGGAATAAATGCAGAATAGTTTTTGTGTTCTCTTGAGAACAGTTGGTTATTAGGAAAGAAAATGGTTGGCTGTTGAAAAGCTCTATGGATTACTTCTTTGTCAGATACTATATATAATAGACTACTGAAAAGTAGAGGCTTCTTCAGTGGTGGCAGAAATCATGTTGATGCGATGGAAAAGAGATTCATGCATGATGCTTTTCCTACTCACAGAATTTTATGTAGTTACACTCCAGGACAGAATAATCTCAGCTGATAGCATATGAGATTGAACCAAGCTATGGGAATAAGGAAAGTAAAGTTGTCAGGACTGCCAGCCATTTGACTTTACTGTGAATTTTTGGTGTCGCTTTAATTCTTGAAGAAATTGTCTTTTTTTTTTTATGTGCTTAATCCCCTCTTTTAGGTGTTTATTATATGGAAGAAGCACCTTTTTGATTTGGTTATATTTGTTTTTTAATGCTCAACAGTGACTGTAAATACAGAGATCTTGTGAGCTGTGAGATGCTCTCAGAATTGCCGTGTCATGCCCCAGGTGTAAATGACTTCGATGAAAGTGTGGTGCAGAAACCCTGGAAGAATGGTATTGTATGCTCTGTTGATGAAACCTCCAAAATTTATTTTTACATGTGTGTTAGTTACCTAAAGGAATTTTTTTTCAGTTTCTGAAGTCATCAGTTGGAATTTTTTGTTAATTGTACATGTGGAAGCATAAATGTAACCTCTCACATGATGGACTAGGTTTTAGTTTGAGTTACTTGTTCTGGATTTTTTTTTCAGTTTTCCTCTTTGGTAGGGTCAGATATCAATCATTTTATCTTGTTATTTATATTCTTCAAATCCTTTAATTGCACAATAATGTCTGCATTCTTAGTATTTTGACAGATTGTGTATGAACGTTGTTATTTGCATGTAACTTGTTTTTCTTTATTTATAGTCAGAGAATGTGACAACAGGTTTTCTTGATTGATCGTTGTCTGTCAGCACTTCTTGGCAAAGGAGTTTGCCCACCTTGCCAACGATCAAAAATTTCTTGATTATGCCAACTCAAATGTTTGTGAACCATTTACTAAAGCAGATCAAGGAAATGATCAAAGTTTTAATAAGCAGCACTTAATTTTGATCTAGTATATTTCATGGCTGGAACATTGTATTACTGAAGTGTTTCTGCTACTAAAGAAATCATAGTGCAGCGAAACTGTAGTTGTGGTTTCCTTCTCTTTTTCTCTACACATGAGAACTGTGATGTTTAACCTTATTTTTATTTGACCCACAAGATGGAGAAAAACAGGACTTGCTTATTTATGGACAGATGAGCATTTTGTTCCTTTGCAACAGCTGCTTTGGGAAATAATGTTTTCAGAATGATTGGCTAATACAGGTGTTTATAAATGTGGATTTTCAGAATTGAGATCAGTGTCAGACATTCTTGTTTAATTTCAGATTATACTGCCAGTCTGAGCTTTTAGAGTGATTTTATCATCACATCACTTAACAATATTTTTAGGAAGAGCAAGAAACATAAATACTATAAAGAGTAACTGTAAAATATCTCTGTAGACTACAGTGGTTTTAAAATTGCTCATGGCTTTGGCTTTAGAAGTGTGTCAACCTTCTGAAGAGTTCCTCTGAATTTTCTTCAGCATTGGTCAAAGAAGTTGGCCAAAGTATGAGCTTCTGTGCCAGGAGAGAGTGAAACAGTTTTTTCTGTGGGTATTTTTTTGTTTGTTTTTTCCCCAGAACATTGCAGGCATGATCAACTCTTACACTTTAAGGCCTGCTCACCTGTTAATTTGATGTGGTGTGAAGAGAGTGTTCCAAGGACCTGGCCAGAAACTCCAGGCAGTGGGGACAGGCTATTAGGTTGATTGTTAGGGTAGTGTTGCATTGGAACAGGCTTCCCAGGGAGGTAGCGGAGTCACCATCACTGGAGGTTTTAAGGAAGTGAGTAGATGTGGCACTGAGGGACACTGTTCAGTGGGTATGAGGAAGATGAATTGATGATTGAACTAGATGATCTCAGAGGTCTTTTTTTTTTTTTTTTAATTTATTTTTTTTTAACCTTAATGATTCCATGATTGTCTGACAGTGAGAATTGAGAGAAGAAACTTCTGAGTTAAAAGTTTTCTGGGGCATGTTTTTTTTTTATTTTTTGCAGCTAGTAGCTGGCTGCTTTCTTGATCTTCTTTCTGTCACTACATCTTCCCAAAATTCCCTGTCATTACTGTACAAAATCATGCTGCTAAGACAGTGCTTAACATTTTCATATTTAATTGTACTGTTATATATATATGTGCTTCCCATCCTGTGGTGGTCCTGTGAGACTAGAATGACGTTGTGGATCAAGAATGCAAATCACCACAGGAACATGCCTCTTTATTGGATATTCTTTATTTAAACTGTAGTTTTTTGGGAAAAAAAAAACTCTGCCTTTTGAATGCTCAACTCTTTAAAGAGGCCAAATGGGCACTCTAGGAAAGAAGACATTCAAAAGCTCATCCTTCTATTTAAATATTAAATTGAAGAATTTGAACTTGTATCTTCCATTAACATTGCAACATTGCTCATTCTTCAGAAAAAGAAATCTCCATCATCAGCAATAAATAAGGATCTAAACCCAGGTGTCATGGTTAAGAAACCAGTAACTCCCATTGGACTTGAGCTTCGCATTGTAGTGCTTAAAACTTGTAGGTTATAGAAGATTTTATTTCAGTTCTGGAAAAGAATGTTTACATTTATTGGTAATGATGTGGCAGTGCAAAGATTTTTGCTAAAGGTATGCTGTTGTTTTGGTTTTTTTTTCTCTTTTGGAATTGAAACTTCTGGATGTTTTGATTCTATTTCTTATCTCTCTTAACTATGTTAAGAAACCTTGCACAAAGTTGTGAAGTTTTCAATCTAAAAGTTCAATGTCAAGTCCTTTATTTTGAAGTTTGTTTAGAGTCTTCGTATCAGGATAATTAAGAGATCTCTTAAGTTAGGTTACTGGTTTTTAGATTGCATTCAAATTTTCATTAATCATGCCTGTGACTTGAAGGATTTCTAAATATAAAGGAAAATAAATGAGAGTGGTTTCAGGATGGGTCATTTTGTGACATGATCCATTTATTGTCGTTATCCTGAATTTTAGATTATAGATTCTCAGGACAGAGTCTTTCACTGCCACTGCAAACTTACGGATATTCTGAGACACGGAAGACAGACAAAAATAACAAAGTGAGTTGCTGTATTCTTAATGAATTTTTATACTTCATCAGTAAATTTGTTAGGAATATTGAGACAGTTCTCTCTTTGTATAGTAATAAATTGCAAACCTATGTATATTTACGTTTCTAGCCCTCTAAAAATGTTCTAAATGAATAAATACAATTTCTGGGAACAAAATCAGTGATAATGAGACATGTTCACAGTGAACCTTTGTTGAATTCTGTTTCCAGCTTAAACAAAACATGAATAATGCTCTTTGTTTTATTGTTTTTGTAGAACTGAAAAGCTGAGAAAGTTTCATATTTTTTAGGAGAGACTGCGTTATCCATTTTGCTGGGTGCTGGAAAGGGTAAAGGAACTTCACCTACCCAGAATTCTCAGACTGTTATCCAGAGCCATGCAGTATTTTGTTGTCTTTATTCTCCTTGTACCTAGATAGTCTGAAAATCTCTGAAAAATGGACATGCATGCTTTCAAAAAATAAAACGAAATTAAAAAGAAGGTGTTTTTTTCTGCTTGTTTTAATTCTGTTTTATTTTTAGGCTTCTCATTCAGTCCAGCAGATCCTGGAGATGATTAACTTGCCCCGTAAATATTGCAGATTTTATTTCTCGACTTTGCGTGGCTGTGAAAAGTCAAACTGTTGGTTTTGGCATGTTCCTAAACGAGGGCATGAAAAGGTAAAGAGATTTATTGAAGAAAGAAAGGAATTGTAAATTGGAACCGTTTTTAATGCAAATCAGCTTCTCCTGTGTTCATTTAAATTTTGAGAGAGATTAAATGTCAGAGATTGATGGGTCAAACGATGTTCAGAAGATCTCTTGAAGATGTTTTATGTTTTTGGTTTTTTTTTGAATGGTATAATTTTGAACTTGCAGATTTTTTGAGAGTACAGACATCAACAAAAGAGCAAGAATTAGGGCATGCCAGTGTAGAGTAGTAGAATGGGGAGATTCTGGGACATTTCCATCCTAGCATCAGAGACCTGTAAGCAAACTCAAGACTTTGTATATTTTCTCAGAATCAGAACACATCTGTGATATATTACTTTCAGCAAATTTTGTGAAAGGGTTGCATGTCTATTTTACAAGCAGAGCAGCAGTTCTTGCGTTTGCAAGCAATATTACTTTTCTGGTGGTGAGCAGAGGAGATGTGTTTTCAAACCCTCTAACAACAAATTGAGTCTGTAATACTTCCAAGAACTGTGGAAGGCAAACTGATTGTGCTGTCATGTAACGAGATGTTGGAATTGGCTGGGACTTCGGTGGTTATATAAGTCATTTAGAAGGAAATAAAACATTAAAACAACTAAACAAAGACAGATGCTTAAACTTGTCCTTAGCAGATCTTACAGAACTACTTCTTATCTAGCATCTGATTGGTATGAGTTACAATTTTATCATTAGTGTCAATAAGCAAGAAATTGAAGAACGCAGTTTTAAAAAATAAGCATTAGTAGTTGAACCTGATTGAGGCATATAGTATTTTGAAAAATCTTAAACTCTGTCTCAGAACTTCTAAAATAGAGCTTCTAACTTTTGGTGTTATTTTTCAGTGTTTTTTCCTTTTTTATGTCTTGAAAAAAAGCTAATTTTTTTTGTTTTTTTTCAAGTGCTTTGCAGCCTCTTGGAAAAATCTTAAATGACAGCTTAAAAATGCTAGAATCATCTGAGAATAGTTCATCATGGGATTTTTTCTTTTTGCCTCATTTGTGAAATGTCTTTGGCAGACAGCAGTGAATATCAGTGATTCTCAGCTAATTTGTATGAATTATCATGGATCTATATATTGTGCTTCAATGCATACACATTACAGAACTATTGGATTTGAAAAACTGATCCATATGATTTTAGTTGTGGTAGAGCAACCTAACTTTCTTGTTAGTCTAGAAGTATATTTTTGTTTTGTTCTGGAGGTCTTTTTAATAGGTCTATTTAAAATGATAATTGGCTGCGCACCTCATGGTGGCACCAAAGTACATAAATGGAAGAATGGTAAAGCAGCAATGAGGAAGTCATCTTGTCAAATTTAGTGGAAGTAAACCTGTTTATGATCTGTTAAGTAGAATACTACATGTTTAGTATTAAATTTCCAACAGTGATTGCTACCAGAATTTTTGAAGAGAGCTATCTTTCCCCACAAACAGAAGTTCCTTCATTTTCATTAGTCAAGCTGTTGATGACTTAAAGCTTTACTAGGATTTAATGCTCTTCACAGTTGTAATTGGCCAGGCAACAAAACAGCGATTGAATTCATGAACACATCTTTTGTTTTGAAAATCAGCCTACTCTTGAGCTCAGAGTTCTGCAAATTACTGGTTTTATTTATTTAAATAAAGTTGCCTTCTATTTCACGCAGCAGAATCTCTTTTGCGTTAGGCAAAGTAAACAGGACTATTAAGACTTTTTCACATACTCCTCAGAGGTAATAGTTTTAACTGGGTTTAGACATCATCTAACCTTTCAAGAATTAGCTGTCTTTCAAGCTTTTACAGTTCTGTTCATTCTGTCTATTCAGCAGCTGTAGGAAATAAAACTGAAAAATCCTGATCACTTCATATTTGAAACTCCATGCAAAACTGAATAATTTATCGTTTCAAATGTCTCAAAAGTCCTAGTGTTCTTGGAATGCTGTTTGACATAGAATAGCATTATACTTTTGTTGATGAGATTTTGAGGTGTTTCTCAGGAGCATCAGCATCTTTCCAGCTCTAAAAGCTTCAGTAGTTGCAGGCATTTTCAGAAAGTTAAGTGGAGTTGCTGTCTTAAAAAAAAGAAAAAGAAAAAAAAATCTGTATTTATCAAAAGGCATCAATTTTTTAATATTAAACTTGTTAGTAAAGAAGAATGCTTTTGACACTGATATTAAAATGGCAGAAATAGTAAGTTATTAATGTTGATTTGGCCTGTTGTAAGCAGCAGTATCATCATCCAGTTAAGGCTGTGTTCTTTTAAGGCAGGAGAGCAAACCTGGTTTATTAAAATAATGAGTTACTAATACAGAGAAATATCTCCTCTTGTATCAGACATCTGTTGTTTTGCAGTATAGGTGTGTCCTTTATTACCACTTACTTGAAGGAGCAAGAGCTTTATTATTTGGAGAAAAAAGTGCCCAGCACCCTTCTTTTTGACTTCCTTTCTTGAAGGTGCTGGAACTTCTTGTGTTTTATTCCCTTTGGTTGCATAAAAGCGGTTAAACTTTTGCCTGCGAGTACTGTAGATGCATATCACGTCCTGATGAGATACTTTGACAATTGAGATTTTTACTATAGATTCTTTAGACCCCCTGGATTGGCTGATCTAAAATACAAAAAAATCTTTTTTGAGAGTGTAAGAAACCAGTGAGTTTATCTTAATGTACATTCGGAGGTCTCAACTCAAACTGAACTGGAGGTTGGTTGCAGCTTTCTGGATCTCAAGCTGCAGGGCACAATTAGAGCCTCTCACTGAGGCCCCGGGAGGAGGAAGTTGGGTGTTCATGCCTGTGGGGCATGAGAATTTATGTCAGCAAGATGCAGAGTGTAACAGGCTGCACAGTATTTAGAACCTGATGCTGCACAAAAAAAAGAATGAACGTTCTCTGAACGTGCAGATGTGAGGTTAAACCGCCAGCTATACTTGCAAGGAAGTGCAGCTAGAGTGTCCATATTAGACTGTGGCAAGCAGAGACTGCCATGACAGTGAAGGCTGGGAGCTTGTGTCTTCTATTAGTGTGAGAATAGCCCCTGCAGATGTGCAGCAACAGATTGTAGATTTCAGTGTCCAGATAGCTGATGAGAAGCAAGGAACTCTGTGCCAATAAAGCATTAGAGGTGGCTGAGGCTGCTTAATGCTCCTTCTTAAATGAAGGAGTATTAATTGTGCTGATCAGTTATTACCATCTGTAACCAACTCTAAATATTTTTTAGTTCTGTTGGTGATCTTCAGCCACGTTTAATATGGACTGTGCATCTCAGAGATGCCAATGCCCCATAAGAATCTCCTAAAAAGTGCAGTGCTGCAGCATGGGATTTTCCCTCTTACTAAACATCAGAGTGCACGCTGGGCGATGCTGAAAGATTTCATGGATTTTTGTACTCATTCTTGTAATCTAAGCACCTCAGAGTGACTGCAGTAGAACAATTTTACTGGGCGGTCAGTTGCTTATAAAAGATGCACAGCCATTTTATTAAGGGTTTTATTAAATTGTCATGTTAAGTGATTTCTGGATCACGTGTTAGGTGACAGAATAGTGTGATCTATGCAACATTTTTAAATGAAAATCATCTCTTTCTAGTTTCAGGAATATTCATTTTAAATTTATTGTGATTAACTCAAAATTCAGAGATTTTCACATTTTACATAGTCTGTACATTCAGTTATACCTTCAAATTAAAACAATTAGTTGAAGCCTTCTAGAATCTCTAAATGAAGGACACAGTCTGTTTCATTTACAGAAGTAGTAATTTGGATTGGTTGGATTTTCCAAGCAATTTCACTAATACTTGGAACAGTTAGTACTCCAGATGCAATCTTGGCTTTTTTTTGGGTGTCAGTCCAAAGGAGGAGGATAAGAGATTCTTTAGAAAAGAAACTAATTTACATACTGTAAGCATGTGCTCAAGTTTGTTTTGGAAATGCCCTTGGCCACTTGGGATTGTAGATTTGGATTAAAGGAATTAACCCATTGCAGAGTGACAGAGCGCATTAATGATCAAAGATTCTACACAGTTTTCCATGAGGGATCTCTTAGATCAGTTCAACAGCATTATGATGTTATTACTTTTATTTTGAACAGCTTTTATAATCAGTGTATTTAAATGAACAATTTTCGTGTAACTTGACTTAGTGATTTGAAAAGGGTCATTTAAAATAAGAAAGATGGCTTAGCCAGAAGTCAGTACCTCATGCTTTTGTGATAATTCACTCACTGTAACAAACTCCATGATTGGGTGCCATCTGATCTTGAAGTTACGTTTAAATATAAGCACAGCTCAGTTCTTTAATACCTCACTTACAAATTTGGAAGGGAGAGAGCATCTTTTGATTTTTTCCATCATTTCACAAAGTAGTATTAAATAAAAGACCAATTTTTAGTTGTTTTGCAGAAAGATTGTAGATGTTCCAGAAGTCACAAAGGGTATCTGGAAGAGTGTTGCTGTTTTTTTGTTTTGTTTTGTTGTCTGATTCGGCACTCTAAGGGTTTAATCTCAGAGTCTTTAATTTTTCATCTGCAGCAGAATGTGTAAGTATCCCAAAGCTGAGGTTAACTTATTTTTAAAGCAGCTCAAGAAGTTAAGATGTGAATGTTCCAGTGCAAAATAAAATATGAACGTAGAATTTTTAGAATAAGTGGGTCCAGACTGAAATGATTATTGAAGTTCCATCTTTTTCTTTGTGTCTGTATGGGAATTGTTGAATCACAGCCTGATCACCTGAGGCGGCACTGAGTCAGCTGCAGGAGCACAGTTGAAGGCAGTGCACCTGTGTGACCGGAAGGGGTGGAGTCTGACTCCACCTCTTCCAGTATATTTTCAAATTTTTTCTTTCTTTGCTGAATGTATACCCACACATGCATGCAGTTGTGATCCCAGCAGCTCCTTTCCCAAACGTTTAGTCTGTGTTATTTTTTCTATTTCATTTGCTTTCCTTCGACAGTGCATTTGTCTTCAGACCCACTTACCTTCTGCAGCTTTTATCAATATGTGTGGGTTAAAATGTTACAAGCAGTGTAAAGCTTTCTTTTTTATAGAACTCATGTTTGTGGGTAGTTCTTTAATTTGGGATAAACTGTGTTAATGTTTCGTTTGTTTTTATCTTTTTCTAGATTTGCATGGCAATACTTAAGACATACATGAGTATCAATGAATCAGGCCTCCTAAAACGTGCAGGTACGGTAACAGGAGTAGCTTTTTAATGTATATCTGCTACTTAGATAATTTAAAGCAAACTAAGTAGGGAGACTTGGGAGAAAAATGAGTGACATTTTAACTGTGAGTAAAATTCTCATTTTAGAGGCACCTGTGTGTTTTCTTGTTCCATTTTCACATTAAGGATGGGTATTCAGATATGTAGTCATTTCAAGAGATTGTTGGAAGTCTTACTTACCCAGAAAATGAACTTAGTCTGAATGGGACTAGGCTTGAGAATAGTTATGAATAACTGGGGCAAGGGGGGAGGCTTAACAACCAGGATTTTGTTAAGGCACTTTTCAACAATGTTTTGACCAAACATTACAAATCCAGAAACTTCAGAATTAAGCTCTTTTAAACGAAGTGCTGTTACAGCATCCAAACAACTTTAGTTTAGTTCTTTTGCATTACTGTATGTCCAAACAATTCCAATTTTCACATTTTAGTGAGCAGAGTTGATTCAGATCAATGTGAACCTTTGAGTTCAGTCAAGAAGAGCTAGATTTTAACCTGAGCAGTTGTTCTATTTGAACTGAAGTTTTTGAAAGCTTAAGAGGGTTATAGCAGTGTGAACATAGTGAGCCTGCTGTGTCCTGTGTTCTTGTGATGAAGTAGTATTAATGCAGGTAACACTGAGTTCTTACAGGCTACAGCAAGTATCTATCACCAGTAGCTCTGAAACAGCTGGTAAGGCTGTCTACCATGGCATCACTGCACTTCACTTTCTAGAGCATCTGGAAAAGCCTCACTGCCTTGGTGTGCTGCCACATCTAGCCTCATTTTGTGCATTTTTCTTCTACTGCTCTAAATTAGCTAGGCTTTTTTGAAACCTTACAGGGATCAGGGAGTTCTGCTCAGTGACTTTCGAGGTATTTCAGAATAGCTAGTCTGTATTCAGGAATGTTAACATGATACATTCCTTGCATCTACGTTTGTCAATATTCCCATGCCATAATATCCTGGTTGATTAGAATTGATACACTGCATTAAAAGACTTAGGAAATAATTTGCTTAATAACATCAGTTGCCTCAAAGTAAAATAATTGCTTTTTCAGTTCAAATATTTGTCAGGTATTACACAGAAGTTACACCTGGTGAGAATTTTGCTTTTCAAGTGCTGAATGATCTTCTCACTTGTTTGCTCAAGAAAAGTTTGTTGCAAGAAGTATTTCAGATCTTGAATGTAACTGCACAGATTAATAAACCAGTAAGTGACCTTGAAATAGTCTTCGACCCATGATTTTTCTATCTGGGGGGTTGGTTGGTGCTTTTTTCTATTCATTCTCTCTCTCTCTCTGTTTTTGTTTTTTTGTTTTTTTTTAATGATTGTTGTGACACTTATTACTAAAAGTTTATTTGGTACTCACTTCTTTGGGGGAAAAAAAAAAAGAATCCCATGTTTCTGTTTGAATAACTGCTGCCTTTTTAGTTGAACGGGTTATAAAGTCATAAAACTGAGGTTTTCTTTTTTTTCCTTGTTTTTTTTTTAATTAGCCAGCTTCAGAAGTTCTTCTGAGAGTTTTTGAATGTGTGGCTTCTTTGAATGTAAGAGATGCTGTACCTACACTAATCAGTTCCTTTTGTAAGGTATGGATTGCTGTTTGTAGGAATTTCAGAAATAATTTGCCTGTTTAAAAATACAGAAATATTTCTTAAATATACTTTCAGTAATTTTGTTATAAAATAAAATTGTGGCTGGTTGAATTTCTGTTTATCCCTCAGTTTTTGACTGAGATTCATTGTAACATGTTCTTCCCACTCATACTGGGCTGGCTGTGGAGATACTTAACATGATGAATGTGGTGACATTTTTTGCTTTGTTTCCTTTTTTCCCTGTTTGATATTACAGCTCATTGATGCTGGTACATTTCTTGAGTGTGAACATTTTAATTACATCATTAAACTCCTTCACCAATTGCAAGTTTCAAACCAGGAAATAGATACTGTTTTGAACATAAAATACAGGTATGTCCAAATATTTTATATCTGTTTAGTTCTGTCTTCAAGTTCTGTTTTATAAATTTACACAAAAACTTTATAAAGTTGATGAGAAAATGAAAATGCAGTGTTTTAGAAAAAAATACTGTCATATTATGCCTACTTGTATTTTAAAACGCTGTCCGTCTACTGTGTTTCAGAGATCAAGGATAATTATTCAAAACTTGGACTGTGATTGCACTTACAATTAGCCTTTTCAGTATTGGTTATCACAGTACATTCTGATGGGATGTTGCTCCTAGCTATGGGTCAAGTTTGTCCAACAGTAACTGAATTAGAAATGTAATTGTTTAATATATATTTTAGGCCAGCATAAATGAGCAGTACTTCAGTAAAAAAAATTGTAGACAGTAAGAGCATTAGTTATAATCTGAAGTTGTTTTCTAGTTTACTGTGAGTCTCCAAAAATGTATATATGTGTGGAGGAAGGTGGTTATTTTCCAGTACTGCTGGATTATGCTGAGCAGCATGTGGAACAGGTGTGGGCTCTGATTTCAAAACTGCTGATGTCCTCCCATTACCTGCCCCAGATTTTTTTTTTCTTCATCATCTGCATCGTAAACATACGCACAAGTTCAGAAACTAACTTAGTTGTCATTAAACAGGCTGTGATTCTTGGAGGAACCAAACGTGTCATTTACTGTGTTAAAAACTACCTGTCATGATTT